>JARQOC010000004.1:238450431-238840431 GCA_033576535.1 Allobates femoralis
TCATTGTTAACCTCCCAATTATTGGTGCCCTGACCCAAAAGGGATATAAAAAAACACCCCACTTTAGGGTTCAGGCCCCACACATGCTGTAAGCATGGGTCATTGTTTAACCCCCCAAATTTTTTTTTGCCCTACCAAAGGGGTTATAAAAAAACACCCACTTGAGGGTTAAGGCCCTACTAATGTCGTAACTGGGGCTTGTTGAAAACCCCCCAATTTTTTTGGGTGCCCTGACCAAAGGGGTATACAAAAACACCCACTTGAGGGTTACAGCCCCACTACTGTCGTAAACATGGTCATTGTTGAACCCCCAAAATTTTTTGGTGCCCCCACCAAAGGGGTATACAAATACACCCACTTGAGGGTACAGGCCCTACACAGTCTGTAAATGGGTATTGTTGAACCCCCAATTTTTGGTGACCTGACCAAAAGGGGTAATAAAAACACCCAGTTTTAACAGGCCCCCCTGCACGTCTCTATCCAGGGGCAAAGAGGGGGCTCCCAATTTTTGGGTGCCCCGACAAAAAGGGCCTATACTCAAAACACCCAGTTCTTAAAAGGTCCCCACACCCCTATCCAGGGGCAAAAATGAGCCTCCCCCAATTTTTTATCCCGACAAAAGGGTATATACAATAACCCTTGAGGGGTTTCAGGCCCCCCGCACATCTTTCCAGAGACAAAGAGGAGCCTCCAATTTTGCTGCCCTGAAAAAGGGCCCATACTACAATAACCCAGTTCTTAACGCCTCCTGCAGGCTCTCATCCAGGGATAAAGAGAACTCCCAATTTTGTCTGCCCTGAAAAAGGGCTATATTAAAAAACACCCAACTTGAGGGTTCAAGGGCCTTCTGCACATCTATCCAGGACAAAGAGGAAACCTCCATTTGGCTTCCTGAAAAGGGCATACTACAAAACACCCAGTTCTTAACCAGGCCCCCTGCACGTCTCTATTCCCGGGCCCAAAAAGGAGCTCCAATTTTTGGTGCCTGACAAAAGGCTAACTACAAACCAGTTCTTACGGCCCCTGAAGTCCTATCCGGGACAAAGAGGAGCTCCAATTTTGCTGCCTGACCAAAGGGTTATAAAAAAACCACTTGAGGTTCGGCCCACTACATGTCTGTAAATGGGTAAAGTTTAACTCCCATTTTGGTGCCCGCAAGGTATACTAAAAACACCACTGGGTTAAGGCCTCGCACATCTCTATCCAGGCAAAGAGGAGCTCCAATTTTTGGCTGTGACCAAGGTAACTAAAAACACCCTTGAGGGTTACAGCCTCTACTGTCTGTAAATGGGTATTGTTGAACTCCAATTTTGGCTGCCCTGACAAGGGCTTATAAAATCACCCTTGGGTTAAGGCCTCTACTGTCTGTAAGCTGGTCATTGTTGACCTCCCAATTTTTGGCTGCCCGACAAAGGGTATATAAATACACCATTGAGTTCGGCCTACTTGTCTGTAGCAGGGTCATTGTGTACCCCATTTTGCTGCCTGACCAAAGGGCTTACTAAATACACCCACTTGAGGTTAAGGCCTCTAATGTCTGTAGCAGGTCATTGTGAACCCCCAATTTTTGGCTGCCCGCCAAGGTTACTAAAAATCACCACTTAGGTTAAGCCCTACTACATGTCTGTAAGCATGGGTCATTGTTAACCTTCCAATTTTTGGCTGCCCTGACCAAGGGCTATACTAAAATACACCCACTTGAGGGTTACAGGCCCTACTACATGTCTGTAAGCATGGTCATTGTTGAACCTCCCAATTATTGGCTGCCCTGACCAAAGGGCTATACTAAAATACACCCACTTAGGGTTACAGGCCCTACTACATGTCTGTAAGCATGGGTCATTGTTGAACCTCCCAATTTTTTTGGGTGCCCTGACCAAAAAGGGGTATACTAAAATACACCCACTTGAGGGTTACAGGCCCTACTACATGTCTGTAAGCATGGGTCATTGTTTGAACCTCCCAATTTTTGGCTGCCCTGACCAAAGGGGTATACTAAAAATACACCCACTTGAGGGTTACAGGCCCTACTACATGTCTGTAAGCATGGGGCATTGTTGAACCTCCCAATTTTTGGCTGCCCTGACCAAAGGGCTATACTAAAATACACCCACTTGAGGGTTACTTGAGGGTTACAGGCCCTACTTACATGTCTGTAAGCATGGTCATTGTTGAACCTCCCAATTTTTGGCTGCCTGACCAAGGGCTATACTAAAATACACCCACTTGAGGGTTACAGGCCCTACTACATGTCTGTAAGCATGGGTCATTGTTGAACCTCCCAATTTTTGGCTGCCCTGACCCAAAAAGGGCTATACTAAATACACCCACTTGGTTAACAGGCCCTCCTCACGTCTCTATCCAGGGACAAAGAGGAGCCTCCCTATTTTGGCTGCCCTGACCAAAGGGCTATACTAAAATACACCCACTTGAGGTTACAGGCCCTCTGCAACATCTCTATCCAGGGACAAAGAGGAGCCTCCCAATTTTTGGCTGCCCTGACAAAAAGGGGTAAACTACAAAACACCCAGTTCTTAACAGGCCCCCTGCACGTCTCTATCCAGGGACAAAAAAGGAGCCTCCCAATTTTTGGCTGCCCTGAAAAAAGGGCTATACTACAATACACCCAGTTCTTACGGCCCTCCTGCAAGTCTCTATCCAGGGGCAAAGAGGACCTCCCAATTTTTGGCTGCCCTGACCAAAGGGCTATACTAAAATACACCCCCTGAGGGTTACAGGCCCCACTACAATGTCTGTAAGCATGGGTTTTTGTTGAACCTCCCAATTTTTGGCTGCCCTGACCAAAGGGTATTTCTAAAATACACCCACTTGAGGGTTACAGGCCCTCCCACATTCTTACAGGGCAGGGAACCTCCCAATTTTGGTTTCCCTGACCAAAGGGCTATACTAAAAAACCCACTTGGGGTTACAGGCCCTCTACGTCCTATCAGGGACAAGGGAACCTCCCAATTTTTGGGTTTCCTGACCAAAGGCTATACAAATACACCCACTTGAGGGTTACAGGCCCTACTACATGTCTGTAAGCATGGGTCATTGTTGAAACCCCCCCAATTTTTGGCTGCCCTGACCAAAGGTCTATACTAAATACACCCACTTGAGGTTTAAGGCCTACTACATGTCTGTAAGCATGGGTCATTGTTGACCCCCCCAATTTTGGTGCCCCTGGAAACCCAAAAGGGGTATCTAAAATCACCCACTTGAGGTTTACAGGCCCTACTACCTGTCTGTAAGCATGGCATTGTTGACTCCCAATTTTTGGCTGCCCTGACCAAGGGCTATACTAAAATACACCCACTTGAGGGGTTACAGGCCTACTACCCTGTCTGTAAGCATGGGTCATTGTTGAACCTCCCCAATTTTTTGGGTGCCCGACCAAAGGGCTATACTAAAATAACCCACTTGAGGGTTACAGGCCCTATACAGTCTGTAAGCAGGGTCATTGTTGAACCTCCCAATTATGGCTGCCCTGACCAAAGGGCTATACTAAAATACCCCACTGAGGGTTACAGGCCCTACTACATGTCTGTAAGCATGGGTCATTGTTGAACCTCCAATTTTGGCTGCCCTGACCAAAGGCTATACTAAAAACACCCATTGAGGGTTTCAGGCCCTACTACATGTCTGTAAGCATGGTCATTGTTGAACCTCCCAATTTTTGGCTGCCCTACCAAAGGCTATACTAAAATACACCCACTTGAGGGTTTACAGGCCCTACACAGTCTGTAACATGGGGCATTGTTGAACCTCCCAATTTTTGGGTGACCTGACCAAAGGGCTATACTAAAATACACCCAGTTCTTAACAGCCCTCCTGCACGTCTCTATCCAGGGGCAAAGAGGAGCCCCCCAATTTTTGGCTGCCCTGACAAAAAAGGGCCTATACTACAATACACCCAGTTCTTAACAGGCCCTCCTCACGTCTCTATCCAGGGGCAAAGAGGAGCCCTCCCAATTTTTGCTGCCCTGACAAAAGGGCTATACTACAATACACCCTTGAGGGGTTTCAGGCCCTCCTGCACATCTCTATCCAGAGACAAAGAGGAGCCTCCCAATTTTTGGCTGCCCTGAAAAAGGGCTATACTACAATACACCCATTCTTAACAGGCCCTCCTGCACTCCCCTATCCAGGGATAAAGAGGGGCCTCCCAAATTTTTTTCTGCCCTGACAAAAGGGCTATAAATAAAATACACCCACTTGAGGGTTACAGGCCCCTTTTGCACATCTTAACCAGGGACAAAGAGGAGCCTCCCAATTTTTGGCTTCCCTGACAAAAGGGGTATACTACAATACACCCAGTTCTTTAAAAGGCCCTCCTGCACGTCTCTATCCAGGGACAAAGAGAGCCTCCCAATTTTTGGCTGCCCTGACAAAAGGCTATACTAAAATACACCCATTTTAAAAGGCCCTCCTCAAGTCTCTATCCAGGGACAAAGAGGAGCCTCCCAATTTTTGGCTGCCCTGACCAAAGGGCTATACTAAAATACACCCATTGAGGTTAAAAGGCCCCTCTACAGTCTTAACATGGGTCAAAATGTTGAACCTCCCAATTTTTGGCTGCCCTGACCAAAAAGGGGTATACTAAATACACCCATTTACAGGGCCCCCCTGCACATCTCTATCCAGGACAAAGAGGAGCCTCCCAATTTTTGGCTGCCCTGACCAAAGGGCTAACTAAAATACACCCACTTGAGGGTTTACAGGCCCTAAATACATGTCTGTAACATGGGTCATTGTTAAAACCCCCCAATTTTTGGCTGCCCTGACCAAGGCTATACTAAAATACACCCACTTGGGTTTTCAGGCCCTACTACTTCTGTAACAGGCATTTTTGACCTCCCAATTTTTGGCTGCCCTGCCAAAGGCCCAACTAAAATACACCCACTTGAGAGTTACCAGGGCCCCACTACATGTCTGTAAGCAATGGGCATTGTGTAACCCCCAATTTTTGGCTGCCCTGACCAAGGGCTATACTAAATACACCCACTTGAGGGGTTTCAGGCCCTACTACATGTCTGTAAGCAGGTCATTGTTTAACCTCCCAATTTTTGGCTGCCCTGACCAAAGGCTATACTAAAATACACCCACTTGAGGTTACAGCCCTCTCAGTCTAACAGGGGCAAAGAACCTCCAATTTTTGCTGCCCTGACCAAAGGGCTATACTAAAATACACCCACTTGAGGGGTTTCAGGCCCTACTACATGTCTGTAAGCATGGGTCATTGTTGAACCTCCCAATTTTTGGCTGCCCCGACAAAGGGCTATACTAAAATACACCCAGTTTCTAACAGGCCCTCCTGCACGTCTCTATCCAGGGACAAAGAGAGCCTCCCAATTTTTGGCTGCCCTGACAAAAGGGCTATACTACAATACACCCAGTTCTTAACAGGCCCTCCTGCACGTCTCTATCCAGGGAAAAGATGAGCCTCCCAATTTTTGCTGCCCTGACAAAAGGGCTATACTACAATACACCCACTTGAGGTTACAGGCCCTCCTGCACATCTCTATCCAGAGACAAAGAGGAGCCTCCCAATTTTTGGCTGCCCTGAAAAAAGGGCTATACTACAATACACCCAGTTCTTAACAGGCCCTCCTGCACGTCCTCTATCCAGGGATAAAGAGGAGCCTCCCAATTTTTGTTGCCCCTGACAAAAGGGCTATACTAAAATACACCCACTTGAGGTTACAGGCCTTCTGCACATCTCTATCCAGGGACAAAGAGGAGCCTCCCAATTTTTTGGCTGCCCTGACAAAAGGGCTATACTACAATACACCCAGTTCTAACAGGCCCTCCTGCACGTCTCTATCCAGGGACAAAGAGGAGCCTCCCAATTTTTGGCTGCCCTGACAAAAGGGCTATACTACAATACACCCAGTCTTATACCGGCCCTCCTGCACAGTCTCTATCCAGGGACAAAGAGGAGCCTCCCAATTTTGGCTGCCCTGACCAAAGGGCTATACTAAAATACCCCACTTGAGGGTACAGGCCCTACTACATGTCTGTAAGCATGGGTCATTGTGAACCTCCCAATTTTTGGCTGCCCTGACCAAAGGGCTATACTAAATACACCCACTTGAGGGTTACAGGCCCTCCTGCACATCTCTATCCAGGGACAAAGAGGAGCTCCCAATTTTTTGGCTGCCCTGACCAAAGGGCTATACTAAAATACACCCACTTGAGGGTTACAGGCCCTACTAATGTCTGTAAGCATGGGTCATTGTTGAACCTCCCAATTTTTGGCTGCCCTGACCAAAGGTCTATACTAAATACACCCACTTGAGGGTTACAGGCCCTACTACATGTCTGTAAGCATGGGTCATTGTTGACCCTCCCAATTTTTGGCTGCCCTGACCAAAGGGCTATACTAAAATACACCCACTTGAGGTTACAGGCCCTACTACATGTCTGTAAGCCATGGGTCATTGTTGTACCTCCCAATTTTTGCTGCCCTGACCAAAGGGCTATACTAGAATACACCCACTTGAGGGTTACAGGCCCTACTACATGTCTGTAAGCATGGGTCATTGTTGAACCTCCCAATTTTTGGCTGCCTGACCAAAGGGCTATACTAAAATACACCCACTTGAGGGTTACAGGCCCTACTACATGTCTGTATGCATGGTCATTGTTGAACCTCCCAATTTTGGCTGCCCTGACAAAGGCTATACTAAATACACCCACTTGAGGTTACAGGCCCTACACATGTCTGTAAGCATGGGTCATTGTTGAACCTCCCAATTATTGGCTGCCCTGACCAAAGGGCTATACTAAAATACACCCACTTTAGGTTACAAGGGCCCTACACATGTCTGTAAGCATGGGTCATTGTTGAACCTCCCAATTTTTGGCTGCCCTGACCAAAGGGCTAATACTAAAATACACCCACTTGAGGTTACAGGCCCTACTTACATGTCTGTAAGCAATGGTCATTGTTGAACCTCCAAAATTTTTTGGGTGCCCTGACCAAAGGGGTATACTAAAATACACCCACTTGAGGGTTACAGCCCTAATACATGTCTGTAAGCATGGGGCATTGTTTTAACCTCCAATTTTTGGCTGCCCTGACCAAAGGGCTATACTAAAATACACCCACTTGAGGGTTACAGGCCTACTACATGTCTGTAAGCATGGGTCATTGTTGAACCTCCCAATTTTTGGCTGACCCTCCAAAGGCTATACTAAAATACACCCAGTCTTAAAAGGCCCTCCTGCACGTCTCATCCGGGACAAAGAGGACCTCCCAATTTTTGTCTGCCCTGACAAAAGGGCTATACTAAAATACACCCACTTTAGGGTTACAGGCCCTCCTGCACATTCTATCAGGGACAAAGAACCTCCCAATTTTGGCTGCCCTGACAAAAGGGCTATACTACAATACACCCAGTTCTTAACAGGCCCTCCCGCACGTCTCTATCCGGGACAAAGAGGAGCCTCCCAATTTTTGGCTGCCCTGACAAAAGGGCTATACTACAATACACCCACTTGAGGGTTACAGGCCCCTCTGCACGTCTCTATCCAGGGACAAAGAGAGCCTCCCAATTTTTGGCTGCCCCGACAAAAGGGCTATACTACAATACACCCAGTTTTAACAGGCCCTCCTGCACGTCTCTATCCAGGGACAATGAGAGCCTCCCAATTTTTGGCTGCCCTGACAAAGGGCTATACTAAATACACCCACTTTACAGGCCCTCCTAGCATGTCTCTAATCAGGGTCAAAGTTGAAGCCTCCCAATTTTTGGCTGCCCTGACCAAAGGGCTATACTAAAATACACCCACTTGAGGGTTACAGGCCCTACTACATGTCTGTAAGCATGGGTCATTGTTGAACCTCCCCAAATTTTTGGCTGCCCTGACCAAAGGGCTATACTAAAATACACCCACTTGAGGTTACAGGCCCTACTACATGTCTGTAAGCATGGGTCATTGTTGAACCTCCCCAATTTTGGCTGCCCTGACAAAGGCTTTACTAAAAATACACCCACTTGAGGGTTACAGGCCCTCCTACATTCTGTACATGGGTCAATTGAAGCCTCCCCAAATTTTTGGCTGCCCTGACCAAAGGGGTATACTAAATACACCCACTTGAGGGTTACAGGCCTACTACATGTCTGTAAGCATGGGGCATTGTTGAACTCCCAATTTTGGCTGCCCTGACCAAAGGCTATACTAAAATACACCCACTTGAGGGTTACAGGCCCTCCTGCACGTCTATCCAGGGACAAGGATTGACCTCCCAATTTTTGCTGCCTGACCAAAGGGCTATACTATAATACACCCACTTGAGGGTTACAGGCCCTACTACATGTCTGTAAGCATGGGTCATTGTTGAACCTCCCAATTTTTGCTGCCTGACCAAAGGGCTATACTAAATACACCCACTTGAGGGTTACAGGCCCTACTACATGTCTGTAAGCATGGGTCATTGTTGACCCCCAATTTTTGGCTGCCCTGACAAAAGGGCTATACTAAATACACCCATTGAGGTTACCAGGCCCTACTACATGTCTGTAAGATGGGTCATTGTTGTACCTCCCAATTTTTGGCTGCCCTGACCAAAGGGCTATACTAAAATACACCCACTTGAGGGTTACAGGCCCTACTACATGTCTGTAAGCATGGGTCATTGTTGAACCTCCCAATTTTTGGCTGACCTGACCAAAGGGCTATACTAAAATACACCCAGTTCTTAACAGGCCCTCCTGCACGTCTCTATCCAGGGACAAAGAGGAGCCTCCCAATTTTTGGCTGCCCTGACAAAGGGCTATACTACAATACACCCAGTTCTTAACAGGCCCTCCTGCACGTCTCTATCCAGGGACAAAGAGGAGCCTCCCAATTTTTGGCTGCCCTGACAAAAGGGCTATACTAACAATACACCCACTTGAGGGTTACAGGGCCCTCCTGCACATCTCTATCCCGGGACAAAGAGGAGCCTCCCAATTTTTGGCTGCCTGACAAAGGGCTATACTACAATACACCCAGTTCTTAACAGGCCCTCCTGCACGTCTCTATCCAGGGATAAAGAGGAGCCTCCCAATTTTTGTCTGCCCTGACAAAAGGGCTATACTAAAATACACCCATTGAGGTTACAGGCCCTTCTGCACATCTCTATCCAGGGACAAAGAGGAGCCTCCCAATTTTGGCTGCCCTGACAAAAGGGCTATACTACAATACACCCAGTTCTTAACAGGCCCTCCTGCACGTCTCTATCCAGGGACAAAGAGGAGCCTCCCAATTTTTGGCTGCCTGACAAAGGGCTATTACTACAATACACCCAGTTCTTATACGGCCTCCTGCAAGTCTCTATCCAGGGACAAAGAGGAGCCTCCCAATTTTTGGCTGCCCTGACCAAGGGCTATACTAAAATACACCCATGAGGGTTACAGGCCTACTACATGTCTGTAAGCATGGGTCATTGTTGTTGTTGAACCTCCCAATTTTTGGCTGCCCTGACCAAAGGGCTATACTAAAATACACCCACTTAGGGTTACAGCCCTACTACATGTCTGTAAGCATGGGTCATTGTTGAACCTCCCAATTTTGGCTGCCTGACCAAAGGGCTATACTAAAATACACCCACTTGAGGTTACAGGCCCTACTACATGTCTGTAAGCATGGGTCATTGTTGAACCCTCCCCAATTTTGGCTGCCCTGACCAAAGGGCTATACTAAAATACACCCACTTGAGGGTTACAGGCCCTACTACATGTCTGTAAGCATGGGTCATTGTTGAACCTCCCAATTTTTGGCTGCCCTGACCAAAAGGGCTATACTAAAATACACCCACTTGAGGGTTACAGGCCCTACTACATGTCTGTAAGCATGGTCATTGTGAACCTCCCAATTTTTGGCTGACCTGACCAAAGGGCTATACTAAAATACACCCAGTTCTTAACAGGCCCTCCTGCACGTCTCTATCCAGGGACAAAGAGGAGCCTCCCAATTTTTGGCTGCCCTGACAAAAGGGCTATACTACAATACACCCAGTTCTTAACAGGCCCTCCTGCACGTCTCTATCCAGGGACAAAGAGGAGCCTCCCAATTTTTGGCTGCCCTGACAAAAGGGCTATACTACAATACACCCACTTGAGGGTTACAGGCCCTCCTGCACATCTCTATCCAGGGACCAAGAGGAGCCTCCCAATTTTGGCTGCCCTGACAAAAGGGCTATACTACAATACACCCAGTTCTTAACAGGCCCTCCTGCACGTCTCTATCAGGGATAAAGAGGAGCCTCCCAATTTTTGTCTGCCCTGACAAAAGGGCTATACTAAAATACACCCACTTGAGGGTTACAGGCCCTTCTGCACATCTCTATCCAGGGACAAAGAGGAGCCCCCAATTTTGGCTGCCCTGACAAAAGGGCTATACTACAATACACCCAGTTCTTAACAGGCCTCCTGCACGTCTCTATCCAGGGACAAAGAGGAGCCTCCCAATTTTTGTCTGCCCTGACAAAGGGCTATACTAAAATACACCCACTTGAGGTTACAGGCCCTCCTGCACATCTCTATCCAGGGACAAGGGAACCTCCCAATTTTTGGCTGCCCTGACAAAGGGCTATACTACAATACACCCATTCTTACAGGCCCTCCTGCACATCTCTATCCAGGACAAAGAGGAGCCTCCCAATTTTTGGCTGCCCTGACAAAAGGGCTATAACTACAATACACCATTGTTCTTAGCAGGCCCTCCTCACGTCTCTATCAGGGACAAGTTGAAGCCTCCCAATTTTTGGCTGCCTGACCAAAGGGCTATACTAAAATACACCCACTTGAGGGTTACAGGCCCTACTACATGTCTGTAAGCATGGGTCATTGTTGAACCTCCCAATTTTGGCTGCCCTGACCAAAGGGCTATACTAAAATACACCCACTTGAGGGTTACAGGCCCTCCTGCACGTCCTCTATCCAGGGACAATTTGGAGCCTCCTAATTTTTGGCTGCCCTGGCCAAAGGCCTAGGCTAAAATACACCCACTTGAGGGTTACAGGCCCTACTACATGTCTGTAAGCATGGGTCATTGTTGAACCTCCCAAATTTTTGGCTGCCCTGACAAAGGGCTATACTAAAATACACCCACTTGAGGGTTACAGGCCCTACTACATGTCGTAAGCATGGTCAATGTTGACCTCCCAATTTTTGGCTGCCCTGACAAAAGGCTATACTACAATACACCCACTTGAGGGTTACAGGCCCTCCTGCACGTCTCTATCCAGGGACAAAGAGGAGCCTCCCAATTTTTGTCTGCCCTGACCAAAGGGCTATACTATAATACACCCACTTGAGGGTTACAGGCCCTACTACATGTCTGTAAGCATGGGTCATTGTTGAACCTCCCAATTTTTGGCTGCCCTGACCAAAGGTCTATACTAAAATACACCCACTTGAGGGTTACAGGCCCTACTACATGTCTGTAAGCATGGGTCATTGTTGACCACTCCCCAATTTTTGGCTGCCCTGACCAAAGGGCTATACTAAAATACACCACTTGAGGTTTACAGGCCCTACTACATGTCTGTAAGCATGGGTCATTGTTGTACCTCCCAATTTTTTGGCTGCCCTGACCAAAGGGCTATACTAGAATACACCCACTTGAGGGTTACAGGCCCTACTACATGTCTGTAGCATGGGTCCATTGTTGAACCTCCCAATTTTGGCTGCCCTGACCAAAGGGCTATACTAAAATACACCCACTTGAGGGTTACAGGCCCTACTACATGTCTGTAAGCATGGGTCATTGTTGAACCTCCCAATTTTTGGCTGCCCTGACCAAAGGGCTATACTAAAATACACCCACTTGAGGGTTACAGGCCCTCTGCACGTCTCTATCCAGGGACAATTTGGAGCCTCCTAATTTTTGGCTGCCCTGACCAAAGGCCATACTAAAATACACCCACTTGAGGGTTACAGGCCCTCTACATGTCTAAGCATGGGTCATTGTTGAACCTCCCAAATTTTTGGCTGCCCTGACCAAAGGGCTATACTAAAATACACCCACTTGAGGGTTACAGGCCCTACTACATGTCTGTAAGCATGGGTCATTGTTGAACCTCCCAATTTTTGGCTGCCCTGACCAAAGGGCTATACTAAAATACACCCACTTGAGGGTTACAGGCCCTACTACATGTCTTACGCAGGGTCATTGTTGAACCTCCCAATTTTTGGCTGCCCTGACCAAAGGGCTATACTAAAATACACCCATTGAGGGTTACAGGCCCTACTACATGTCTGTAAGCATGGGTCATTGTTGAACCTCCCAATTTTTGGCTGACCTGACCAAAGGGCTATACTAAAATACACCCAGTTCTTAACAGGCCCTCTGCACGTCTCTATCCAGGGACAAATGAGGAGCCTCCCAATTTTGGCTGCCCTGACAAAAGGGCTATACTACAAATACACCCATTCTTAACAGGCCCTCCTGCACGTCTCTATCCAGGGACAAAGAGGAGCCTCCCAATTTTTGGCTGCCCTGACAAAAGGGCTATACTACAAATACACCCACTTGAGGGTTACAGGCCCTGCACATCTCTATCCAGGGACAAAGGGAGCCTCCAATTTTTGGCTGCCCTGACAAAAGGGCTATACTACAATACACCAGTTCTAAAGCCCTCCTGCACGCTCTATCCAGGGATTAAAGAGGAGCCTCCCAATTTTTGTCTGCCCTGACAAAAGGGCTATACTAAAATACACCCCTTGAGGGTTACAGGCCCTTCTGCACATCTCTATCCAGGGACAAAGAGGAGCCTCCCAATTTTTGCTGCCTGACAAAAGGGCTATACTACAATACACCCAGTTCTTAACCGGCCCTCCTGCAAGTCTCTATCCAGGGACAAAGAGGAGCCTCCCAATTTTTGGCTGCCCTGACCAAAGGGCTATACTAAAATACACCCACTGAGGGTTACAGGCCCTACTACATGTCTGTAAGCATGGGTCATTGTTGAACCTCCCAATTTTGGCTGCCTGACCAAAAGGGCTATACTAAATACAACCCACTTGAGGGTTACAGGCCCTCCTGCACATCTCTATCCAGGGACAAAGAGGAGCCTCCCAATTTTTGGCTGCCCTGACCAAAAGGGCTATACTAAAATACACCCACTTGAGGGTTACAGGCCCTACTCAGTCTGTAAGCATGGGTCATTGTTGAACCTCCCAATTTTTGGCTGCCCTGACCAAAGGGCTATACTAAAATACACCCACTTGAGGGTTTACAGGCCCTACTACATGTCTGTAAGCATGGGTCATTGTTGAACCTCCCAATTTTTGGCTGCCCTGACCAAAGGGCTATACTAAGATACACCCACTTGAGGGTTACAGGCCCTCCTGCACGTCTCTATCCAGGGACAATTTGGAGCCTCCTAATTTTTGGCTGCCCTGGCCAAAGGCCTAGGCTAAAATACACCCACTTGAGGGTTACAGGCCCTACTACATGTCTGTAAGCATGGGTCATTGTTGAACCTCCCCAATTTTTGGCTGCCCTGACCAAAGGGTATACTAAAATACACCCAACTTGAGGGTTACAGGCCCTACACATTCTGTAAGCATGGGTCATTGTTGAACCTCCCAATTTTGGCTGCCCGACAAAGGCCTATACTACAATACACCACTGAGGTTACAGCCCTCCTGCACGTCTCTATCCAGGGACAAAGAGGAGCTCCAATTTTGTCTGCCCTGACCAAAGGCTATACTATAATACACCCACTTGAGGGTTACAGGCCCTACTACAGTCTGTAAGCATGGTCATTGTTGAACCTCCCAATTTTTGGTGCCCTGACCAAAGTCTATACTAAAATACACCCACTGAGGTTACAGGCCCTACTACATGTCTTAACATGGCATTGTTGACCCCCCCAATTTTTGGCTGCCCTGACCAAAGGGCTATACTAAATACACCCACTGAGGTTTACAGGCCCTCTACAGTCTGTAGCAGGGTCATTGGACCCCCAATTTTTGGCTGCCCTGACAAAGGGCTATACTAAATACACCCACTTGAGGTTAACAGGCCCTACTACATTCTTAAGCAGGGCATTGTGAACCTCCCAATTTTTGGCTGCCCTGACAAAGGGCTATACTAAAATACACCCACTTGAGGGTTACAGGCCCTACTACAAGTCTTAGCAGGCATGGAACCTCCCAATTTTTGGCTGCCCTGACAAAGGGCTATACTAAATACACCCAGGTTAAGGCCCTACTACAGTCTGTAGCAGGGTACATTGATGAACCTCCCAATTTTTGGCTGCCCTGACCAAAGGGCTATACTAAAATACACCCACTTGAGGGTTACAGGCCCTCTACATTCTTAACCAGGGCAAGAGGAGACCTCCCCAATTTTTGGCTGCCCTGACCAAAGGGCTATACTAAAATACACCCCTGAGGGTTCAAGGCCCTACACGATGTCTGTAAGCATGGGATCAATTGTTGAACCTCCCAATTTTTGGCTGCCCTGACCAAAGGGCTATACTAAAATACACCCACTTGAGGGTTACAGCCCTACTACATGTCTGTAAGCATGGGTCATTGTTGAACCTCCCAATTTTTGGCTGCCCTGACCAAAGGGCTATACTAAAATACACCCACTTGAGGGTTACAGGCCCTCTACATGTCTGTAACATGGGTCATTGTTGAACTCCCAATTTTTGGCTGACCTGACCAAAGGGCTATACTAAAATACACCCAGTTGTTAACAGGCCCTCCTGCAGTCTCTATCCAGGGACAAGAGGACCTCCCAATTTTTGGCTGCCCTGACCAAAAGGGCTATACTAAAATACACCCAGTTGGGTTACAGGCCCTACTCAGTCTTACAGGGTCAAGGAAGCCTCCCAATTTTTGGCTGCCCTGACCAAAGGGCTATACTACAATACACCCACTTGAGGGTTACAGGCCCTCTGCACTCTCTATCCAGGGACAAAGGAGCCTCCCAATTTTTGGCTGCCCTGCAAAAGGGCTATAAATACAATACACCCATTGTTACAGGCCCTACTGCACGTCTCTAAGCAGGGTATTGAGAACCTCCCAATTTTTGCTGCCCTGACCAAAAGGGCTATACTAAAATACACCCACTTGAGGTTACAGGCCCTTCTACATTCTTAAGCAGGGATCATAGTTGACCTCCCAATTTTTGGCTGCCCTGACAAAAGGGCTATACTACAATACACCCACTTGGTTACAGGCCTCCTGCACGTCTTATCCAGGGACAAAGAGGAGCCTCCCAATTTTTGGCTGCCCTGACAAAAGGGCTATACTAAATACACCCATTGGGGTTTAAAGGCCCTCCTGCAAGTCTCTATCCAGGGACAAAGAGGACCTCCCAATTTTTGGCTGCCCTGACCAAGGGCTATACTAAAATACACCCACTTGAGGGTTACAGGCCCTACTACATGTCTGTAAGCATGGGTCATTGTTGAACCTCCCAATTTTTGGTGCCCTGACCAAAGGGCTATACTAAAATACACCCACTTGAGGTTTACAGGCCCTCCTGACATCTCTACAGCAAAGGGATGTTGCCTCCCAATTTTTGGCTGCCCTGACCAAAGGGCTATACTAAAATACACCCACTTGAGGGTTACAGGCCCTACTACATGTCTGTAAGCATGGGTCATTGTTGAACCTCCCAATTTTTGGCTGCCCTGACCAAAGGGCTATACTAAAATACACCCACTTGAGGGTTACAGGCCCTACTACAACTCTGTAAGCATGGGTCATTGTTGAACCTCCCAATTTTTGGCTGCCCTGACCAAAGGGCTATACTAAAATACACCCACTTGAGGGTTACAGGCCATACTACATTCTGTAAGCATGGGTCATTGTTGAACCTCCCAATTATTTGGCTGACCTGACCAAAGGGCTATACTAAAATACACCCACTTGAGGTTACAGGCCCTCCTCATATCTTATCCATGGGACAATGAGGAGCCTCCCAATTTTTGGCTGCCCTGACCAAAGGGCTATACTAAAATACACCCACTTGAGGTTACAGGCCCTACTACATGTCTGTAAGCATGGGTCATTGTTTGAACCTCCCAATTTTTGGTTGCCCTGACCAAAGGGCTATACTAAAATACACCCACTTGAGGGTTACAGCCCTACTACAATCTGTAAGCATGGGTCATTGTTGAACCTCCCAATTTTTGGCTGCCCTGACCAAAGGGCTATACTAAAATACACCCACTTGAGGGTTACAGGCCCTACTACATGTCTGTAAGCATGGGTCATTGTTGAACCTCCCAATTTTTTGGCTGACCTGACCAAAGGGCTATACTAAAATACACCCAGTTCTGTTTACAGGCCATCCTGCATGTCTGTATCCAGGGCATAAGGTGAAGCCTCCAATTTTCGACGTGCCCTGCAAAGAAGACTTCAATGACCTCATACCCAAAATGGCACTTTATTGTAGACAGGCTCATGTACGTCTCTTGTCAGGGTCATCGAGTGTCGCACAATGTTTTCACAAAATCTTTTATGGATCCACAAAAGGACATACACCAGCTGTCATCCCACTTGTAGGGTATAGGCCCCTAACATTTCACCAAATATCCATTTGGGTCATTGGAAGGTTTCTGCCTCCATTTTTGCGGGGGGGGGGGGGGGGGGGGGGGGGGGGCCCCCCCCCCCCCCCCCCCCCCCCCCCCCCCCCCCCCCCCCCAAATTTTTTTGCTGCCTGACAAAAGGGCTATACTACAATAACACCCATTATGTAACAGGCCCTCTGCACGTCTCTATCCAGGGACAAAGAGGAGCCTCCCCAATTTTTGGCTGCCCTGACAAAAGGGCTATACTACAATGACACCCAGTTCTTAACCGGCCCTCCTGCAAGTCTCTATCAGGGACAAAGAGGAGCCTCCCAATTTTTGGCTGCCCTGACCAAAGGGCTATACTAAAATACACCCACTTGAGGGTTACAGGCCCTACTACATGTCTGTAAGCATGGGTCATTGTTGAACCTCCCAATTTTTGGCTGCCCTGACCAAAGGGCTATACTAAAATACACCCACTTGAGGGTTACAGGCCCTCCTGCACATCTCTATCCAGGGACAAGAGGAGCCTCCCAATTTTTGGCTGCCCTGACCAAAGGGCTATACTAAAATACACCCACTTGAGGGTTACAGGCCCTACTACATGTCTGTAAGCATGGGTCATTGTTGAACCTCCCAATTTTTGGCTGCCCTGACCAAAGGGCTATACTAAAATACACCCACTTGAGGGTTACAGGCCCTACTACAATTCTGTAAGCATGGGTCATTGTTGAACCTCCCAATTTTTGGCTGCCCTGACCAAAGGGCTATACTAAAATACCACCCACTTGAGGGTTACAGGCCCTACTACTATCTGTAAGCAGGGTCATTTGAACCTCCCAATTTTTGGCTGACCTGACAAAGGGCTATACTAAAATACACCCACTTGAGGGTTACAGGCCCTCCTGCATATTCTATCCAGGGACAAAGAGGAGCCTCCCAATTTTTGGCTGCCCTGACCAAAGGGCTATACTAAAATACACCCACTTGAGGGTTACAGGCCCTACTACATGTCTGTAAGCATGGGTCATTGTTGAACCTCCCAATTTTTTGGTTGCCCTGACCAAAGGGCTATAGTAAAATACACCCACTTGAGGGTTACAGGCCCTACTACAACTCTGTAAGCATGGGTCATTGTTGAACCTCCCAATTTTTGGCTGCCCTGACCAAAGGGCTATACTAAAATACACCCACTTGAGGGTTACAGGCCCTACTACATGTCTGTAAGCATGGGTCATTGTTGAACCTCCCAATTTTTGGCTGACCTGACCAAAGGGCTATACTAAAATACACCCAGTTCTTGTTTACAGGCCATCCTGCATGTCTGTATCCAGGGGCATTGGTGAACCTACCAATTTTCGACTGCCCTTGCAAAGGAAGATACTACAATAGACCCCGTTCCTCAAAATGGGCACTTTATTTGTAGACAGGGCTTCATGTACGTCTCTTGTCAGGGTCATCGAGTGTCGCACAATGTTTTCACGTAAAATCTTTTATGTAATCACAAAAAGTGACATACACCAGCTGTATCTCACTATTGGGTATGTGCCCTTAACATTTCCACCCTAAATATTCATTTTGGTGTCATTTGGAAGGTTTTCTGGACACTCCGTAAAATTGGCGTGAAACTCGGACACATTGTTCACAGCTGTGACTTTTCAGTGAGAAATGCTTTCAGGGGTCTTCCCCATGGTGTTGCCATGTCATTTCAGCACTCTTCTGAGACTTTGTGACATTTTTAGGTTTTTCCAGGCAGCCGGCAGTCATTTCATAAAAATACTCGTGTCTCCCATAGGATAACATTGGGCTCGTTATTCGGGCCGAGTACACGAGTATTCGGGACGCTCAGCCCGAGCTTCGAGCACCCGAGCATTTTAGTACTCGATCATCACTAATTGAGTCTTTTCATAAACTTGATGTACTTGTTGTTGAAAGTTTAAAAACCCATGCAATGCTTAGAATTGTACTTCCATAACCACCCCCTTTTCAGTGAGAAATGCTTTCAGGGGTCTTCCCCATGTGTTGCCATGTCATTTCAGCACTCTCTGAGACTTTTGTGACATTTTTAGGGTTTTTCCAGGCAGCCGGCAGTCATTTCATAAAAATACTCGTGTCTCCATAGGATAACATTGGCCTTATTCGGCCGAGTACACGAGTATCTCGGACGCTCAGCCGAGCTTCGAGCACCCGAGCATTTTAGTACTCGATCATCATATTGAGTCTTTTCATAAACTTGATGTACTTGTTGTTGAAAGTTTAAAAACCCATGCAATGCTTAGAATTGTACTTCCATAACCATAAAAAGATCTGATTAAGATCTAAACGCATCAAACTGTGAAAATCAAAATTTGTTTCAGTCTGAAAAGTTTTGTCCAGGACTGTCCAATGTGTGCGATCAAGGAAAACCAAACGTTTCACTAGTACTGTACATTAGTTTATGGTGTAAAATGCCTCAAGGGCATATATACATTCAGCAATTCTTAAAAACTCAAACATTTACTATCCAGAAACAGTAATCCAGCCTTAGACATAAATGTGCCTTTTATTATTTTGCAGTGATAATATGTAAAATCAACTTTTTGCCTGCATAATGCTTGCTTAGGCTCCATGACATCAATATGGACATCCTTAAGTGGACACATTTTTATTTTTACCATGATTGAAATGCTGTAATTAGAGAGGCAGATAATCATGAAAAATTAATAAAGTAATTAATAAAAGATCCATTTAAAATGTGTCATATCCTCCCTTTAACTGCAACTGTAGTAAAATGTTCCGTTTCAAAGCAAAAGCTGCTGCAGATTTGATCCTGAATGCCAGAGGAGCAGGAACAGGGCAGAGGTTTAATGGATTTCGGGACCCATTAACTTTTTATGGTTCTCCATAAACTTGCCTTGCTATCAAATGAGGGAGTCTGAGAAGTGTTTCTGCTGAAATCTGTGTAATAAACTTAGATAGCTTGCTCCAGAAGGCTCTCAGCGCTCTTCTCTCTGCAGCATTCACAGGCTAGAATAAATAGTTGCAAACCTTTCATTGTAAATTTTTGCTTATGCAAATAAGTTTGCAGCCGGTGGAAGCTTAGACTATTCTTGCAGGAGGTTAGAGGTATATCCGTTTTAAATCTCTATGATTGTAAGAAACTCATTGTGAATGGCATGGGCATACATAGAAATCATGGGGCCCCGTAGCAGAAATTCTAATCAGTAAATAAATAATATTGTACATGGCTACAGAAGGTCATATCTCACAACTTTGCAGCCCTTTCAAAGTAATTTTCCTCCTATGAAGCCCATAGAATCCCCTTTAATTGCACTCATAATGTATAATGTCCCACAAACACTGATGCCCCAGCAGTGAATTTCTTCACAAGCACAGTGTGATGACCCTACTGTGCCCTCCTCAACTACCCTGGCAAAGGATGATGACTCCAACACAATATGATCTGCAACTGTGACCCCCCACACAGCCCTCCATGTGGAATGCTACACAAAGTATAATGACCTACACACTTCTTCACAATATAAATAGCCCCCTAAGGCTCAAAACAGTATATTGGCCCCCATACAGTATAATAAACTTCACACAAACCTTCACATTGTATAATTTCTGTATACATTATTATGGCCCTCAAATAGCCCTGAGTAAAGTAAACAGACTGCCTCATAGACCTTAAAATATTATAATGGACCCCACATAGCCTTCCAAAAGTATAAAAGCTCTCACATAGCCCTGCATACAATATAATGCACCCCCATAGTCCTCCATATAGTATAATGCAACCCCCATACTCCTTCATATAGCATAATAGGCCCCTCATTGCCTTCCAAGTAGTATAATGCATTCATAATCCTCCATATTAAAATGGGCCCAGACATTGCCTTAAATGTTGTATAATTCACCCACCATTGTCCTCTATATAGTATAAAGGGCCCCACATAGTCCTCCATATACTATAATGCATCCCATAGGTTACCATATAGTATAATGCACTCCCTTATAGTACTTCATTTTGTATAATGTACCCCATAGTCCTCCATATAGTATAATGTACCCCACATTGCCTTCAATATAGTATAATCACCTCCATAGTCCTCTGTATAGTAAAATAGGCATCTCATAGTCTTCCATATAGTATAATACACGCTATAGTTCTCCATATTGTATAATACACTCACCAATGTCCTCCATATAGTACAATGGCATGCCTTATAGTCTTCAATATAGTATAATGCACTCCATAGTCCTCCATATAGTATAATGAACACCCCATAATCCTCTGAAATAGTTTAATGCACCCTTTATAGTCCCCCATATAGTAAAATGCAACCCCTAGTCCTTCTTATTTATAATGCACCCCCATAATTTTCAATATAGGATAATGAGCCCCCCATCATTCTTGATATAGTATACTGCACCCCCTGTCCTTTATATGGTATAACACACCCACCATAGTCCTCTACATTGTATAATGAACCCCATAGTCCTCCATATAGTATAATGCCCACACCATAGTCATCCATATAAAATAATGCAGCCCCATATCTCTCTATTTAGTATAATGCATCCCATAGTCCTCCATTATTATAATGCCCACCATTTTCCTCCATGTAATATAATGCACTCCATATAGTAGATTATGACCACCAGTGTATTCACTGATTAAAAAAATAAAAAAATAAAAATCACCTCTCCTGTTCTCTTGTCTCAGCAGCACCCACTGCGCTGAGACATCAGATCTCAGATGCAGAATGATGAAGGAGATAAAGGAGCACTCCATTTCATTTTTCCCTCATTGTTTTCAATTGTATTGGCATCCTACATGTGCATGCCATACCGGGTAAGGGGGCTGATATCTGAACTAGCACTGAGCCCCCTGACTCATGGACCCCACATTGACTCTGTGGATTGCTGCCATTAGCGGTACGCCACTGGTTAATACTGATATATATGATGATAAAAGAATAGAACCTTGTGCTAAGGTAAAAAACAACATTGGTAGAGGAGGCTATGTTGGTCAAATCTCCCATTGCATTCATTAGGCAATACTTAAATGAGTTACATTTTTTAAAGGAAGTTTTGCAAAAACACATTCATTTTTCAGAATGGAGTTTTTGCTTTAGAAGGTTTTATGGAGTTCAGCAAGCTCTTTTCTGATGAAATGTGGATTAATCTTTCAGATTATAATCCCAGCCTTAGACTGCAGATACTGATTGCATTTTTGAATACCTTATTTTTTTCTATGCCTTAGCTGTCTCGAAACCATGGCAACTTGATAGATTAACTCTCTGTATGGAAGATTGATCTGAGGAACCTCAATAAGTACCCAGGGTCTTCACCACCATTATCTTGACAGTATCAAGCCATTGGGTTGCTGGTCTTCCTCTTCACCTTGTACCTTATATTCTTCCTAACATAATGTCCTACTATAGTGATCTTTCTTTTCCTGTGATGTGACCAAAGTAGGCAAGTCATAACTTGGTGATCCTTGCTTCAAGTGACATGGCTGGCTTGATTTGTTCCAAAAATGGATTTGTTTGTTCTTGCCATCCATGGTATTGATTCTTCTCCAGCACCACTTTTCAAAGGCCTGATTCTTCTTATTTCTTCATCGACCATGTTTCACTTCCATGTTACTATAGAAAAGACCAGACAATGTACGTGATGTGTCTTCATCACCAGTGAAATATTCCTTGATTTGAAGACCTTGACCAGTACTTCATTGCGGATTTTCCCATAGCTATTCTATTGACTTCTGATGTCGTTGTTGTATCTTAAGTGATCATTGATCCGAGTAGGTTGAAGTCCTTTACCACTTCTAGTTCGCCACCCTCCATCTCAAATGTATCCCTTGTCATACCTGGCAGTATTTAAAATCTTTGGCATTCTTTGTGTTGAGTAGCAGTCCCATGTTGAGCTTTCCATCTTGACACTCCGTATTAAGTCCTTCATTCCATCTATGCTTGTTGCTGTCAGTGTTGTATCACCTGCATATTTAGATTATTGATGATTCTTCCACCAATATTTGATTCCTTATACTTTTTCGGCAAATCCAGCCTCCCTGAAAATAACTTCTGCATATAAATTGAAAAAAAAAATTGGTGACAGGATGCAGCTTTGTCTGACGCCTCAATATACAAGTATTGTTATATAAAATAATTTAGCTTTATTAATTACCCCTCATGACCGATGGCATTACAGTATGCCCTTCACCCCCTCCCTCCCTTTGATGCGAGGCCATGTACTGATTCTCACATAATCTCTACACATCAGCTGGTCTATCAGCTGACTTATGTAGTTAACAACACAGATCGATCAGTGATCTGATCGGCAATGTTAACCTTTTGGATCGTGCTTTCAATCACTGACAGCGCAATCCAAAGCATCGCAGTGGAGATCGCGCTGTTCAATGCAGGCCTCAGCAGCCCTGTGATCGATTACAAGGCCTCCTTGTATTGCTATGACAGCCCGACGGGCAGCAGGTGACCCCAGACACTGTCATGAATAAATCTCCTGCCAGCGATCCATGAGCTGTTTAACTCTCCCTCACATTTAGATTAATTCCTTACATCTGGAGTTAGTCAACGCTGCTGCTCTCGCTTTTCTTCTGAATGTACATAATATATTGGAAGACGGAGATAGAGAAGTGGCTGCTGACTGGCTACCGAAATCACGTGATGTTGCACTGTTATGCGATCTATATATTGTCATAATATAATAATAAAAGAGGACCAATCTATTAAAATATGTCTCATAATTTGAAAATGAAACAAGAGCTAGAACTTACCAACAAGGTCCTGTTCAGCTAGATATCCCTCCCTGATGTGGACAGGTAATTGAACTGATACATCTCCTGTAAATTAGACATGTCATGCCAAGCAGGCGGAGTGAAGTTAGTGAACCCACTAGACCACAGGGGACACTGTGGATCTGTGGATACTGAACCCAAGGAATCAGCCGGAGTAGGACATCAGATAAATTGCAAGGCTTTATTTGAGGTTTACAAAGGGGAACCCACAAGGGAGAACCCCCTGGGCCAAAACACTGAATTCCCCCGAGGGAGCACTGGCGAGCAAAACCCCTTAACTGGGATTAACAGGGATTGCACAGCCACAGAGGCTCAAGTGTAACAGCTCCAAGAACAGAGGGTCAGACCCAAAAAGAACAGAGAGGGGAGCGAGAGGTCCAGGGAACCGGAGAAGGAGAACCACCGGAGGGACCGGGAAAGCCAGAGGAATCCAGCAAGAGCATGGGACAGTGTCCGCAGGTACATGGTAGGAAGGAAGGACACCGGCACTAGGAGAAACAACTGGGTATTGGTACGGAGCAATACAAGGCTAAATAAGCAGGCGCTGGTCCGGGACCTGAGCACGGCTATTTATAACAATGCACAAATTTGCCCAGGTGCCTCCCTAAGGAAGTGAGGGTCTTAAGTATACACAAACCTCTCAAGGTACCCTTACACGCGGCAATTTTTCTAGGAATTTCACTGGCAACTTACTGGTTGCAGTGAAATCATGGACACATTGTTCTATCTTGTTGCTGTGTACAAATGGAACAATGTCTCCATGATTTCACTGCAACCAGTAAGTTGCCAGTGAAATTCCTAGAAAAGTTGCCGAGTGAAAAGGTACCTTCAGTGATTGGTTGAGAGGTGATTACAGGAAAAGGGTGTTCTGACAATTTAAATAATTTGACAGAGGTGCACGTGCCCTAAGCTTTCTCCCACGTAACCCAGAAGTGAGAAGGCGGAGGAGATGTGTGAGGAAGGAGCCAGATACTGGGGGGACATTGCATGAGTGTGGACTGGGTAAGTAGGTGTTTGGGGAACAGGGGAATGCCTGCATCCAGACACGACTCGATCTCCCTATACCCTGAAGATGGGTCCTGGTGGCTGAATCGTTACAAGACACAATGCCAGGTCTCTGGTCTATACAAAGCTTGTCACCTCAGTAAATACCTCTTCCAAGTTTCAATGGCCTGACAGTAGATGGACTGGAGCCAAAGCCAAGTTATGAATATTTGGCAGGGGTGTAACAACCAAGGTTGCAGGGGTCGCAAGTGCGATCAGGCCTGGAGGTACAGGGGCCTGGCGCCCACCAATCCCTGAGACCCAGGTGCCTGCTTCACATGGATGTGCATCCCAAGGACTCCTCACTGGTCCTCAGGCAGCTGGTCACTTTGAGGATGGCAGGAACTGTACCTTTAAACTCCCGCGGCCGCTGTGTGCAGCACCGTGATGAGGTTATCACACTGCAACCTCATCACAGTCAGGACGCAGCGGCTGCCAGGAGTGGTGAGTGTGAGCTCCATTCAGGAGCTGAAGAGCCAGCCTATATACTGACATCTCCTGGGGAGAGGGTAGGGGGAAGATAGTGTGAGTGTGTTTATGTGTGTTTATACAGGGGCAGTATGTCTGTGTGTGTGTGGGGGGGCTATACAGGGGGCTGTGTGTGGGGGTGTTGCACAGAGGGCTGTGTGTGTGAGGGCGGTTGAACAGAGGATAGTGTCTGTGTGTGTGGTTGTACAGGTGGCAGTGAGTCTGAGTGGGTTTACAGGGGCAGTGTGTATGTGTGAGGGGTTGTACAGGGGGCTGTGTGTCTGTCTATGTGTGAGGGGTTGTACAGGGGGCTGTGTGTCTGTGTGTGTGGGGGGGTTGTACAGGGGGCTGTGTGTCTGTGTGTGTGTGGGGGGGGTTGTACAGGGGCATTGTGTCCATGTGGGGAGAATGTATGCTATCTGGAAGGTTGTGAGGCTGTATTATACTATATGAAGGACTATGTGGCTGCATTATATTATCTGGAGGGATATGAGGCTGCATTATGCTATATGGTGGGTTAGGAAGCTGCATTATATTATATGAAGGGTTATGAGGCTGCATTATGGTATATGGAGGAATATGTGGCTGTATTATATTATATGAAGGGTTATGAGGATACATTATGCTATATGGAGGGCTATATTATATGGAGGGTTATGAGGCTGTATTATGCTATATGAAGGACTATGAGGTTGCATTATACTATATGGAGGGCTATGGAGGCTGTATTCGTCCATATGGAGGGCTATGAGTCTGTAATATGCTATTTGAAGTATTATGAGGCTACCTTATATTATATGAAGGGTTATGAGACTGCATTATGGTATATGGAGGAATATGTGGCTGCATTACATTATATGAAGGGTTATAAGGCTGCATTATATAATATGGATGACTATGAGGCTGCATTATATTATATGAAGGGCTGTGAGGCTGCATTATACTATATGGAGGGATATGAGGCTGCATTATTCCATGTGGAAGAATATGAAGCTGCATTATAATATCATGGAGGAACAAATATACCAGGATGGAGGACATATATACCAGGATAAGGGCATATTCCAGGAGGAGGACCATATATAACAGCATTAGGAGCATTAATTCATAATGAAGGGGAGAGAGGTCAATTTGTGAGTCTTTATAGGATATAGGAAATTACATGGGGCCCATACATTTGATCAATTTAGGGGCGCGCTGGGAGGGAGACGGCCCAGGTCAAAATTTCGCATTGGGGCCTTTCAGACTCTAGTTATGCCACTGATATTTGGGTTTTTGTGGAAAGCATAGATCCTACATTTATTGTTGCCACATTTTCGGACCGAAATCCCAAATGGGATAACATGCATATGCTTACATAACTATGTGACCTGACCATTAATACAAAATGAATAGCAGCCCTATGGGTTAATTTGCAAAAAGACCACAATCACAATCCTCATTTCCATCTTTATTACTCCCATACAAACCCTCAGTGATGCTCAGCAATTGCCTATCACGGTGGAACCAGAAAGTGACTGATTTTCAGCAACTGCTGTGAGCTGGGTGATGTCACAGTCAGGTTCACCTCACGTCAGCTAGAGTGATGCGGCTGAGCACTGACCTAAGGTGAACCTGACTGTGACTTAATTTCTTAATAACAATAAATCTTCCATGCCTTCATCTCCAGTGGAGCACTTACCCCCAACATTGTCAGTGATTGGCAGCAGACCAACGGCAGAAGACCACGGGGATGATATGGGGTCCATTAGTCAAGGGGGCAGTACCAGCGCAGATGCCACTCCCATCCGGCATCACACTGTCAACTGTATCAGCAATTGAAAGCAATGATCAAAGAGGGAGTGCTCCACTGTCCGCTACAGCCTTCATCATTCTCACATTGCATCTAATATCTGACAGCTCAGCACAGTGGTTGCGATATGTCACTTCATCATGTCCGCTGTGCAGAGCAGTATAGACACACCTTCAAAACGCTCCACGCTAAGACTGGAGCAATGGGGACTAAGGAGTGGTAAGTATTTACCTCTCCTCGTTAAGTCCAGCACTTCCCACAACATTTTTTGACAATCAAAGGCTATGGAGCCTCATTTTGAGGCTCCAAGAGCTTTGAACAGCAGCCACTCCTAGCTCCTGCTGCACTCTGCTACACTCCAAGTGACTGTGATGCCTTAACTAATATCACTAATGGCCTACTAACCGCGAACGTCATGCCACAGTCCTCTGTACTCCTCCTCCTGGACTTGTAATCTGCATTTGTCACAGTGTACCATTCCCTTTTACTATAGATTCTCTCATTTCTTGCCATTAAAGACATTAAAGGTATTAAAGGTCCTATATTGGATATCTTCATAGCTAACAGATCAGACATTCAGCGCCTTCCACTCACACACCACCTCTACTTTTTGTATTTGTCGGTGTCCTCAAAGGTTCAGTTTAAAGACCCCTGCTCTTCTCCATCTACAGTTTCAGCCTGGGACAACTAATAGGGTCCCATGGCTTTCAGTATAATTTCAATGCTGATGACATACACATCTACCTCTCTGCACCTTATATCACCTTCTTACTAACCAGAATCCGAAAATGTCTGTCCACAATTTCATTGTTCTTCTTTTCTCGATTTCTAAACCTTAACAAGTACAAAACAGAATTCATTATATTTTACTCATCTCACTCAACCCCCCCAATAGACCTTACAATTAAACTCAATGGCTGCTTACTCTCCCCAGTCCTGCAAGCTCGATTCCTCAGGGTAACCCTTTACTCTGCTTTCTCCATTAAACCACATATCCAAGCCCTTTTCACCTCTTGCTTTCTCCAACTCAAAAATATGTCCCAGATTCATACATTTCTTAACAAATCTACAAAAAACTAGTGCATGCCCTCATAACATCCGCCTTGACCGCTGCAACCTCATTCTCTGTGGCTTCCCTTCTAACACTCTCTGACAATCCCTTCACTGGTTACCCATTGCCCAGAGACTCCAGTTCAAAACCTTAACCTTGGCCTCCCAGTAGTTGCCTGAACGCAACCTTTGATCCTCACAAGTAGAGATGAGAAAACCTTTTGAAATTCGGGTTCAGTACGCAAAATCTAAAGATGTTCGACAGGTAGTTTAGTGAACAGTTTGCTAAACCTCCAAACTCCATTGAACTCACTGGAGGCAAAACCAAAGGCATAGAAAACACTTTCCGGGAAGGGCCAAAATCTGCTAAAACAGCTCAAATTAGGGGTAGACGCCAGAAAAAGTGCCAACTATTCCTCAGAGTTAAAATTTTTATCATGGCACACTATGGATGCCTTGGACAAGGCCTGGCCAAGAATTTAAAGCTTCAACATTCATCAGGAACAGAGGGATAAGGGACAGATGTAGACATCCTCTTCAGAGAGCCCTGATAAATTCAGGAAACAGACCCCAAGAAGAGTCTCCACATGTCAAAAAATTAGAGCCAGACACCATGAAAGCAGCATTAATTGACTGAGATAAAAATTGTAGAATAGTGCAACCTGCTCAGGGTTTGGAACAGGGCCGGGCCTAGCATTTGAAGGGTAACATTGATCAGGAATGGGGTGTGGAGCCCACTGGGATGGGGTACCGGACCTGGGTATCACGGGGATATCACGGTGGTCTTGGTCTGGACCGTGTCACGAGCCTACAAGTAAAGGGTAGTTATTTACAGGGGAGAAAGTTGTGACGCCACACCTTGCTATGTGTCAGGGTGACCACCGCTGCTGTAGAACCTCCAGGGATGATGTTTGGCAGCCTGTGATGTAACGGCTCTCCACGGGCAGAGCCTGGTTCCCCGGAGCAGTGAGGATGATAGTCTATGGCTAAAGCAGGACAGAGGTAGTGGTAGAGATGATAACAGTTTGTGAGGGAGAGTAGGGCTCGAGCGCAAGGATCACACAGACTCACGGTTTTGTAGTTTTCCAAGTCTTTACTGTAGATGGTATTCAGTAGGTATTGTCCACAGAGTCTATACCGGGGCAAGGCTGCTCCCACCCTGACGAGGGTCCTTGGCTTCCTACTCCTGCGCTGTGTGTGTGGCCCTGCTGCCGCTTTAGCTAGGCTGCTGGCCCTGTCTCTCCTCACTGGTACCAAACTTGCTAGGCAACTTGATTCTTATCTTTGTGTCTCTGATCCCACCGTGTTGCTTCGCTGTGGTACAGTGAAGATATAAAATCTTCACTTATCCGGTGTTTTCTGTGCTGCTTGTGTCAGGCACAATTGCGGATCCGGTGTCCGGTCTTTGCACTTCTCTGGGGTGAGTCTCAGGGGATTCGGTCTCCCAGGTGTGTTCCTCAACTTCTCCTACTCCTTTCCTCAGACCTTGGCCAGCCTGGAAGTGGACAGTGGACCGTGTGTTGAGCTTAACGCAGCCCTTTTACACCCAGGTCTTTCTTCCTCAGTCTTCTCAGGAACTGAACTAACTGCCACTTCCTCTCCACCCAGAATATATAGGGAAGCAGCTTTAGTCCCCCTTCTGACCTGGAGGGGCTAGTGTAGTGTTGTGGGTTGAGTGGGGAATTAACCCTTAGTGTTGTTACTGTGGCACATTAACCTCTGGGGTGCCACACTGGCATGAGGGACAAGTGTAGCCATTTTCCTCAGAGAGCCCTGATATACTCAGGAAACACACAAAAGAGAACCCCGCAAGAGTCTCCATATTTTAAAAAGTTATAGTCTGACGCCACGAATGTGGCATCAATTGACCCAGATTAATATTTATATAATAGCGTCGCCTGCATGCATGGCACAGGGTTTGGAACAGGGCCTGGCCTAGCATTTAAAGGGTAAACATTGATCAGGAACAAAGGCATGAGGGACAGGTGGAGGCATCTTGCTCAGAAAGCCCTGATAAATTCAGGAAACACAACAAAGGGACTGCAAGAAGTCTCCACATTTAAAAAAATTAGGACCAGACACCATGAACGTGGCACCAATTGACTCAGAATCAAAATTGGGGAATGGCAAGATCAATGTAGTACACTGAAGAATATATCATCGCCTAGTCTGCCTAGTGTGTGATCCATTATTTATGTTTATGAATGATAGGCGCCTTTCAGGGGACAGCTGGATATGCTTATTTGTCAGGACAATACCTGGAATGCTGAAGAGATGATCTAGAGAACACTGGCTGTCGGGCATAACAAAACCTCCAAGGGTGTGACCGGCGAGCTCAGGCCACTCTTCCGTTTTCAAAGCCCAAAATGGTAAAGGTTCTAATCCCCCCTGATGGCATGGATATTGAGCTAAAGATTATACTGCACCATCCTTTCCAGTCTTCACTATGTGTCAGACTTGTACTCAGTTCTGATGGTGGGCAGGTGGTTTAAAACATTGGTCAAAGGACTCCCAGATATTGCTTCTGATAGATAAACTGCAGCTAATGTTTCTACACTGACAACTCGACGTTCCCTGGGAAGTGTAGATCTCCGATGTGTACCGTGTACTTCACTACTGTGTTCAATAGAACTAGTTCCTGTTTAGGGTAGAAAGCATCTGGCTAAATTTACTCTACCATGGTGCTCTTGTACCTTGGATCTAAAAGTGTGGCAACCCAGTAGTCAGTGCAAATTCGAATTCTAACAATATGGGCATCATGTTGCAGTTAGCGCAGCAAGAAGGTGATCATGTGTCTGATGCATCCATGAGGCCCAAGTCCTTGTTCTGTTGGTGGCAGGTTGACAATCAAGCTTCCTTCCTCCATCCTTTCCCGCCAACCTTGGACATCTGAAAGGGGAATAATTTCTTCTTCATCTCCTGATTATTCTGTGTCCATCACCTCTTAATCCTTGTACTACTCCATTTGTTTATGGTGCCTGCACCTTCACTACCAGTTTGTCTAGTACCATAAGCCCCCCTCTGTCACTCTGCTCCACCCTGCTATGACACCCTGCTGTGCGATGAGTGTCCAGACCTTAGACATAGTGGTAACCCTTCGGCTTCCTCCTCTTCTTCCTCCTCTTCCTCTGGGACCAGCACCTCAACCCGTAGACTTTTAAAAGTTTGCTCCAGCATTTAGATGACTGGAATAGTGATGCTGATGACAGCATCATCAGTGCTAACCTAATCTTAGTAGCCATTTCTAAACTGTGAGAATGATACAGAAGTCCTTGATCTGTGCCCAGTCTGTAAGGGTCATTTGCATAACTTTTGGCTCACTTTTACTCACTTTACATGTGATAACATACTGCAATGGAGCTCGTCGCTACTGCCACAGTCGCTACATGTGAAGAGTGGAATTCCACTTTATCGGCACATTGCATATCACACTGGATAACCAGTTTTCTGAAACACTTTTGTAGCCATGCTAATTGATAAGTCATGGACTGCAAATGGTGAAAGTGAGCACGCAGTGACTGTGCCCTGTGCAGCAGCTCATCCAGGCTGGGAAAGTTGAATAGGAATTGCTGTACAACTAGGTTGAGGACGTGAGTCATGGAAGCATGTGTGTAAGTTTGTCCTGGCATATGGCTGCCACCAGGTTTGCATCGTTATTGCATACAGCTTTCATTGGTTCCAGGTTCAGTGGAGACAGCCATAGGTCAAACCTGGCCTACATAGCTGTCCACAACTCTTCAACTGCGTAACTGACATCTCCAAGGAATTTTCATTTCAATGCTGCCTGATGGCGGTGACCCTGGCAGCACTGTACTGAGGTGGAGGGGATTCTCTCTGGCCTCTTGGATCATTAAGGGAGAGGCACAGCTGGAGGCCTCAGAGGAGGTGGAAGAGGCAGGAAAAGTGAAAGAAGAGGTACACTACCGTTCAAAGTTTGGTGGCATTTAGAAATGTCCTTATTTTTGAAAGAACAGCACTTTTTTTTCCAATGAAGTTAACATGAAATGAATCAGAAATCACTCTATACATTGTTAAAGTGGTAAATGACTATTCTAGCTGCAAATGTCTGTTTTTTAATGCAATATCTACATAGGTGAATAGAGGCCCATTTCCAACAACCACCATTACAGTGTTCTAAAGGTACATTATGTTTGCTAACTGTGTAAGAAGGCTAATGAATGTTTAGAAAACCCTAGAAAACCCTTGCACAAGTATGTTAGCACAGCTGAAATTTATTTTTCTAATTAGAGAAGCATAAAATTGACCTTCCTTTGAGCACTGTAGTTGAGAATCTGGAGCATTAAATTTGTTCTATGAAACTCTCAAAATGGCCAGAAAAAGAGAACTTTCATGTGAAACTCGACAGTCTATTCTTGTTCTGAAAAATGAAGGCTATTGCGTGCAAGAAATTGCCAAGAAACTGAAGATTTCATACACCCTACAACGGTGTGTACTACTCCCTTTAGAGGAGAGCACAAACAGGCTCAGAGTAGAGAGAGAGGTGGGGGGCCTGGCTGCACAACTGAGCAACAAGACAAGTACATTAAAGTCTCTAGTTTGAGAAAGCAACGCCTCACAGCTCCTCATCTGCCAGCTTCATTAAATAGTACCCGCCAAAGGTCTGCAATGCTGTAATTGCTGCAAAGGGAGCATTCTTTGACGAATGCAAAGTTTTAAGGAGAAAATTATTATTTCAAATAAAAATTATTATTTGTAACCTTGAGTTAAATATAATATGGGCTTAGCGCAATCTTTAGGAACTCTTGGTGTTGATGACAGTATTAAAGTGTTAGGGAGTTTGGTTCTTTCTGTATAATATACAATTTATAGGACAAAGAATACAGTTACCAAATATAGGTGCAACCCTTATACGGGATGTTTATTTGGGCATCAGTAAAATAAGAATAAAATAAAGAATAAAATTAAAACATGGAAATTTGTGTGTGTGTATATATATATATACTGTATATTATATATATATAATATATATATATATATATATATATATATATATATATATATATATATATGGTACTTCAAATTATTCTATAAGAAATAAAATCTTGAAAAAAAATTGATAAAATATACTTTTGTCGTTGAATTTTATAGGAGTACTAGCTGCACTACCCGGTTTCGTCCGGGTTAATAAATAACTGATGTTAGCTATAACAAAATAGAATTTGAATATGCCATATTAATGACCTGTAGGAAAATAGAAGCTGAGTTGTGATTAGGTTGCTATAGGCAGCCTGATAAATCTCCAGGCAACAGTAAACCCTCCCCCCGGCCGGGCAGTATATAGTACCACACACATACACATAATAGACAGCTCATGTGACTGACATCTGCCTTAATTCCTTATATGGTACATGTGTTGCACATTGGCTGTTTTTAATCAGATGTTTATTTTTGGAAATTAAAGTTGCACACGTATGAGGCGAGTTGTGTGAGGTGATTTGTGCACATCTGTGCTGTCTGTGTGGTGTGTGTGTCCTGGTTGTGTGTGTCCCTGTGGGTGAGTGCATGTGTCCTATAGGGTGTGTTGTGTGTGTGTCCCTGTGGGGGGGTCTGTGTGGTGTGTGTGTGTCTCTGTGTTGTGTGTGTCTCTTTGTGGTGTGTGTGTGTGCCCCTGTGGGGTGAGTGCATGTGTCCCTATAGGGTATGTATGTGTGTGTGTCCCTGTGGGGGGTGTCTGTGTGGTTTGTGTGTGTCTCTGTGTTGTGTGCGTCTCTTTATGGTATGTGTGTCTCTGTGGGGTGAGTGCATGTGTCGCTATAGGGTGTGTGTGTATCCCCATGGTGGTGTGTGTGTGTGTGTGTCTCTGTGTTGTGTGTGTCTCTTTGTGGTGTGTGTGTGTTCGGGTGTATGGTGAGTATCCAATGTTGGGGCTGCACCTTAGCGACTATACACTTGCTGTTACTCTTTGTGTGCGTGTGGTGTGTATACATGTCCTCGTGCGTGGTGAATATTCCATGTCAGGGCCCCACCTTAGTGACTATATGCTGGTATGTGCTGTTAGTCTTTGGTGCTATCATTAAGCCCCTCTCATTCACAACTGTCAACTGGTAACTGTCACTTTTTCCCCATTATGTAGATAGGGGCAAAATTGTTTGGTAAACTGGAACGCGCAGGGTTAAAATTTCAACTCACAACATAGCCTATGATACTCTCGGGGTCCAGATGTGTGACTGTGCAAAATTTTGTGGCTTAGTTGCGACGGTGTAGATGCCAATCCCGGACATACACACACACACATACACACATTCAGCTTTATACAGTATATTAGATTGACCCCTGTAGTTGGGTACACCTTGGATGGTATTCTGCTGATTTCCTTGTTTGACGTTGGTTGAGATACTATAAAGACAAAATATAGGGTTTGTAAATGTATGCATCTCTTTCTTCTGATGTTTGGATGTGTCCAGGGTGTGCTCATCATCTTACCTTTTACCCATCCACACAGGAGACACGAAAGCGAAAGCAAAGACGGGACACACAGCGGGATCTGGAGAGGTACTGTGCTATCAATGCCTTTGAATTTATATTAACCATATTGGTGTAATATAATATAAATTGTATATTATACAGAAAGCATCAAACTCCCGAACACTTTAATACTGTCATCAACACCAAGAGTTCCTAAAGTTTGCGCTAGACCCATATTATATTTAACTCTAGATTAACAACAGTACATAGGTGGACTATACACGGCACCACCCAGGCCTTTAAGCAGCAGTTACATTAATTTACATAGCTAGCTCCAGTGTACATCTTAAATTATCTGATATTATTTTTAACCTTGTCAATGTCTGGATTATATTTTCAATCATTTTGCAACTCATTTGATAAATAAAAGCATGAGTTTTTATGGAAAACACAAAATTATGTGGGTGACCTCAAGCTTTTGAATGGTAGTGTAGATACAGAAGGGATTTCAAGACTTGTGGAGCACCCCCTTCCTGGCTTGGCCCCACTGATACCAGAGTCACCCAGTGCTCAGTCAGGGAGATGTAAAGCCCCTGGCCATGTTAGCTCATCCAGGTGTCAGTGGTGATATGCACCCTGTAACACACAGAGCTTCTCAAGGAATTAGTGACATTGTCTGTGACATGCTGTTGTAGAGCTGGCACAGCTTTCTTAGAGAAACAAGGGCGGCTGGGCAGCTGGTCGTGGGGGACTGCAATGACCATCAGCACTTGGAAACCATCTCCATCCACCAGGGGGAAAAGCAGCATTTCAGTGGACAACAAATTGGAGATGGGAAAGTTCAAGCTCTTAGCTTTGAGATGTGTTGGAGAAAATAATCTTTTACGTGACCACAACTATGAGACTGAGCTCTGGATGCTGTGCTGAAAGAGGGTGGAGTAGGGTGTACTTGACAAACTGCTGGACTGTGAGGGAGGTTCAGATGGAGGTGTTATGGTAGATTGACAAAGAACTGGTGTGTTCGATGTCAGAAATCGGTCAAAAACAGAAGGTGTTTGCACTTCCGTAAGAGCTGATGGGCTCTCACCTGGACTGTAGCAGGTAAACAAGTGGAGGTTCTGCTGCGAGATCTATTGGACAGCACTTGCCACGGTGACAGATGAGGAACAAGCAGCAGATATGCTTGTCGTTGCGGACGGTGTTTGGTGAGGCCCGCTAGGTTCCATTTTCTTGCCTGTACTTAATTTTCTTAACAAACTTGGCAAATAATGTGAGTTGTGTCATCCGTTGCGGTCTCAACAAAAGGCCCAGGTGAGTCAACCCTTCCTACCCTGAGAACTGCAGACTCAGGACAGCAGGTGTCAAAAGCCATAATTGTGGCTGTAGATGCAGTGCTTATCGTGGTTGCAGCATTCAGTCTCTATGCGGGAAGCCGCAACCTATTCTCCTCGTCTTCCTCCTCCCCCACCTCGTCTGCTGAGCTACTCAGCTGTGTGTCTCTGGGTTGTTTCCAAGGGGGATCTTCAACTTCATTATATCTTTTCTTTTGTCCCACTCCTTGCCCTGAGAGTCACCGTCCTCCTCATCCTGGTCTGACAGCACAGTACAGTGCATGTGCACCCAAGTATTTGAGTCTCATCAGCATAACCTTCACCCCATGGATTAATGTCTGGTGACAAGGGTCTGGATTTGCTCTGACCCTACTTCCCTGGATCCAACTCTAAAATATTTTGGGCATCGGTGTAGATGCTTTTGTACACTAGAATCTCTGAAGCTTCTGTGCAGGCCTTTGATGCCCATAGAATAGAATGTGTGAACATTTCAGCAAACTCACCAATCTATATTTCCCCACAGTCAGTTGGGTGGTTGGAGAGTTGTCACACATGTCGAAACATGGGTAATTGGGGTTGCCACCTCAGGATTGTACTGTGTGGGATGTTGAGTTAGAGGAAGAGGAGGAGAGGCCACTAGATGCAGCTCTCTTTCTGTGCCTCATCTACAAATGTACCACTCTGCAGCTGCTATAGAAAGTGACTGAATTAGCAGGTCCAGTAAAAGAAGTTGTCACTTATCTTTGGATAGAATGAGCCACTGTTTGTTCAGTACTGCTTTCAATATCATTAGCACTACCCTACGACATCTCGAACATCAAACCTTATTCTCTTATCACTTGTTTGAGGCCTAAAAATGCCTTTTAGAGGAACCACAAATATTTGGTAAGCTCTTGCTTCAGACTTAAAAAAAACCTTTTAGGGAAACAGAAAAATTTGGCAATCACTTGTTTGAAGCCAAAAACAGCATTTTAGGGGGAAACACAAAGACTTGGCAATCACTTGTTTGAGGTAAAAAAAAAAAGCCTTTTAGGAGAAACACAAAGATTTGCAATTAGTTTTTGCGGCCAAAAGAACCTTTTAGGGAAACACAAAAAATTTGGTAATAACTTTTTCTATGCAAAGACGCGTCTTTGGCAATGCACACAGATTTGGAAGTCACTTGTTCTAAGCAAATAATGCCTGTGTCCGGATGGACCCTCTCACCCTCCTATTCTATCTAAAAAGAGATTGGGTAGTTAGCTATCTTTCTTTGTAGCAGGGACAGAGTAGCATGGAAGCAGCAGCAGCACTGTCCCTAGCAGTAACAATCTCAAAATGGCAACGATGGCAAATAGCCACTTCTTGTATCCGAAGGAACATGTGACTTAGGCAGCAATGACACAAGCCCATTTGTCTGCAAGTTTGGATGGTTTATGCACCCTGATTGGCTGCCAGCCCAGTACATCCACTCTGTAAGTGCTGGAAAAGTGCTTTTACCTCGCCCCATCCCCTCCTCTCTTCAAACATGCCGCACCTGCTATCCTAGACAGTCATTAGGTAGAAGAAAAAAATCACTGCAAACACAAGAATGGTTATTTTACATTTGATCAATTACTGTTCACTGATTTTCGAGCAAATTGTTCTTGTTGGCAAACTCAAATCCGAGTCGTTCATGTTCTTGGCAAATTTGAAACTGGCGAACATATTCGAGGAAAGCTTGCTCATCTCTACTCACAAGTTCTCCTCTACTCATCTGTTATCCTCTCCTCCTACAGTCGCAAACAAGATTTCTCCCGTAATCCTCCATACTCTAGGACTCTCTTCCCCAATATATCAGACTCTTGCCTTCCATAGTAACCTTTTAAAATTACTTGAAAACCTGTCTCTTTCAACAAGCTTACATCCTGCAGTAAGCCACATTGCACCTATACTGCTACACAACCAGCTCAACTCTCACCTACTGTATCCACAACCATCCCTTGTCGAGTGTGAGCCTTCATGGGCAGGGTCTTCTCTCCTCTTGAACCAGTCTGTGATTTCAATTGATTATAATTATTGCCATTTTCACACGTAAAGCGACAAGAAATAAATTTCACACGTAATTTTCCCACATAATTTTCCCACGTAATTTTCACACGTAAAGCGACAAGGAATAATTTGTGCTATAATTAATAATAATATTGCAAGCAAGAAATTATAGAACAACTTCTTCCAGAACAAAGTAAAAACTTATGCACTATAAAATGGGAGGTGTAAAAGGTGCAGTAAAGCCTGATGCAGATATAGTGGGTGTCTTCTATATGATATGGAGTCGCAATGCGGCTACAATATAAATTTAAAGGCAACTTAAAATGAAATAGAAGTAAAAGTTAGAGTCTCTCGAGGGCTTTTTTGATGTAAGTTTAATGTTTATTTCTACAGACCTAAATTTCCAAGGCCAGCAAGTACAAATTTATGTTGGCATATAGCAATACTAAAATAATTTCAAGAATAATTTCCATTAGCAATTATATGAAGCAAAGAGAGGGATTATCCAAGTATAATTATGAATCACTGCAGTCTACACATTTTTAAAATTATGATAGCCCTAACAAATTATTAAATGCATGTTATCTATTGATAACCCTATAACTGATGCATCTTCAAAATTATTATTTATTATTATAGCACCATTTATTCCATGGCGCTGTAATGGGAAATGGATATACATAGACAAGTAGAATATTTATGAACAATACAAGACACACACAAGTACAATAAGAGAGAGGACCTGCTTGCAAGGGCTCAGTCTACAAGGGATGGTGAGGATAGAGTAGAAGAGGGTAGAGCTGGTCGTGTGGTAGATGTGTGGACATTCAGCGGTTTAGTGAACTTATGGTCACTGCAGGTTGTAGGCTTGTCGGACGAGGTGGGCCTTCAGATTCCTTTTGCAAGTTTCCACGATTAACAAGAGTCTAATGTGCTGGGGCAGAGAATTCCAGAGTAATGGAGATGCACGGGATAAATCTTGTATGTGGTTGTGGGAAGAAGAGATAAGAGGGGAGTAGAGAAGGAGATCTTGAGAGGATTGCATGTTGCGTGTAGGTAGGTACCAGGAGACCATGTCACAAATATAAGGAGGGGACAGGTTATGGATGGCTTTGTATGTCATGGTTAGGGTTTTAAAAACTGGAGCCTCTGAGCAATGGGAATCCAGTGAAGGGCTTGGAAGAGAGGAGACACTGAGGAATAATGGGGAGACAGGTGGATTAGTCGGGCAGCAGAATTTAGGATAGATTGGGGGGTGCAAGAGTGCTAGAAGGGAAGCCAAAGAGTAGGAGGTTGCAATAGTCGATGCAGGAGATGAATAGGGCATGCACAAGCGTTTTTGCAGTTTCTTGGTCAAGGAATGTATGGATTTGTGAAATATTTTTGAGTTGGAGTCGGCAGGAGGTGGCAAGGCTTGGATATGTTGCTTGAAACAGAAGGGGAGGAACAGAATAACAGCTTGAATAGGTGTGCTTATTTAAATAACATTTACATACTGCAAACTACTTGGGAGTGAACGTAATGAGCCATACTAGTGAGGAAGCCACCTGCAGGGTGTAAAGGTTCTTATAGCAATACATTTACAGAGAATACTATAATGATTTTTGCATGTTTTAAAAGATCTGCCCAGGCATTATTCAAGGGGACTATTAGTATACTAAAAAATGACCTGACAGAGTCCCTTTAAAGAGGACCTGTCACCCCCCTCATGGAATTCAATCTAATAGCAGCACTGAATTTGCATGTATGCTGCATTCAGGCAAGGGGTCTCCCATGTGTCTGTGAGGTTTGTACCCCTAAATATAGCGTTTTGAAAACTCACAGTAAAAAGTCAAGAGGGCATTACCAGTGGCAGTAGTCAATGTTGTCCTAAATGACTGGTAATGATAAATATAATCAACCTGTGTATAATAAAGTCTCTGTATAAATGCAGCTGCTCTGTGATAGTCTCAGGGTTTTGTTTCAAATGCAGAGAGCCTCATGAAGATCAAGGAACACACCAGGCAGGTCCGAGATACTGTTGTGGTGAAGTTTAAAGCCGGATTTGGATACAAAAAGATTCCCCAAGTTTTAAACATCTCAAGGAGCGCTGTGCAAGTGATCATATTGAAATGGAAGGAGTATCAGACCACTGCAAATCTACCAAGACCCAGCTGTCCCTCTAAACTTTCATCTCGAACAAGGAGAAGACAGATCAGAGATGACGCCAAAAGGCCCATGATCACTCTGGATGAACTGCAGAGATCTACATCTGAGGTGGAAGAGTCTGTCCATAGGACAACAATCAGTCGTACACTGCACAAATCTGGCCCTTATGGAAGAATGGCAAGAAGAAAGCCATTTCTCAAAGATATCCATAAAAAGTCTTGTTTGAAGTTTGCCACAAACCACCTGGGGACACACCAAACATGTAGAATAAGGTGCTCTGGTCAGATGAAACCAAAATCAAACTTTTTGGCCAAAAATGCAAAACTATATATTTGTGGCGTAAAAGCAACACAGCTCATCACCCTCAAAACACTATCTCCACTATCAAACATGGTGGTGGCAGCATCATGGTCTGTGCCTGCTTTTCTTCAGCAGGGACAGGGAAGATGGTTAAAATTGATGGGAAGATGGACAGAGCCAAATACAGAACCATTCTGGAAGAAAATCTGTTGGAGTCTGCAGACTGGGACGGAGAAATCTTCAAATAAGACAATGATCCCAAACATAAAGCAAAATCTACAATGGAATGGTTCAAAAATAAACCTATGCAGGTGTTAGAATGGCCAAGTCAAAGTCCAGACCTGAATCCAATCGAGAATCTGTGGAAAGAGCTGAAAACCGCTGTTCACAAACGCTCTCCATCCAACCTCACTGAGCTCCAGCTGTTTTGCAAGGAAGAATGGGCAAGAATTTCAGTCTCTCAATGTGCAAAACTGATAGAGACATACCCCAAGCGACTTGCAGCTGTAATCGCAGCAAAAGGTGGCATCACAGCAAAAGGTGGCGCTACAAAGTATTAATTCAAGGGGGCCGAATAATATTGCACGCCCCACTTTTCAATTTTTTTATTTTTTAAAAAAATGTAAAATATCCAATAAATTTCGTTCCACTTCATGATAGTGTCCCACTTGTTGTTGATTCTTCACAAAAAAAAATAGAATTTCATATCTTTATGTTTTGAGGCCTGAAATGTGGCAAAAGGTTGAAAAGTTCAAGGGGGCCGAATACTTTCACAAGGCACTGTATTTTGCACAACATGGTAAAAAATTTTCTGACTTTCAATACTTTTACACTAGATTCCACTATCGTTGTCAAAATGGTTTGAGCTTGTGTGATACAGAGGCACAGTGAGAGGCATGACATCACAGCTCACCTAAATTTTGACTTTGTTCTTTTTTTGGGCTATGTGGCTAAGAACTTACTTGTGGGTAGTTTCTAACTTTTTGCCTTTTCTGCCACACACCAATCCTTTCTGTCTCAGAGCAGTTTATTATTGTCTGCTATGCCCTCTCAATGGTGACTGACTGACAGTCTGCTCCCCAGTGCCTGACTGTGTCAATCAACTTGACATCCACAGTAACGATAAGGCAACAGAGTAAACCAAAATTGGAGTGTTCTGTTGACATGAGATCAAATGAAACAGGAGAATCGCTACCTGAGCTTGAACACGTCACAGGGCAAAAGATCTAGCCCCAAACACCCCATTGTCCTGGATAATGCCTTTAAATGTATTATTCTTTTACAGTTCTTGTAAAACATATTGGAGAGATTATGTCCTGCCACTCACTGTATGAGATCTGAATGAGCAGTTTTAGACCTCCTAGTCAGCAGGGGAGTCCAGCTGCAGAAGCTTCAAAGGGAAAATACACACCTCCTAAAATAGATACTTGGAACAAAAGCTTTCAACAACATGAACTGCTGTTCAAAGTGATCCTTCAGTCAGACAGGTGCCATAATTCCATAAGGAGTTAAGGAAATATGATATATCATAACCCTAAACAAATTATATTTCTGAAATTGCAGCGACTTGCCGTACACATGCCTAGGTCCTGATTCCTCCTAGTACACCAGGGTGAGAAGATATGTAGAACAGCTATTAAAAGCCAGGAAGTAAAGCTATGTTTGGTCTCCAAGCATAATGGGGACCCTGCTGGATCTGATGGCATGAGAACTACTTTCCTAGGACCTACATGTGAGAAGTTATGTCTCATAATAGCTTTTTGGAGCCTTCAGCCCAGAGACCAGGGGAGGAAATTACAACCATCCAGAGATCCAGGGATAAGGGATAGGGAGTGACCATCCAGGGGTTATCTACGACTGCCAACGAGCAGCAATTGTTGTCTTCTGTGGTGGTTATGCCATGTATCATGTTGAAAAGTAACCAAAAGTCCTGGCCCCACACACTTCCCATGTGGCTGCCAGAACTAAGGACTAAACATCTACCTGGTAACTTACATATGTATATCTGCTGTTACATCTTACTGTATATTACCACCTGTATTTGCTATTTGACCATTGTATATGTATATCCATTGTATATATAGTATTTGTCTAGTGTGCCCTAAAGGCGAATAAATATATAATTTTATCCTGGGTTGCTCTTATATCTCAATCCATGAATCCACACGTCTGTGTTCTCAGTTTAACAATACATGCTATCAAAGGCTGGTTTCTGGCTCGATATAGTCTGTTAATGGACTACTGTCCCAGCCCTGTCCTACTAGGCTGGCAAGGCTTTGTTTCACTGGAGCTAGTGAAAGGGACTTCTCAGCCTGTCAGGGTTGTGATCGAGTGTGATGCCAATCTGGAGGTTGCTTGGATCTCACTTGGATCTCTTGTTGGTTGCATCTCTCACTCCCCATGCCTCCATGTGCTCGTGAGGACAGAGTGTTTTTGTAAAACTGGGCAAAGCTGACCTTATGTACCCCCAGGGGGTGCGGTACGTCATGTTTTAATAGAAATTATGGAACTGTATCGTGTGACCTCGAGGTATTAGCATCATCAGTCCATAATTTAGTTTTCTTATTATAAGTATATAATGTACTTTTTTTCTTCTTTAAATAAAAAATACTAGTGAATAAATAATAGTGATTACATTTGTATAGGTACTTAACAATACATCTATAAAGTGATTAATTAATATCACTATACCTTGGCTTATTAATGTTGCAATATATGACTAAATAATGCTGCTATTAAGGGACAATTATCACTATAAAATGACTGAATAAAATGAGCAGTGACTGATTGATAATAATCTATCCTATCTATCAGGTGAAAAACATAACATGTGCTCTATATATTTCTTATATTATATAAAAGTACGAATATATTGTAATTACACAGTAAAGCAGAATAAAATCAAAAGAATAAGTAAAAAAACCCTAACATTTGGTAGTTAGACCCATGCTGAGTACGGTAAGTAGGAGAAATGCCACAATATTAACTGAGAATATAGAATATTGTTAAATCTAAATAGATAACCATATTACATTTTTTCTTTACAAATTCAAGGTAGAAAAAGAGAAATTGAAACCAAAGTTAACATAATCACCTTTATTACATTTGGAAGAGAGGGGATTTATAGTTCCTTCTTCTCAGTAGCATACCACCAATAGCAGCAGACCACGTGGCTGCTAAAGGGCCCATGAATTAGGAGGACAAGTGCCCCTGTGTACACAGGTTGACATGTGTTTATAGCATTGAGCTCATATTAATATTGCTGTTAAATATTTTGCAATGATTTTAATGCTGTGAAACGCTTGCAATGACTTAGACCGACCACTAGGGGTCCCCAAGAGCTAAGTAAAGAAAAAGCCCGGCGTTTGTATGAAAAAAAAACAGGAAGCTGAGGGGGCGGAGAGTGAAGCTGCTGTTGAAGAAACAGGATGCCATCGCGTGTGTGACTCATGCTGCTGAGATCATGCTGTGCCTTGGGAGTGGAGAAGTGCCTGCCTTCTGTGTTGTTAGAAGATTATCAGAGACTGGTGCTGAATAGTGTGTCCAAGGAGAATCCATTCATTGTGAGTATTTTCACTTTGTGGCTGGTCACCAACTGTGTAGATAGGGAAAGTTATCTTGCAACTGTTGATCTACAGAGAACTATCATGTGCGTATTCCTGCTGATGAACTGACTAGGCTTGGTCTAGAGTCTTTCAAAGATCCTGTACACCGAGACTTTGAGAACGTGCATGATACAGAGTCCAGTAGCGAATTACATTGTGGAGCTGAGAGCGATTCCAATTTCTATTGTACCAGGGTGTGCTAGAAAGCCTGGTGAGGGAATAGGGCGTTATTATCCCGTGGCTGGAGATTAAAGTTAAATGAAGGTTGGTCTGTTATCTGTTGTGTTATTCCAGATTCGAGAGATATATTTTTGCTCCTGCAGGAAAGAAAGCTGTATACTGTTTAAATAACTTGTGGGTTAGATTTATATAAGTGGTTATAAAAGGGGAAAATAAGGATGCATCGGACATATTGTAATTAGTGTGGGGGGTGTAAGATTATATGCCCAAGAGGAATACGTGCTGTGGCCACAGTAAATTTCTGGGTAGGCTCCGTATCGAGTTAGAGTGGGGGTGGCATAGCCCAGGGTAGTCGTGCCCCTCCCTATGAAACTGGCACTGGGTTCTCTTGAGCTGCATAATTTGTAAATTGTGTTTGTGGCTGTTGTGGCACTTATTTATGTAGAGATGTTTACCCTGTCATTTGTTTGACAATGATAAAGAGAGTTAATTTGCCACTATACCGAGTGTGGAGTTGTTCATAGTAGCGCCTTATCTCTTATATACAAACGACTGGCGCTCCAGTCGTTGTGATGTGCCCCAGGGCTTTGGGGTACTCTGAATTGGGCTGCGGTGCTCCTGTGGAGTCACAGGGGTCGAGACCCGGCTCCATGACCCTGGGTTCAGCTTCAAAGAGTTCTTGGGGGGAATAAAAAGGATTATTCATGACGCCACCTGTGGTTTGTGGCTATGAGTGGCCACCACTGCTGCAGAACCTCTGGAGATGTTGGATGGGCAGCTAGGATGTAGTTTTCTCCCCATGGGTGGAGCGAATCCCCAGTGAAAACAGTGGATGTTGAAAGGGTATAGGATGCAGGATGGAGGGCCCAAAGTAACTGACAGAATCACAGTTTGGTGGTTCCTCAAGTCCTTTACTGGTGATACTGGCACAAGGACAGATGATATGGGTGAAACCCGGCAATCTGGGAGCAACTCGGGGTTATCCTCACCTGGCAAGCTCTGAGGCATCCCTGCTGCACTCTCTTTATGGGTCCCTGTTGCAGCCCTCTCTCTCCTGCTGTGTGCCATATGACAGGCAGCTCGAGTCCTTCTCCAGCCCCACTTCTATGGCTGCTGCTCCTGGGCTCTTCATGCTGCTATGCCTCCGGGCACTTTGGTGTGGATGGGGGACTTGGAATCTCCCACCCTCCGGTATTGGCTGCCAGGCCATTAGGTCTTGCACAGTATCGGACTCTGGTGTCTGTTTCTTGATGCTTACTCCTCTAGGGTGAGCTTGACACTGCTCTGCTTCCCAGGCTCTCCTCCACTTCCTCCGACCGTTGCCTACGGGTCACTCAAGCTAGGTCTGGCTATCCTGGAATGAGCTTAGCACTGCTCCAGTCCACAGTATGTTTTCATCAGTCCTCCTAGGAACTGAACTGACTTACTCCCCCCCAGACCAGAATTTATAAGGAAGCTACCCTGAACCCGAGCTTTAGAGCTCACCATTCAGGCCTGGAGGCAAAAAATTGTTGTGTGCTTTGGATTTTGCCTGGTGTGGATACCCTCTGTTTCTCTCAAGTATGACACTACAGGGGAGATGATGACATTGTGGTATGCGGACTCTGGGGTGCCACAGTTACACCTGTGCAACATTGCACTTTAAACTGTATCGGCATTGAGGATGACAAAAGAGTTAAATTAAATTTTGAAAGAGAAAGCTCCCTCTTTCATTATTTTCCCATAGTGTCTGTGCTCTGAGGTCCTAGCACAGCGTGTGTGCTGATGTCACTGCTGCACACCTATTGTGCCGAGATGTGCAGAGGTGCAGAACACACATCACTGCAGAGACCAAACCATTAAGGAAAAGAGTAGAGTGCAATACCGACATCTCTGAGGGGATGTCAACATGCTCCCTTCCGCAGCCAGACCGTGCACCTCCTCACCTCTATATTGTTTCCCACATGCTCCCCTGCTGTCTCCTGCTCCTGGAGCCTGTGTACATTGCACAGGTCTCCCGAAGTGTGCTCCGTCCCTGTTATTAAAGGACCAATGCACAATTACCCAAAAGTTCCCCTCCCTGGCTGGGAGGCACTAGGTACAGTATTTAAGGCATCCTCCTAAGGGAAGCTGCCTGAGCAATGTGGTTAGTTAGTCAGTTGTCAGTCTTCTGCGTATCTGGTTGTCAGTTCCTCTTTCTCTGTGTCACCTGTACCTGTGCCTGCGTTCACATACCTTTCAGTATCTGCCATGCTCCTGTATCTGCCTGAATCTACCATAGTGTCTGCAACAGCCATCCCACTTGCACCCACTTGCACTACAGACTGTACCTTCAATTGTAAAGGAACCTCCAGCAACAGACCGTGGTCTTCATAAATTAATATTTATTGTGAAAAAAGTGCATAAAAAGTGCATAAAAAATTACATAGCTGGCAAGGGGAATGCTGAACGCGTTTCGGATGTAAATCCTTTGTCAACAGCATGGTGTATCTGTGTCTGTTGCTGGAGGTTCCTTTACAATTGAATTTGCTTGGACATCAGACGACCTGCTCCCTGCAACAACCGGCACAGGTGTTCCAGTGCAGCAACCATTTCCATTCCCTTTTCCCTCATCAAGCTGACAGACTGTACCTGTCTGCACCTGAATCCATCCCCACGTGCCTTACCCCAGGGATCAAATGCCACAGTTCCCTTAGGGTACCTTTACAAGCGGCAACTTTTCTAGGAATTTCACTGGCAACTTACTGGTTGCAGTGAAATCATGGAGACATTGTTCCAATTAGAAAACAGCAACAAGATAGAACAATGTGTCCATGATTTCACTGCAACCAGTAAGTTGCCAGTGAAATTCCTAGAAAAGTTGCCGCATGTAAAGGTACCTTTAAAGGACAAGTGAGTCCACTTCCCTACGCTTTTCCATGTGAGTGTAAACAGTATGATGAGATTTTTTCTTAAGCCAGTGAGTATACTAGTGGCCAATGGCCATTATGGTATATGAATGGCTATGTGGTATGCATTATACTATTTGGAGGACTATGGGAGCATTAAAAGATAGGGAGGACTATGAGGGTGAATTTTAATATATGGAGGGCCATGGGGGTGCATAATACTATTGGAGGACTATGTGGTACAATATATTATATGGAAGATGTGGGGGAAATTAAAATATAAAGATGACTATGTGGATGCATTATAATATCTGGAGGACTATGTGGGTGAGTTATAATATATAGAGGACTATGGAGTGAATTTTAAAATTTAGAGGACTATGTGGTGCATTATAATATATAGAGAGATATGGGGATCCATGATACTGTTTGTGGGGCTATGAAGGTGCAGAATAATATATGGAGGATGAAGGAGTGTTTCATACTATTTGGAGGACTATGTGGTGCATTATAATATACTGCTCAAAATAATAAAGGGAACAATGTTAAATATTAAATGTTCCCTATATTTTTTTGAGTAGTTTACTACTGGTTGACAATTGACTGCGTCTGGGACTGCTCAAAAAAATAAAGGGAAAATGTAACATTTAACATTGTTCTCTTTATTTTTTTGAGTAGTGTATACAAAAGACTATGTGAGTGTATATAATATATGGATTACCATGGGGTGCATTATAATATATGCAGGACTATGGGTTGCATTAATCTATTTGGAGGACTATGGGGGTTGCATAATACTATATGGAAGACTGTGTGGCAAATCTATATATAAACCAAACGTAGAAACTACTGGGCACTATACGGTAGTATTGGGTTAGCTCTAATTGTGACCTCCTCTGTGCAGTCTCCGTATGGTGTTGATCACAAAAAAAAGTTACCGTAATCAATTATCAAAAGCAGAAAAGACTTGCGACACTCACCGTAGTAGATCTTTGACTTTTATTCACACATCCATATACAAGTTGGTACTATGTCATGGCCAATAAACTATTTGCAGGGCAACATGGGGGTCATTATAATATTTGGATAGTTATGAGGGAGCCGTTATACTTTATGGAAGTCTATTTGAGGGCCATTCACTATGGGCTGAATTATACTATTTAGATGACTACAGGGGTACTTTATAATATATGAAGAAGTATGGAGTGCATTATGATATATATTGTATGCAAGCAATTATGCAGTGTAAAGCTTTGTGTGAGGTCCATCATACTGTGCAGAGGGCTATAAGGGTGCCATTATACTGTTTGAAAGGCTAGTGGGGGACATTATACAACACTAGATGGGGGCCCGATTCTACCGCATCAGGTATTCTAGAATATGCATGTAGTTGACATACTGTGACTGACAGAACTTGTTCAGTCAACGTGAGTGCATTACACCGCTCCTATCTGTCACCGCTCCTCTGTCTCTCCTCCTGTCCCCACTCCTCCTGTCACCGCTCTTCTGTCTCTCCTCCTGTCACTGATCCTCCTGTCCCCGTTCCTCCATCTCTCCTCATGTTACCTCTCCTCCTGTCCCCTCTCCTCGGTCTCCCCTCCTGTCACCGCTCCTCTGTCTCTCCTTCTGTCACTGCTCCTCCTTCGCTCCTCCTGTCCCTGCTCCTTCTGTCACCGCTCCTCCAGTTACCATTCCTCCTGACCCGGCTCCTCTGTCTCTCCTCCTGTCACCGCTCCTCGTGTCCTTGCTCCTTCGTCTCTCCCCCTGTCACTGCTCCTTCTGTTCCTGCTCCTCCGTCTCTCTTCCTGTCACCGCTTCTCCTGTCACCACTCCTCCTGTCACTGCTTGTCCTGTCACCCTCCTCCATCTCTCCTCCTGCCACCGCTCCTCCGTGTCTCCTCCTGTCATCGCTCCTGCTGTCACTGCTCCTCGTGTCCCTGCTCCTCCGTCTCTCCTCCTGTCACCGCTCCTCCTGTCCCCACTCCTCCATCTGTCCTCCTGTCCTTGAAATTCCTGTTCCCGCTCCTCCATCTCTCTTGCTGTCTTCGCTCCTCATGTCACCGCTCTTCATTCACCGCTCCCCTATCTCTCCTCCTGTCACCGCTCCTCCTGTCCCCGCTCCTCCATCTCTCCTCCTGTCCCCGCTCCTCCAGTTCCCGCTCCTCTGTCTCTCCTCCTGTCACCGCTCCTCCTGTCCCCACTCCTCCATCTCTCCTCCTGTCCTTGCTGTTCCTGTTCCCGCTCCTCCATCTCTCTTCCTGTCTCCGCTCTTCATGTCACCGCTCCTCATGTCACCGCTACTCTATCTCTCCTCCTGTCACCGCTCCTCCTGTCCCCGCTCCTCCATCTCTCCTCCTGTCCCCGCTCCTCCAGTTCCCGCTCCTCTGTCTCTCTTCCTGTCACCGCTCTTCCTGTCACCGCTTCTCCTGTTGCTGCTTTTCCTGTCCCCACTCCTCTGTTTCTCCTCCTGTCCCCACTCCTCTGTCTCTTCTCCTGTCACCGCTTCTCCTGTCACCGCTCCTCCTGTCACCGCTTGTCCTGTCACCGCTCCGCCATCTCTCCTCCTGTCACTGCTCCTCCATCTCTAGCCCTGTCACCGCTCCTCCGTGTCTCTTCCTGTCATCGCTCCTGCTGTCATCGCTCCTGCTGTCACCGCTCCGCATGTCCCCGCTCCTCCATCTCTCCTCCTGTCACCGCTCCTCCTGTCCCCGCTCCTCCATCTCTCCTCCTGTCCCTGCTATTCTTGTTCCCACTCCTCTGTCTCTCTTCCTGTCTCCACTCCTCATGTCACTGCTCCTCCATCTCTCCTCCTGTCACCTCTCCTCCTGTCCCCGCTCCTCCGTCTCTCCTCCTGTCCCCACACCTCCAGTTCCTGTTGCTCTGTCTCTCTTCCTGTTACCACTCTTCCTGTCACTACTCCTCTTGTCACCGCTCCTCATGTCACCTCTCCTCTGTCTCTCCTCCTTGCACCGCTTCTCTGTCTCTCCTCCTGTCCCGGCTCCTTCATCTCTCCTCCTGTCCTCACTCCTCCTGTCCCCGCTCCTCTGTCTCTCTCCCTGTCACCGCTTCTCCTGTCACCGCCTCCTTCTGTCACTGCTCCTCCGTCTCTCCTCCTGTCACCGCTTTTCCTGTCCCCGCTCCTCCATCTCTCCTCCTGTCCCCGCTCCTCCGTTTCTCCTCCTGTCACCGCAATTGCTGCCCTCGCTCCTCCGTCTCTCCTCCTGCCCCGCGCACCTTCTGCCCTCCGCTCCTCCTGGCCCCCGCTCCTCCTGCCCCGTGCTCCTCCTGCCCCCCGCTCCTCCTGTCACGGCTCCTCCTGTCACCGCTCCTCCTGTCACTGCTCCTCCATCTTTCCTCCTTTCACCGCTCCTCCTGTCACTGCTCCTCCGTCTCTCCTCCTGTCACCACTCTTCCTGTCCCCACTCCTCCATCTCTCCTCCTGTGACCGCTCCTCCTGTCCCTGTTCCTCTGTCTCTCCTGTCACTGCTCGTCCTGTCGCCTCTCCTCCGTCTTTCCTTCTGTCACGGCTTATCCTGTGACTGCTCGTCCTGTCCTCACTCCTTTGTCTCTCCTCCTATCACCGCTCCTCCTGTCCCTGCTCCTGCACCTTTCCTTCTGTCTGCGCATATTCTGTGACTGCTCTTCCTGTCCTCGCTCCTCTGTCTCTCCTCCTGTCCCTGGTCCTCTGTCTCTCCTTCTGTCCCCACTCCTCCGTCTCTCCTCATTTTGCCCCTTACTCCTCCTGGCCCCCGCTCCTCAGCCCCCCACTCCTCCTGGCCCCCGCTCCTCAGGCCCTCCACTTTTCATTTCTCCTGGCCCCCGCTCCCCGCGGCCCTTGCTCCTTCGGCCGCCCGCACCTCCTGGCTCCCGCTCATCCTGGCCCCTGCTCCTCAGGCCCCCCACTCCTTAGGCCCCCGCTCCTCAGGTCCCCTGCTCCATGCGGCCCCCCGCTCCTTAGGCCCCCACTCCCCGTGGCCCCCGCTCCGGTAAAAATAAAAAAATCCTCAATGAGGATACTCACCCGTCCGCTGGCTCGCTCCACCTCTGATGCGTCTTGTAGCTCCCAGGGCAGGACCTGTCGTTGCCTGGGAAACCGATCAGCTGATCGGTCACATGACCGCAGTTAGCCTATGGGCACGGATTTGACCTCCATGTTAGCCTATGGGCATGGATCAGATTGGATTTGCCCTTAATGGCATCCGATTTTTGTCGGATCTGATTCTGTCTGATTATTTGCTGTGCCCAAATTCGCAGACTGCTTCGAGTTTGGGCACAGCGGATCAAATCGGACAAAATCGGATCCGACATGATCCGTGGCCCATAACATGGGGGCCAATGGAGCACAGGTCCGAGGAAACAGCTGATCGTTCCTCGGACCCAATTTTATTGCACTGAGCATGCTCAGTACACTAAAATCGCTCTGTGCCATCTAATTTGACTTTTGCAATGTATATTCATACATTGCAGAAGTGAAATTTAGTAAAAAGAAAGGGTTAAAAATAAAAATATCTTTATTCTCACCTGTCCCACGATCCACCGCCGTTGGCATCTTCGGCTGTACAGGACCTGGCCTGACGTCACAGTCACATGACCGGTTGCTGTGGTAACCGGTCATGTGACTGTGACGTCACTCCACGTCCTGTAGGATCAGAAGAAGACAGCTGGAAGCGCTGGGGGACTCATGGATGGGTGAGAATAACGATTTTTTCATTTTAAAAGGTACAGAGGAGAGGGGAGAAGAGGGGAGAAGTGGGGAGAAAGAGGGAGAGACTGAGGGAGCAGGGAGAGGAGGGGGAAGAGGTGACAGGAGGCAGAGAGAAGCGGGGTGACAGGAGGGAGAGAGGAGGGGGAGCGAAATGACAGGAGGAGCGGGGGATGGGGCTTTGAGGAAAGCCGTGCACCTCGTCGCTCTTTTGCATACTCTGCGCTCATTGGTCGCCGTGTCTGGCGGCAGCCAATAAGCGCTGGCGTGTGATTTCGGCAACAGACAGACACGATTAGCCAATTATATCGTAGATGAAGAGGTGTGCAGGCCATTATACTGTATGAAGGCCCATTATACTGCATGCAGGGCTGTGTGGGGGTCATAGTTGGGGAATCATACTTTATTGAGTTCACTATTGTTTGCCTGGGAAGTTGAGGGAGGGTACAGTAAGGTTATCATACTGTGTGGGTATTGTAAAGGAATTCACTATGGGGTACCATACTGTGCACTTTTTTTGGCATCATACAGTACAAAGGGTGGAATGAAAGGGGAAGCTAGTGCTTCAATAGGAGGATATTACTTAGTAAGGGTTGGAAAGTTGTGAGATATGTTCTTATATGACCCACACTATTAATTTATTGTCTCCTTTTTTTTAAGGGGGAGGGCAATTAAAACCTTTGCTTTGGGGCCCCATGATTTCAATGTACGCCCCTGCTTCCACTGTTTTCATGCTAAATTTAATCTGGTTGCTGTTTCCTTGTAGATTTTTGTGATCAGTTATTAAAGAATCAAAAATCAGCCATGGCTAATCACCTCTGAGTTTATGCAAAAAAAAGAAGCAAAACAAATATAAAATGTTAACCGGCTGTAACATTGCTAATCTGAGTATTGAGACTCCGGAATATATTTTCATTTCACATTACAATTTTTTTTTCTCCCCTAGAAAAGAAATAAACTTTTGTTATCATTATCAAGAGATAATGTGTTTTTCTTAAAGGTTAAATTAAAATACTGACCACTTGCTCTCTGGAAGTGACCGTGTCACACAATAAATTTTGATCTGGAAAGATTATGCGTCATACGTGGCAAAGCTTCTGTAGTAAACCCATAGAGAGGGAATGTGAATTACAGGACAATACCATGACAGCTCGGGGCAAGACCTAAAATACAGTCACTTTGTGTCCTTATGGAACTCACACTAAACGAGCTTTCCGTCCTCTCTATTTCTGCTTGCTGCAGTATTATCTGAGTCATAACAGACGTCACACAGTTTTATTCTTAGCAACTATTTTGCAGTTAAAGGCTTTTTTGACATTCTGCTATTAAACAGGGATGAATTACCAAATTAATACAGACTATGTATCCAGGCTTAGAATGCATATCTATGTCAGCACAGGATTCTTGGTTAATAATACAGGCAAAATAAAACAGTATTGTTATGGATCAAATAAATCAAAATCACTGAAGCATCTTCCTCCATGTGTATATATATTATTGGTGAGCAGCTCACATTATCTGGGAGTGCAAACGTTAATTGTATACTTCTCCTTTACCAAGGAGGTGCTAATGTGGCGCCCTACTGGTTGGGATGCCACTTAGGGGTACTGCATCCAAAAAAGAGAGTGTCGTACTCCTAGGACCCTCGATTTACCCATCCACACACCTTAGTGCAGGCAGGAGATGGGTGAACCTGTTGTCAGGGAGACTCAGTCCCGGTCAGAGCTAGGGGGGTTAGTGGTAGAGCGGGAAGACAGTCAGAGAGAAGCTGAGGTGAGCTCCTGTGGGGAGCGAGAAGTACAGGGCCGGCGGAGGAGCCATGGAGAGAGAGAAAGGACCCTAGGGGCACTAGGTGTTGCGGTGCGCCCAAATCCAGACCTGGTACGTCTACTGACCGGAGGGGTTCAGTCCCGAAACGGAGGACTGGCTCCAAGAGCTGTGCGGGTGTTCGTCCCCAAGCCGCCAAACCGGAGTCACAAGCTTCTGTAGGAAGTCGCGGCCGACATCCGGCTTAATCCCCAAAAGGCCCCATATAGGTTCTGGAGGACCGGGAGAGGAACCCTCCAAAGAGGATCCGTGGGAGCTGGCTGAGGGCTCTGATCACGCAGGAGCGCTGCTGGGAAGTAGGAGAGAGAGCGCGGTGAGGGACAAGAGAAAGGAAATGGCAGGCACACCACCGAGGGTCCCAAATAGAATGTACCAGTCCCCTGGTGACTACCCAGGTCAGCTGCTCCCGTGAGAACTGTAACATCTCTAAGCTGCCTGAAGAGTTAACAGTAAAGCCCGTACAGAGCTAAAGACTGTGTGATGTACTTTGTTTGCCTACACCTGCCTGCTCACTTGTTCCTGTGTTAAGACTGTGATAGGGCTGCTGAATGAACTGCTTCCCAGTGTAAATCCCTATTCACCACAACTGCCCTGGGGACACTGCTCCTACAGGGAGCGTTTCCAACTAGCTCCATCATCATCACCCCAGAGGTCTGCAAGCAGCTCCGGACAACAGGCCCTGTGACATCCCCAACTAAATCAACGCCCGGAACTGGGTACTCCATGGACAGGTGCATCTCAATGAATTAGAATATCATCAAAAAGTTAGTTTATTTCAGTAATACAATACATAAAGTGAAACACATACATTGCATAGTCATTACAAACAGAGTGATCTATTTCAAGTGTTTATTTCTGTTAATGTTGATGATTATGGCTTACAATCAGTGAAAAGAATATCATCTCATTATATCAGAAAATTAGAGAGGAGGAAGGGTCTGAGAGATAAAATATTACATAAATAGGTATTAAGAGTTTCATCTTGTATGGTTGTGAGAGTCACAACCACTATAAAAGCATATCATGGCTGCTGCGGTCCCTAGCGTGGCGCATATAGAGTAGGAAGGATGAAGATTTAAAAACCACCGTGCTGTATTACAAGAGACATTAAAGGATAAATATGATATTGATTTATTAGTCAACAAATTTCAGGGCTCCCTGGCCTCTTCCTCAGGACTAATCAGTATCATATTGCCATGTTTCAGGGCATTTCAGGGAGCCTTGAAATGCATTCACTAATAAATCAATATTATATTCACCCTTTGATGTCTCCTGGAATATGGGAGCGAGGTTTTTAACCATTCATCTTCCATGCTTTATATGCACCACTCTGGGGACTGCAGCAGCCGTGATATGCTTATATAGTGGTTGTGACTCTCACAAACACACAAGGTGAAGCCTCTGATACCTATTTAGGTAATATTTTACCTCTCAGACCCTTCACCCTCCCTACTTTAATTTTCTGAGATAATGACCTTTGGGTTTTTATTGGCTGTAAGCCATAATCATCAACATTAACATAAATAAACACTTAAAATAGATCACTCTGTTTGTAATGACTCTATATAATATAGGCATTTTACCCTTTGTATTGAATTAATGAAATAAATTAACATTTTCATGATATTCTAATTCATTGAGATGCACCTGTAAGGGCCCCTAGGGTAGATGGTACATGTCTACTGTAGCATGTCAGGGTCATAACATGGCAATGTAACAACAATATTTTTTTGACAGGCTAGAAATTCGAACGGAAGAGAATTCTTTTAAAATAAAGATGGAATTCCTAAGTGTGTTTTTTTTTTTTTTCAAATAACAATATTTTTTCTCTGTGTTGTGTTTTTATTTAAACAATTTAATAGAAATTCATGGTGGTCATGTCTAATATTGGCGTGACCCCATAAATTTCGGGCTTAGGGCCAGCTGATAACAAAAAGCTGGCCCTAACCCCTTTATTACCCAGTGAGCCACCGCACCAGGGCCGCTGGAAGAGTTGGGTTCAGCGCCTGAAGATGGTGCTCCAATGAACGCGCCATCTTCTGGGGCTGCTGCAGGCTGCCATTCGCAGTGAGGGATGCCCAGAAAGCTTGGGCCTCCCTGCGCTGTGAATTCCAGCCCCCAGCTGCCTAGCTGTACCTGGTTAGACATAGAAATAGTGCGGAGCCCCACGCACGTAGCAGTGCGGAGATGTCGTTTTAGGACTACGGCGGACGGAAGAGGATTTTTTTTTATTAAAGATGGAGTCACTAATAGTATTTTTCGTTTTATTTCTAATACAAATATTTTTTCTCTGTGTTGTGTTTCTTTTAAACAATTTACTAGAAATTCATGAGGGGCATGTGTAATATTGGAATGACCCCATGAATTTCGGGCTTAGGGCCAGTTGATAACAAAAAGCTGGTGCTAACCCCTTTATTACCCAGTGAGCCACCTCACCATGGCCCTGGAAGAGTTGGATTCAGCACCAGAACATAGCGCTTCAATGAACGCGCCATTTTCTGGGGCGGCTGCGAGCTGCCATTCTCAGCAGGGGTGCCCAGAAGGCTTGGGCCTCCCTGCGCTGTGGATTCCAGCCCCAAGCTGCCTAGCTGGATCTGGCTGGACAAAGAAATCGAGCAGTGCCCCACGCATTTATTATTTAATGAAATTCATGAAATAATAAAAAAAAGGGGGCTTCCCTATATTGTTGTGTCCGGCCAGGTACAAATAGGCACCTGGGGGTTGGTGGCAGCCCGTCGCTGCCTGCTGTATCCGGCTGGATACAAAAATACAGCGAAGCCCACGTCAATTTTTTTTCAGAAAAATCCAAAAAACAATATGAATGAAAGAGACTGCATCTTTATTAACCCCTCGACCATGGTCGATGGGTTAATAAAGATGAAGTCCCTTTTTCTAGGATTGTTTAATGGATTTTTCAAAAAAAATTTGACGTGGGCTTCGCCATCTTTTTGTATGCCAGCTGGATACAGCAGGCGGCAACGGGCTGCCCCCAACCCCCAGCTGACAATTTGGACCTGCCTGGACACAGAAATATCAGGAAGCCCTTATTTTTTATTATTTCAAGAATTTCATGAAATAATAATGAAAAAAAAATGTGTGGGGCTCCGCGTGATTTCTATGTTTAGCCAGGTCCAGCTAGGCAGCTGGGGGCTGGAATCCGCAGCACAGGGAGGCCCAAGCCTTCTGGGCACCCCCCCGCTGCAAATGGCAGCCCGCAGCCACCCCAGAAAATGGCGCGTTCATTGAAGCGCCATATTCTGGAACTGAACCCAAGTCTTCCAGGGCCCTGGTGCAGTGGCTCACTGGGTAATAAAGGGGTTAGGGCCAGCTTTGTATTATCAGCTGGCCCTAAGCCCGAAATTCATGGCGGTCATGCAAATATTAGACATGACCGCCATGAATTTCTAGTGAATTTTTTAAAAAACACAACACAGAGAAAAAATATTTTATTAGAAATAAAACAAAAAAGACATTTAGTGACTCCAACTTTATTTAAAAAATCCTCTTCCGTCCGACATAGTCCATAAGCGCAATCTCAGCACTGGTACATCGCTCTGCATAGACACACATGTCTATGCAGAACAAGTGCAGTCTGAGAAAAACTGGTTGTGAAAACCGGATTCTCCCGGATTGTGCACGTCCGATGCAATCCGGCACCCATTAACATGGGGCTCTATGGTCCCGGTTTGCTGCGGACCGGGGCAATCCGAGAGAATCCGGTTTTCACTTAATGCATGAATGCACCCAGCTCCCTGCTGGCCGCAGTCGGTTCTGCGCTCCCCAGCTGCCTGACAACAGGGTCCTCCGTTTCCCCCGCAGCCTCCCCACCTGATCCTAAGTTAGGATAGGGTGGGGAGGTGGTGGGGGGAGCGGAGGATCCTGCTGTTAGGCGGCAGGGAAGCTGTCAGCGGCTGTCAGCATTGTTTAAAAGCCGGCGGCTTTTTACCGCTGGCTTTTAAACAATGAAATGGGGAATTGCAGGTTTTTCCTCTGCTGCCAGCCCTCTTTATAGGGTCCAGCAGCAGAGGAATTGCATTTCCCATTGATTTATATTAGACTCGTAAGTCTGCGAGTAATCACTAGGATACTCGCACAGTAACGAGTAGAGCGAGTACCGTACTATTCGCCAAGTAATGAGCAATAACGAGTAGACTCGCTCATCCCTAATCAGGTTATGTGAGCATGTTAAAATGTTAAAGACATAGTGGCAGCGAACGAAATTGAGGAAGGTGATCCCAACCTTAAGACTCTACCACAGCATTTTAAACGCAAATACGGATGTGATCCCACTGATTTAAGATTTAAGGCAATCATCTGGGTATGAGAGGTGTGAACTATAAAAAAAAAGTCTTGGCACAAAAGGAATGCCAATGGATCATCCTTCTCGGTACCATGGTACTGGATGGATTAAATGAAAAGCTAAGCTTTGCACCATTTTTATAAGTAGTAGGGTGTTATGGGGACTTTCCAAACTACAGCTGATGCATTTTTTGCTACTCATTGGGTGCTTGAAATGTATATAAGTGATTTTGATGGTATGGCTATGTGGTGGTGTTTTTTTGGGACCTCTCTGGAGCTCTTGGCACTTATTTGTCCTTTTAATTCAGTTTTAACTTTGTTTTTTGTATTTCTGTCTGTTTTTAACCATGTATGAATATCTCTCCATTTGCTGACAAGCAGAATATATTCCTAGGAAACAACTGGAAAATTGTGGAGAATCTGGATATGGGGGACACCCAGCACTTTATGGAGATCATGTTTCCATTGGCATCTGTGGATGTGTTTTTCAACTCAATATGGCTACAATAATTGGGGGTTATGGTGATCATTGACTCTACCCATTGTAAAATGTTTATATCTGCCCCAATGTGTAGAGGGGGCCGTGCTGAGCTGTATGAATGTATTCTCCAACTATTGTCTCCCTCCTTTCTTCTGTATATTTTTAGTCTGCATATTTCAATTCTTTTTCCTGTTTGTGTTCCTGGGATTTTCTAGCTCCATCTCTGTAAATACTGGCCCATTTGGCATTTTGTAGTTCCCATCCCAATACTGCAATATTAGTCCCGTGGGGGGTTGGAGAAGGTACATGCTTCATGGGCTGATGTCCATGGACGGATGAATTTGCTATCTACTGCAGTAAAAAATTCCGGTGTTTGGGCAAACCTGCTCTCAAGCAACATAGCCGCCACTGCCCGCACATGCGCGGTCGCGGGTTCTCGCTGGCGACATTGAAGGTTTTCCGACCCGGTGGAAGCAGCGTCAGATGACACACTTCCGGTTGGGGAATACCAGAAGTGGTCCGTGTGGCCAAAGGTGCACTAATGCAGCGACCATCACTCACCTGATGGAGGGCTATTTAAGGGTCATATCTGACTGAGTCAGATTCCCCCTGAAGAAGTTTGATAGGGAAACGCGTAGGGGTGTTTCTTACCCCCTTGGTGGCCTGCAGGACTAATAAGTTATAGCTAAGCAGGACTATTATGTATGAACTTGTTAAACATGGGATTGTATAAAGTAGGGGTTGGTTAATGAATAATGAGGGCCTGGGATATGGCATTAAGGGGTGGAGTCAGTCCCCTATTTACGGTCATTTTTTAACCTGTTTATAGCTCAAACAATCACTTTTGTGCCCTATTTTAATCCCTGAACATGTTTCATTGTCCTAAGCAATACCTGTGTGCCTGTACAAAAACATCTGTGTTCTTTGCATGCAGCTTAGAAGGGGAATATACAAATCTCTTGTAAACCTCTGTATTTACCCTAGTCCTATGATTGTAACCTTTTTACCTACATATTGTGAAATCTTAAATGTCTGACTTTTTGTGGTATTTTTACTAAATAAAATATGTTTTTTTGCACTGACATGGTATTTTGCAAGTGATATTACTATGGGCCCAAACTCTTCATTTTTGAAATCTATGTGCTATAAATATAATAATCAGCTTACGGGAACTAAATAGTTTTCAAAATTGTTTTTAGAGAGGCTTATAATTTAATATGCATTTGGAAAATTGATGAGTTAAAGACGGTGTTTTTTTATAGTTTGTATTAGTAACTATATAGAAGACAATGCAGAATTCCATGGTAAACACAGAAAATAATCATTAATCATACTGATACAGGTCGTGCATATTGATTAAGTTAGCTAGGGATACATTTGTGGTCAGAAGATAGTTCCACTTATTACCCATTATCAAGAGTGCAATTTCTGGCTAGTATCTAGTTTCGGGCTAAGATCCATATTTATTCAGCTCACCTGAAGTAACTGAAAAGGGTAATAGGAACTATAAACTAGATGTTGACCTATGGAGCATACTCCGCTTGCATCCAATAATGAAATGTGTTCATCAGATCCCCTAAACTCTGTCTAATAGAACCAGGCCTTAATGAAATGGTCCTGAGAGTTGTTTATGATTGAAGTAAGGTCTTCGAGCAACATCATTGACTTTTTTCCATAAAAGAGGAATGCAAGTCCTGGCCGACATAATTAGGTGGCGTAGTACAACTGCCTGTACGTCTTCATTGGCATGTCACTATGATGCAGAAGGACAAGGGCTGGGTTGAGATCCACAGTCAGGCTGGTGACTCTATGGACTACATTTTGAACATTTTTCCAGAACGAGGCCAGGTGCCTACACGATCAAAAGATGTGTAGTGTACTGCCTCCCTCCTCACCACATCTCCAACAGAGGTGGCATACCTCTGGGAAGATCAACTGTAGCCGTGTTGGAACCCTATACTATCTGGAAAGTAGTTTGAATCCAGCCTCCTGGAAGTGGAGAGAGATGGAGGTTTTATGTGTCAATGCACAGATCTTTTTCCATTGATCCTCTGACAGCTGGAGCTGTAAGTCTTCCTCCCATTGTATTTGAAATTTCGTCTTAGTATGCTCTGTGGGAGCAGTAATTAAAGAATATGCCTGGAGTAGAGCATGTCTAGTCAGGCCTGAACCCATGCACTCCTCCTCTAAAGGTGTCCCAGACCCAGAGAAGGAGGCCCTAGGGAGTAGGGATTTCAAGGAGTGAGATAGTTGGCTGACTCTCCACATGTCGAGAGTACGGGGAAATTGCAGGTCCATGAGTTTTTCCCTCATTGGCCAGGCGCTTTCCACTACCAAAGTGTAATGCCCTAAAGCGATTGTCCCTTATCCACGCACGGAATACCAGATCACCAACTCCCAGGGGAAAAAGGGGATTTCCCAGAATTGGAAACAGTAGAGATGACTGAAGATGTGTGTTCTGATTGTACAGTGCTCCCTCAAATTCTTCACTTGACTAGACCCTACCCACAGAATTCCCAGCAAATGAGTATCTGTAAAATCCTGCTCCACCCCAACCCATGCCTTCATCTTGCCATTCCTGCTCCAAACCAGTATTCTGGAGAGGTGGGCTGCTAAGTAGTAAGATCTGAAATTGGGAAGTGCGATAGGAACCCGTTAACTTTCACCCTGGCTCGATGGGCTTGAGTATAGGGCCAAGATCCTGGCGAGTATGTTAGATTTCAGGCCAATCTGACAGAGTGCTTCAAACATAAATGTCCAAGTCACCCTGTTGAATGCTTTTTCTGCATCTGTAGAGAGGAGCATTAGAGGCAGAGATTTTAGATTCACTCTGGAAATGAGGTTTAACGCCTTAGTCATACTATCTCTGTCCTCTCTTCCCATGAAACCTGCCTGGTCAGGGTGAATGAGGGTTGGCGGTAAGGGAGCCAGTCTTGAGGTCAACATTTTTGTGAAGAATTTGACATCGACATTGAGGAGGGAAATCAGCAGTGGGTAGGGTCCTTCCCCGTTTTGTGGATGACTGAGATGTGAGTCCACAGTGAGTCCACTGGTAACCCAGGACCCCCGGGAATAGAAATTAGCCACATGCAGCTACAGAGGCTTCAAGAACGTCTTGTTATAAGGAAGAGCAAGTCCGTCTGGACCTGGGGCTTTTCCTGGTTTAGTTTCGTTTATGGCCATTAACAGCTCATTCTCCAAAAAGGGCCGCTCAAGAAGATCCGTCTCCTCACTCGGCAAGGCCGGTAGGCCAGAGTCTTGTATGTAGGTTTGAATACAATCTCTAAGCTCCTTGCTTTGTGTCATCCCATTATTTTCATCTACCGAGAAGAGCGCTGCATAGTAATTTTTAAATTCATTTGCAATCTCTGATAGAATCTGGGTACGTTTACCTGACTGATCTAAAATGAAGAGGACGTATTGGATATTTTCACTCTCAATGCCATGGCCAATTCTTTACTGCTTTTTTTGCCATGTTCATAATAGTAGGGGCAGTATTTAGCGAATATAGCATTTGCTTTATGGGTCAAAATGGATTTTAGGGATTCTCGCCTGGCCAACAGGGTTCTCCTCAAGGCTTCTGAAGGAGATTGTTTATGTGACACTTCCAGAGTGCCAATCTCACCCAGCAGGTCAGAGATCTGCTATGCTTTTATGCCCTATTCACACTTGAACAGCTTTACACATAGTCTTGCCATAGCATTCATTAGCAAGTAACTTTTCCTTTTTTATTTTTTCTCATAGTTGACAATTGTGTCATGCCCTTAAATGACCTTAAAGCATTGCAATGGTTTCTGGGATTCCCAAATTACTAAAAAAATTTATTAGGGGTTTTTCTTAGGTCGTCAAATTCTCATCTGTTGAGATTATGATGTTTGAAATCACGAGTTTCTCTCTGACATATTAGGATTTCAAGAATAAAGATGTTTTTGGCAGGAGCTATTCATCAAGTCACAGCTGAAACAAAGCATAAAAACTTAGTTTAACCAAACGGTTGACCTCTAGACAGGCCATATGGTCGTTATTTTTCAATAAGTCACATATTTCTATCACATTCAGGCCAGAATCTAAGAACATGAGGTCTGACGCTTTGTCATGAAATCTTGATTCAGTTTTTCATCCAGAATCTTCATCCTTCATTCTTCCTCAGGGTATTGTGGTTTATATGATATCATTGGACTTGGAAGCAGAAACGCATAAAGCTCAGTCGTTCGCAACTTCCACTATATAAATTAGTAGATGGTGGCCCGATTCTAATGCATTGGGTATTCTAAAATATGTATGTAGTTTGTTTATGAAGATTTAAGAATAATGCAATGAATACACAATATCTATCTATCATCTACCTATGTGTCTATCATCTATGTATGCTATATTTACTTATCATCTCTCTAAGCATGTTTATGAGTAAACTGACAGCCTTATAGACAGGAGTGAAGTGCGTTACTGACTGACAGCCTTGTAGACAGGAGTAAAGTTTGTGACACTGACTGACAGCCTTGAAGACAGGAGTGTAGTTCGTGACATTGACCTTGTAGACAGGAGTGAACTTCGTCACGCTGACTGACAGCCTTATAGACAGGAGTGAAGTTCGTCACACTGACTGACAGCCTTGTAGACAGGCGTGAAGTTCGTCACACTGACTGATAGCCTTGTAGACAGGAGTGAAGTTTGTCACACTGACTGACAGCCTTGTAGACAGGAGTGAAGTGCGTTACAGTGGCTGACAGCCTTGTAGATAGGAGTAAAGTTAGTGACACTGACTGACAGCCTTATATACAAGAGTTAACTGCGTCACACTGACTGACAGCCTTGTAGACAGGAGTAAAGTTCGTGACACTGACTGACAGCCTTACAGAAAGGAGTGTGCAAATAGAGTCTGTGGAGCCTCGGTTAGGAGTCTCAAACACAGGATAGAATTCACTGTGTTTGAGCGCTTTAGCCAGCTGCCCGCAGTGTTTTCTTGGACTGGTCTCCTGAGATCAGTGAATACTTTGCAATCTTGGTCTACTAGGCCTTACTCCCACCTAGCCAGAATCCTACCCACACTGATGAGGGGCAACACCCGAAACAGCTGTATGTGGATGGATACTGGCCTTGGTATTCCCTTGTCATATATGTGTAAACTTGTAAAAGAGTTGGATATTGACTTAAAGGGCCACTTCATTTGGTGGTTATGGTGTTCTCCGCAAGGAGCCACCCCTTGGCTGGGTCCTTCCCTGGAGGGATATATGGCTAGTCCTGTGTTTGAGACTCCTAACCGAGGCTCCACAGACTCTATTTGCATGTTATATTTCCAGGGGCAATGTGCCTAGGAATTCACTGTGTTTGAGCGCTTTAGCCAGCTGCCCGCAGTGTTTTCTTGGACTGGTCTCCTGAGATCAGTGAATACTTTGCAATCTTACAGAAAGGAGTGAAGTTCGTCACACTGACTGACAGCCATGTAGACAGGATTGAACTGTGTCACACTGACTGACAGCCTTGTAGACAGGTGTGAAGTTCATCACACTGACTGACAGCCTTGTATACAGTAGTGAACTGCGTCACACTGACTAAAGCCTTGTAGACAGGTGTAAAGTTCGTGACACTGACTCACAGCCTTATAGACAGGAGTGAACTGCTTCACACTGACTGACAGCATTGTAGACAGGTGTAATGTTTGTGACACTGACTGACAGGCTTATAGACAGGAGTGAAGTTTGTGACACTGACTAACAGACTTGCAGACAGGAGTAAAGTTTGTCACACTGACTAACAAACCTTCTGGACAGGACAGAGGTTCGTCACACTGATTGACAGCCTTGTAAACAGGAGTGAACTGCGTCACACTATGACGCAGCATTCAAACGGCACGCCAAGCCGCGCTACTTCTCTGATTGGTCGCTGTGGCCGCAGCGACCAATCAGCAAAGCGGCGCGGATTGGCCGGAAATATCAAACCCGCACCGCTGACTGGTCGCTGCTGAGAGACGCAGCATTCAAATTGCAGGCTGCGCCACGTCTCTGATTTGGTCGGCACAGCCGCAGCGACCAATCAGCGAAGCGGCGCAGCTTGGAGGGATATATGAATCCGCGCACGTCTCTGATTGAGTCCAGCTGGCTATCGCAAGAGCCGGATGACGCAATCAGTCGGAGCAGGATTGCATATTCCGCCAGCCACGCCGCTTCGCTGATTGTCGCTGCCTGCGCTGACCAATCAGAGAGGTAGCAGACTTGGTCGTTGAATCCACTCGGTACTACGTGCGAGCAGCTGGGAGATGACCGGCTGACACTAGTCATCTCCAGACTGGCTCACCTCGGACCTCTGTGAGGCAGGTAGCCGCGGCTCAGCTACTGCTGTTTTGCATACGCTGTGCTCATTGGTTGCCGCAGCTAGCGGCGGCCAGTGAGCGCTGGCGCGCGATTTCGGCCTCACACGGAAGTGGCCACAAGGCAATTATATAGTAGATTTGTTCCTGTGTACCTAAGATTATGCCTCTTGCAGGAATTTTATGATTCTATTTTGAATGGTCACCTGAGGTTACAGCTACCGTGAAAGCTATTGCTAGACCCTTTTGGTAGTCAGCCACGTAAAATGATATTAAAGATTTGGTATCTATTCATGAAACCCGGATACCCGCTAAAGTCTGGCAGCATAGCTGGCCGGCAGGGAATTGGCTTCATTGCCAGTTCCAAAGCCAGTGGACTTCATTACTGATTTGTCTTTAGTGAAAAAACTGTTATTTCACTAAACAAGGCCACTGGTATATTATATATATATATATATATATATATATATATAACAGTGCTTTACATACTTCTGCAATACTGTCCCCACTGCAGCTCACAATGTAAACATCCTATCTGTGTCTTTGGGGTATGGGAGGAAACCAGAGCACCTTGAAGAAGCCCAAACAAACACAGGGGGACATACAAACTCCTTGCAGATGTTGTCCATAGTAGAGTTGATCACAGGACCCCAGCACTACAAGGCTGCAGTGTTAACCACTAAGCCACTGTGCCACCCAAATGCTGAAAATTCTTTCCAGGTGGTTTATCAATCATGTAGTAGAGATTGAATGGAATCCCTCTGAACACTGTATCTGTTAGGAGGGTGCAATTTGTCTTTAAATTCTTGAAAGCGTTGTGTAAGAAACTGGGGATTGATTTGTCATTTTCCTCTGCTTACCACTCTGAAATCAATGATCATTATTTTCCTCTGCTTACCACTCTGAAATCAATGATCAGACATCGAGCACAAATCAGTCATTGGAGCAAATTTTAAATTATTTGCTGCAGCTCAGCAGAACTGGTAATCTTTTTTTTTACCTTTTGTTGAGTTTGCCTTTAACATTTAATCAGTCCACTGGAACATTGCCTTTTTTATCATTTTGTTTTTCATTCTCATTTTAATGAATTTTATAGGATGAGATCTGGGAGTCTTGGAGTAGAGGTGAGCATACCGATATGTGGGTACGGCTTGAGGAAGGGTCAAAATATTGTTAGAGTGGCTCAACCTTGTTAAACAGTTAAGACAATGAAAATCGATTGGCAGGCTCCATCTTCAAGGTAGGAGATAAGATTTGGGTATCTTCCAAAAACATGAAACAGAAGATGCCATTGGCAAAGTTGGGTCCTAAATTTATTGGCCCACATGGGATTATGGAGGTAGTCAATCTGGTTAGTTTTAGAATAAACCTTCCTCAGCCTCTTCTTGTCCTTAATGCTTTCCACAGATCCCTGTTAAAAAATATGCCCCTTCAATCCAGTCTCCCTCATCCGCTTCTGAAGGTCTAGAGCTCTCTCCAATATCCTGTTTGTTGGAAGGGATACATACCAAAGTATAGATCCTAGGTTTCAGCTTGTTCTGTCATTGTTTTTTAATGGCACTCCATCATAGGTTTCCAGTGGTCCTTCTAAAAGAGTAGGTATTGTCATGATTCCTCCACTCAGTATGTCTTGGATGCTACAGTTATGCTGCACTAGTGAATCAGGGCTGAGCTGTCAGTTTGGTTAGTGACAGCTCAGTCATTCAAACTAGTGCTAGGACATGCTTAGGTTTCAGTGTGTTGATTTACAGCTCAGCTGTCCAATCTGAGACTGGGAGGTGCTGGGCATTTTCAAGTGTTCCCTGTTTTCTGTGATTGCACAGCTACTTAGCTGAGCAGTTAGTCCCATATCCCTGACAGTCATATGATTTTGCTCATTGATACCTGTTAGTTTTATTTATCTGTTCTCTGTGATATGATCTATTGCTGAAAGACCTTGAACTTCCTCTGAACATCAGTTTCCCTTGTCCATTTGATCCACTATCCTCCTAGTATTCTGACCATGTATTGTGGCCTATTTCTCAGTATAAGACCTTGGCACTCAACAATGTAATTGGAAAAAATGCATGACTACAGAGTCGAAGGCATCAAGTTCTTTTGTATTTTATTTTTGAGCAGTCTATGCAAAAAATGAAATCACAGTACTTTACAAATTGATGTTTCGGCATGCAATGCCTTCACCAGAGGAGCTGTTTTTCTATTCAAGTGGTGTTTAAAATAGTGTTCATGTGTCATTGGCCAGTGGTTGCAATGTGCATCCAATATAGTCTTAGTATGGCTGGTGATAGAGCACACTGAGGATATAACCGGTCATACAAGTATCAAGTGAGCCAAAAATGAAATAGCATACCTTAATCTCCTATATTTTGTAATTGTTCTGATGCACACTGGTCTGATTCAAATGGTTATTAGGAATCTGTGAATGGCAGCTGGTAAGCATGCTGGGAGTGCATCAGAATAATTCCACCTGTTGACTCTCAGCTCTTCAATACCTTAAAGATTCCTGCCAGCAATGAAGCTCAGTAAGGGGACCACTTTCATTCTCCAGTATTATTGTGGAGCCCACTGGGACGGGTGAATCCCGGGGAATCACGGTGGTCTTGGTCCGGACCATCTCCCGGGCCAAGTAATGTAATGGGTTTGGGGGTTATTTAAAGGGGATATAGTCATGACACCACCCGTGGTATGTGGTTAGGGTGACCACCGCTGCTGCAGAGCCTCCGGGGATGATGTGTGGCAGCCGGTGATGCAACGGCTCTGCACGGGCAGAGCCTGGTTTCCCGGGGCAGTGGTGATGATAGTCTAGGATGATGCAGGACCAGGGTAGTGGTAGAGATGATGACAGTTTGTGAGGGAGAGTAGGGGCTCGAGTGCAAGGATTACACAGACTCACGGTTTAGTAGTTTTCCAAGTCCTTACTGTTGATGGTATTCAGTAGAGGACTGTCCACGGAGTCTGTACCGGGACAGGGTTGCTCCCACCCTGGCCGGGTCCTTAGCTTCCTACACCTGCGCTGTGTGTGTGGCCCTGCTGCAGCTTTAACTAGGCTGCCGGCCCTGTGCTCCCTCATGAGTACCAAACTTGCTAGGCAACTTGAGTCTTATCTTTGTGTTTCTGACCCCGCCATGTTGCTTCGCTCTGGTACAGTGAAGATATATAATCTTCACTTATCCGCTGTTTTCTGTGCTGCTTGTGTCAGGCACAATTGCGGATCTGGTATCTGGTCTTTGCGCTTCTCTGGGGTGAGTCTCAGGGGACTCGGTCTCCCAGGTGTGTTCCTCTCTACTCTGTCTCCTTTTCCTCAGACCCTGGCTTGGCCTGGAACTGGACCGTGGGGTGAGCATAACGCATCCCTTTTACACCCAGGTCTCACTTCATCAGTCCTCTCAGGAATTGAACTAACTGCCACTTCCTCTCCACCCAGAACATATAGGGAAGCAGCTTTAGCTCCCCCTTCTGGCCTGGAGTCACTAGTGTAGTGTTGTAGGCTGTGTGGGGAGTTAATACTTGGTGTTGTTACTGTGGCACAATAACCCTTGGGGTGCCACGTTATCAAGCAGACACCACTTACTTTATAAGCCTTTGGCTTGGAGAGGAACTATTACATATACAAGATTAAGGTATCCTATTTCATTTTTGACCCACTTGTCACCTGTATTACCAGGTATCAAGTTCTTTGGTTATATCCTCAAATGGTGTTTTCTATCACTATTGCATGGGACTGCTGAAAAATAAAATACAAAAGAACTTGATACCTTCGACTCTGTAGTCATACATTTTTCCAATTGCATTGTTGAGTGCCGAGGTCTTATACTGAGAGCTTGGACTAATTTTTTCCTCTGGCACCATACTTACAGTGCAGCAGGGCATTTCTTACGATATACGCATACTGTGGCCGGAGTGTGCTATTGCCTTAGTCCACACCATGCTCTTTTATATCTAACCTCGGAACATTTGACTACTCTGTCTAACATCACAAAACATATCTTAGTTGCATGTCAAGATGGTGAGTGGTGGCAGCAATAAGTGTGGTGTGAATGTGTAAAGTAACTGTGGAGTGTGCTTAGCTTATGTCGGGCCCACTGAGACGGGGGTACTCGGTGTATCCTGTATGGAGAGAATCACTTTCATGCAGAAACACAAGGGAAGCAGTTCCAGGGTTTTCCGTGTTTACTCTCAGTTCTTCAAGTCACTTTACAACTCAGATACAGTTCTTACAAAGTTCAAGTACAGTTCTTAATACACAGGCACATTCTCCCTCTCAGGGTTCCCTTTGCTCCCTGCAGCCAGGTCTCTCTCTCTGTGACCCCTCACACAGTCTTTAGTGTCCTTTCCAGGCTATTACGGTCTCCGTCTCCACGGGTGTGTGTGAAACGCTGGACAGTATGGCGGTGACTCGGGCCCCTGTGGGTCCTTAGTTTGTCACTGAGCTGCCTGTCCTTTGGGGTAGGGATCCCAGTCTGGAACTAAGACCCCCCGTCGTGTTTTTTGGGGATGCCGGGTAAACTATGGTCCCCTCTAGAGCTGACACTCTACTCAGCCCAGCCTCCAGCAGTCCTCAAATCTGAGGCTCTACCAGGCTCCTTCCTCTCTGTTCCTCTCGGTATCATAGGAGGGACTTCTCCGCTGCAGTCAGTAGCTTCAGCTGCGTTCCTAGGGCCCGGGTATCACCGTCCCTCTCAGTCCTCTCACACTCCTGGTGGTATGAGCATCGGACGGGCTTTCTCTCTCCTCCGGCTCACACTGGCTCGGTACAGATTCTGCGCTCCTAGGCCTTACACTCACAGGACGTGTGATTTTCAGTCTTTACCACACTTATTGCTAGCTTATTACGATAGTTGAGTGGATAAATGACTGTGAGATGCTAAATCCCCCTTTACAGTTATGGTCAAGTTAGGTTTGCAGAGAGTGGGGGGAATTTGTGAGAAAACTGGTGTGAGATGAGGGAATTTAATTTGTTTAGATCAATAAATGCTTGGACTATTTCATTAGCACTTGTACCTCAGGGACTGGTGCAATCCTTGTATAGAGGACGCCGGTCAATAAGAGCAAACTCAGTGTCTAATTTTGCTTAGCAATACATATTTTGCAAAAATATTCCCCTTGAACCCCCCCCCCCCCAACAACCCATCTTATTTTTGACGAGCTGTAGTGTTTCGTATGCCAGAAATCTCGTTCCAGTGACTGACTGGAATGAGATGTTTGGCTAGCCATACACAGAGGTGCAAGCAGCTAATCAGATCCTACAGATTCATGAGGAGGTATGAATCAGACTATTGACTCCAGGATGTCCCCTCATCAAGACCTGCATGAGCAACACGGTTATTGAAGAGTCATTCCTATAGTACCTCCATAATCAATATACTGAGTAACTGTGTGAAATATCTTTCATATAAGCACAACTGTGTGTCCATCAGACAGCTTATTATAGTTTCTGACAAGAGAATGCTTCTGTCTTAATATCTTGTTCTCCCAGACAAGCAAAGCTTAAAGACTTACATTGGAAGCCCCTTACCTTCTCCCAGTTTTGAGTTGACACATGAAGATTGTGTTTACTTGGCTCGCGATGCGTCTTCCGCTGGCATGTCCATAGTTTTGCTGGTGCTGAAGCGGGCACTATTTGACTGAATTTTTTCCTTCCCACTCTTAGTTTGCCGTAGAAAACTTCTACATCTAATCCATTTTCTGTATAAATAGATGGCTGACTAAAATTAATATTACATTTAGGGTCATACAGTCAATTTTACACATACTAAATGTGTTAAATACTTTATATTTTATAGCCAATAAGAAGAAATCTATGGGACAGATACTTGATACATGTATGGCGGCCGTCACACGCACAGATATCTTTAGCGATATTGTAAGCGATCACGTGCACGCGCGATCGCTTACAATATCGCTCACATCGCTGGTGAGATGTCACACAGACAGACTCACCAGCGATGTGGAGCAGCGATCTCGCTCGTTACTATGGTACACATCGGGTAACTAGGCGCCGCGCGTCGCTTAGTTACCCGACGTGTACCATAGTTACCATCTCCCAGCACAGGCGCGGTCGCTGGGAGATGGAACATCGTGGTGTCATACACCACGATGATGCAGATCGTTGCATCGTTCATCGCTAGATCTGAGAACCGAACCTCAGATCAGCGATGTCACGATCAAGCGATTTACCATCGTAAATCGCTTGATTACATGCAACGATATCTTGCCCGATATCGCTTAAGCGATCAAAAAGGAGATCGCTTAAACGATATATCGGGCAAGATATCGTTCCGTGTGACGGCCCCCTATTACATATATAGAAAGATAGGTAGGTACATAATAGATAGCTAGACAGACAAATAAATAAAGCATGAAAGCTGCACTATTTATCCATTAAGGTAAATGCAAACATTGTATTTATGAAGTCGAAACAGCATTGTATCCTATTTTCCCTTTATATTTGTAAGTTTTCAGTTTGGGAGAGGTATGTCTGATAAATATAAGGCCTTAGTTCTTGCCAAAGACAATTTGTCTTGTTGAGGATAGTGGGCACACATGAATTGGTCAATTGGTGTGCTACGTGTCTTCATGTTTCATTGTATAAGTATGTTCCATAGAGCAATAGTGAAGTTTAAATTTCATAAATTATTGTTTGCTTATATCTTAGCGTACACAGGATGCTGCTGTATCCATTCATTTGTAGCTAGAAAGATGAACCATAGATGAAGATCTTAGTAGAGATAATTGAATCAAATTGGTGCAAATTAAATTTGTGTTGCAGTTTTAGAAATTTGCTAATCCAAGTGAGTTCAAACAATTGGCACAAATTTCCCAAAATCATGCCTCCATTTTATACAGTGCAAAAAATTGCTTAAGGGAACCAACCAGCAAAAAATTGCTATCTAACCTATAAATATCTGTCCCTGGAGCCTTAAATTACTATTCTAACCATCCCTGACTGACTAAATCTAACTAAGTACACCCACAATAAATCACTTTTTATACTTAACAAATTCTTGTCGGATGGGCGTTCCTCCAGGCTCTTTGTCAGCGAGGCGGGTCTCCTCGCTACGCTCGCATCCGCCTCGCTGCTGTCCATCTTCTTCCAGGATTCAAATAACCCGCCCCTCACAATAAGCGGGTCACGTGCTGCAGGCCCTGCGTCACTTCCGCCCGCCGCGTCACTGGGTCTATGATGCGTCCAGGCCGGCTTCAGCATGCCATCTGCGCATGCTCGGAAGCCGACCTGGGTGTACCAGTAAGTATAAAAAGTGATTTGTGGAGCCCACTGGGACGGGGCACTCGGTGCCGGACCGGGGTCCTGCTGGGGGATGTCACGGCGGTCCTGGTCCGGGCCGTGTCCCGTGCCCGCACAATAAAATGGGGGGTTATTTACAGGGGATTTGTCACTCGTGACGCCACCCACTATATGCGGCCAGTAATGGGGCCGCCGCTGCTGCAGAACCTCCGGGGATGATGGGTTAGCAGCTGGGATGGAATAGTTCCTGTGGGCAGAACTGGGTTCCCCGGGGCAATGGTAAAAGTAGTAGTTGTTAAAGTCTTTGATGGTAATTGTAGGCTTTGCAGGATTGGGGATGATGTAAAGATGGCTCCTGACAGGGTTAGGTGGAGAATTGACAGCTTTCCATACCTGAAATCAGACACAGACAACGTAGCAGGGTTCACCCTGGTTTACTTCTCTTATTCTTCTGTCAAACAAGCACGGTACAATAGTTCTTTACAGCTTTACTGGATTGAATCCGGCCTATTGAACCCACTGCAGCCAGGTTATCTTTCCTAGACTCCTCTGTCCTTCTACGTGTCCTTTCAGGCTATTCCTCTCAGTGTTCATTCTCCTCAAGTGGATTGTGGAGCGGCAGCTCGGTCCCATTTGGTAGCTTTACCCTTAATTCTTTAAGCGGTAAACCGGGTCCTATCTATGCTGCTGTGCTCCCCAATCCTAGGGTGGGAATATAGATCTGGAATCTGTATTCCCCGTCAGGTTGTCTGGGGCACCGGGTAAATCGTCAGTCCCCTTCAGAGCTGACACTCTGCTTTTAGCCAAACCACAGGTATCTCTATTTCTCAGAGATTACCGGGTCCCTTTCCTTCCCGTGTAACTTATTGGTATATTCAGGGAAGATTTCCTGTCAGTCAGTTGCTGTCTTCACTACTCCTCAGGACCTGATGGTACTGGTCTTGTCTTGACTGCTCGGCACCTGCCTACTGGCTAACTGCTTCCTGTCACTCCCTTATATACCCATCCGTTACCATGACTACGCTCCATCCACTCATATCTAGCCTATTACCCCTTGTCTGCCTAGAGTCCCAGACTCAGGGTTAGGTCCCCATGCAGTGGATATGTGTGCGAGGTGTTTGTTAAACAAACTGTCTACCCTCCTACCTGGCTGCAGTCCTACCTGTGGCCACCCTGGACGCAGGGGCGCCACAGATTTATTGTGGGTGTACTTAGTTATATTTAGTCAGTCAGGGATGGTTAGAATAGTAATTTAAGGCTCCAGGGACAGATATTTATAGGTTAGATAGGGATTTTTTGCTGGTTGCTTCCCTTTAAGACAAAAATGGCTATGATTTCATTGGGTGCAGAAGTGGGGATTTCCCGTAATATTTTACCATGATCACAACACATAGTGTAGTATAGCCAATCAAGAGTGACTATCATAGCCTCTATAAAAACAGAGACAGAAAATGCAGCAGCCATTTTGTGGTGAATCTTGATAGCAAGAGGACTTCATAGCTTAGAGTCTAGCACTAAAGATAGGAAGAGAAAGCCATAAAACATTGGACAAATACTACTACAGTCAGTATGCGATAGCACAGCAGTTAAAGACAATTACCAACTATTTACCAATAGGTAATTTTGACATTACTAAAGGAGCCGTCACATGCGTCAATATCGTGTGCAATATCGCTGCTGCACGTGACGTTGCAGTGATATTGACGCATGTGACAGGGCGCATCAACCAGCGATAAATCGCTGGTTGATGGGCGTCTGGACTGAAAACCTGTCGATGATCGCCCGGTGGACACACAAGCATCTCCCGGTGGACACGCGGTCAGCCAGCTCCCAGCGCCTCTCTGGAAGCGCTGGGAGCTGGTATCCATGGTAAACTGCCTGCAGACATCGTGGATACGATATTTAAATCATTTCCATGATGTCACTGGTCCACTGATCGCTGGTGAGTCTGCCTGTGTGACAGCTCACCAGCGATCTGCCGTCAGTGTCGCCAGCGATCAGATTGCTGACGACATTGACGTGTGTGACGGGACCTTTAGGCTATGTTTGTGTTAAATATTACAACAAGTTTTTGCCACCTAATCTGAGAACAGTGTAATGTAGAGACAGAGACTGATTTCAGTGATATGTCACTAAGGGTACCTTTACACGCCGCTACTGGCGGGTGGATACAACCAGCTACATGCTACAAATGTAGCTTGTAGCGGCAATGTACCCCGTAGTAGCGGCGTGTGAAGACGGTAGGAGGCACTCGGCAGTAGATGCATCTGTTTCCGAGCACTGCCCTGAAACAGGTGGCTACCCAGGCGATTGTAGCGAGCTGTATCAGCGTGTAAAGAAGCAACAGAAGGGTTGTTTCTACACCATGCTATGTACCTGGTATGTAGCTGGGGCGGTACACAGGCTCCGGGTTACCGCGCCCCATCAGCGATCATTGGAGGAAGCTCCTGCATTACGATTGGTAGTCGCTGCATAGGGAGGCATATTTAAGGAGCTGACCAGTCACACTACACAATTGCTCGAGCGTCATGTATTAAACAGCCTCCTGCGCTGCCTGCCCAATCATGATGTTCTTGCTTTGTCCTATCAGCGTACGGACGTCTCGTAATCCACAATTGTGGCACGCCTATGTGCTGTCCTCTGCACCAGGTCCGCCCATATTAGCTTGTTGTAGCGGTGTGTAAATGAGGTAAGGTAAGCTACAGATGGCTACTTGTGGCACCCGGCGGTGTATCCAGAGATAGATGTAACGTAGTGTAGCGCACCTTCTTGCGGCATGTAAAGGTGGTGCGTTTACCATTTGCAACCGTTTGTGCGTGCTCGTGCACGTGAAGTAGCTGGTTGTATCCACCCGCCAGTAGCGGCGTGTAAAGGTACCCTTAGGGTACCTTTACACGCAGCTACATTTCTAGGGTGGCTACAGGTAACTTACTGGTTGCAGTGAAATCATGGAGACAAGGTTCTATCTTGTTGCTGTGTACAAATAATCTCTCCATGATTTCACTGCAACCAGTAAGTTACCTGTAGCCACCCTAGAAATGTAGCCGCGTGTAAAGGTACCCTTACTGGGCTAGGCTACTTGCCCAGTGTTAATAAAATCAATGTTTTATTAGCAGGAGATTATTGCTGGAGGATTAGTAATTCCGCTGCTAAGTAGTCCTCTATTATTATGAGCCCTGTATATACCTATTCTCAACACTTTCTGCGTACACACAGTGTACACAGAAAGCTTATAATCAGTAGTGTGGATGAGTGGCAGCATTCACAGGGGATCGGCAATTCTGCTATTAGGAGGGATGCTGAAGCTGAGTAAATATTTTTATGGCTTGAGGATGGCCTCATGGGGCTGAAATGTTGTTTTTATCCCTTTGGTGTATGCTGGATCAATAAAGTTTTTATAAGAAGGAAGTCCAGTGCATTGGATTTAGTTTCTCTGGATTATTTGGCAACTTGATGGAGGTTTGCACCAAGTAGCATGGGCAGGGGGAGTGGTGCATGGAGAAAAACCTGCAGATGACAGGGTAGAAGGTAACCACCAAATTCTGCAATGGCCATGATAATTATTAGTTGAGGTAGCACCCAACTGTTCAGAAATCCCTCTGAGTACATTCATACTAAAATTAGTACACATTGTTATTCACTGTAACAATGGGTAATAGTGATTCAAATGGTGCTGTTTTCTGGTCTTTGGCTTTCAACTCATCTGGTACTTCTCTTAAATGAAAACTGTCAGGTCAAAAATCCACATGTAACTGCTATCATTTTCTAATTCCTCCCTCTATACACTCTCTATTTATGTATTTCTTTTACGTATACTTCCATCATATCTTCAGTAAACTTCAAATAAAGATATTCATTCCATCTGTCAATCACAGTGAATGATCCACTTAGTTCTCTGCTATCCACTCCCCATGCATGAATATGCATGTCACATCACAGCACAGGAGATCAGTGGAGGACTGTATTCTCCACTCTGCTCTCTGTGTGCAACATCACAAGAGGTGAACTACCACACAGAAACTGTCACAGCACAGCATGGTATCTGGATTACAGAAACAAATGGAGTCTAGATAAGGCAGATCTGCAGTAGCTCTGTCCCTCCATGGTGATATCAACTGAACATACCTCCTGCAAGTGAAATCTGGCACCGTTAGTTACTTAATATCCTGTTCCAATTGATAATATATCTTTATATGTTAGGGGCACTAGGAGTGGGTCTTTGGTAGTATCGGTTTGCGGAGTCTAGGTTTTATATCTAAAATAGGTCAGTCCTTAAGGCTGGAATCACACTGTCCATGTGACATGTGAGGCAGTTGGACGAGTCTTCGATCAGTCACGGCCTCTCCCTACCAGGACAGGAGCGTCAGCTGTATGTATTTCTATGCAGCTCCACAATCCCCAACCAGAGAGGGCGAGGCTATTCAGGGTTAATCATCCGACACTCATCTGAGAGACTCGCATATCACAAGGACAGTGTGATTCCAGCCTAAAATAAAAGTGCACTAAGTGGTCAGTATTAGAGATGAGAGAACTTTACCCAAACATGTTCGCTAATTTCAAAATCAGCACGGACATTGCAGATTCTGTTCGTGATCGGAAACCCAAGCAACTTACCAAAGAAATCACCAGATACTGCTTTGTTCAGGAAAAAAGTTCTACATTTAAAATCACCCTAAAACTTTCCCTGATTGTTTGGGGCCAAAACACTTGCCGATAGACCCACTGGCTGAGAATAATAGCTAATCTTACTGTTAGGAGTGTTCCCAGCCATCGCGTCTACCATTTTTTTCAACTTGTAGAATGTTTTGGAGCGTTACATTTTTTTAGGCTTCCTGGATTTTTTAGGTGTTTTAGACACCTGCAGGGTGTAAACTTTGGTGACAGTGAAAGATGTGGCATCAGGATCCATTAACCCCCTGGTACTAGGCTGTCTATTGGTTACAAATAATAAGGTCTTTCTTTGACCTAATATAATCAGTATTCGTGCCCAATGGCTTTCTACTTATATTTATATTTATGTGGCCACTTCCATGGTCCTTGTACCTAGGTATTTGCACTTCCACCCTGTGCACCAGGTTGGTACTATATTAGGGCATTATTACCTTGGTACCAAATGGTGCTATTGCAGATATACTAGTCCTAATATCTTGTATAGGATTAATTAACCTTTTGGTGCTTAGCAACTGGCACTTGTTGCCAATTAGTCAGGTCATTGATATCTGGTGTTTATATATACTGTATGTATGGCTCCTTTGCTTTCATATTATATAGCTGAGTAGCGGCTATCAATCTTTAACACCGATTTATATATGTTACTGATTAAATATATATTGCTTTGGCACCTTATTAATTTTGTTGCTAATTACCTCGAGTGGGATATATTTCAGTTTACCTCTAATATAAACATTGTAAACACTGTATACTTTGTATGCATTTACTGAATCAACAATACAGTATTTTCCATTTATCAATTTTGTGATATATTTATATTTATCCTGCTTCCTCTATAGGAAGTTGTGTTGAGTTGATTCAGTTTTGCTTAGATCAATAGGCGGTCCGGTATGCTATTGTACACAATGTGTGTTGTGATAATTCCTATAACTAATGTTGGGTCCATGGACTAAAATTTATTCCACCATATTCTGTTTTTATAAAACTGTAATTATTGTCATGCACATCTGAAATAAAGCTTTCGCACTTTTGATACTACTTGGGCAGTATGATCGTTTTTCTCCTCTTGCTCCTACCACCTGTTTTTAGTAGCCAGTTTTTTACTGCAGCTAGTCCAGGCAATTTTTTGGGGCTGGTAGCAGTGTCTGGTAGTCAGCGGTGTAGCCCAGCTGTAAAGTAAGCTACACTGCCTGTCTATCCAGTAGCCAATTTTTTACTGCAGCTAGTCCAAGCAATTTTTTGGGGCTAGTAGCAGTGTCTGATAGTCAGCGGTGTAGCCCAGCTGTAAAGTAAGCTACACCGCATGTCTATCCAGTAGCCAATTTTTACTGTAGCTAGTCCAGGCATTTTTTTTTTCTTACTTAATTAGTAGTACCCTTCTTTGCATTAGTTCCAGTAATGCTTTTGGCATCAAATCCACTAGTAGCTGAGAGGTGAAAGATAAGAAGTACGATGATTAGATGTCAAGTTGGAATCAAATCGAATACTGAATGAATTATTTTTTAGCAAAAATTCTTTTAGCATTTTTTAAATTGATCTTTTTTTAAATCTGAGTGTATTGTTCTTAATAAATTTGGCGAAATAATTCCTGCCATGGAAAGAGACGCATGCATGCAGCAGTATCAGCAGAAGCTGTTAAACAATCTTAGATCGGCTTTTCCACAAAACACCAGTGGTACACATAGTCAATCTGACAGGAGTATCTCCAAGTGAACATTGATGTCATGACAGTGGAACTGGACCCTTGCTCATTTTGGGCTTCCAATCTAGCCTTGGAGATTTTGTCATGCCTCGCAACCAGCTGTCACACTTGGAAGGTAAGAGAAAGAGGTAACAGGTAGGTGAAATGGGCAAAAGGGGGTCAGGAGAGCCTAATCTGACCCTGATGCTGGGATCCCTGGCTCACCCTGATCTCGGAGGTACCTCTGATGGTAAGGAGTTCTGTACCCTGTACCATAAAAATCCTGATTAGCCCTAGGCTGAGGTCCCCTCCAACCATGGGTCAGGGATTACAGCTTCAACCAAGGAAAGACTTAGTCCAGCAACAAGCATCAGCACAGCCCCAAGACCTAGAGCAAATAGCTATCAGCAGCACCTGACAGAAGAGAGGGAAGGTTATTTAAAGTCAGGGGGATGGGATTCCAGGTGACTCACACATTAACCCCTCAACCAGCAGTTGAATATAATAGTGAATGCAGGTCTGGAGCACAACACAGGAGGCAAAGACCTTGACAACTATAAACCATGCAGCTCTTAAAGACTAACAACATACACTGCAGCATCCAGCAATGTCAGCGCCAACTAAGCGCATGACACCTGCGTTCTCTCTGAACAGGTCTTCAGCACTGCTAGTGGTGTGCTGACAGATAAGCGCATGCATCTGTCCAGCCAGAATGTGGACAGAATAACGTTCATCAAGATGAACAAGTCATGGATCCGCAAGGACTTTTCTACCCCTGTGTCATCCTGGGGAGACTAAAGGCTTGTGGATTTTTGAATGTGCAGCATGACAGTCACCAACAATTTTAAGCTTGCAACTGTGGGGCAATTGATACCACTTAACCTTCCTAGCGTTATTCCCGAGCCTGACTCGGGGTTAACATTCACTACCAGAAGCGTTAACCCCGAGTCAGGCTCGGGCTTACCCGCGTTCGCGGCAGATGCGGTGAGAAAACCGCATCTGCCGCATCTACCGCATCTGCCGCACTTGTGCCGCACTTGTGCCGCACTTGCGGCGCTGTTGCGGCGCGGTTGCGGTAATCTGCATAGGAACCAACCACCTCTGATGACCCTCATACATTGTTAATATGTGCCCCTGCACCCTAGTAAACCATTAGCAGCACTGTTGTTGTGTGCTAAGTGGCTGCAGTACAAGTGCGATAATGATTTGAGAAACTTACATGCCAGCGTACATGAGGCCGTCTCCCTGTGTGTGATGGGACGTGTGGGCGGTGCTCATCATGTCTGCTCGCCCCCTCCCTTATGCACGCCCCCTCTCAGCCTGCTATAGTGATGTGAGGCTGATCTCGTCATAAAGGGGCGGGGCTAAATCGCGGCATAACGGTAGCCCCGCCCCTTTATGACGCAATCAGCCTCACAGCACTATAGCAGGCTGAGAGGGGGCGTGCATAAGGGAGGGGGCGAGCAGACATGACGAGGACAGCACAACAAGTCCCAGCAACACACAGGGAGACGGCCTCATGTACGCTGGCATGTAAGTTTCTCAAATCATTATCGCACTTGTACTGCAGCCACTTAGCACACAACAACAGTGCTGCTAATGGTTTACTAGGGTGCAGGGGCACATATTAACAATGTATGAGGGTCATCAGAGGTGGTTGGTTCCTATGCAGATTACCGCAACCGCGCCGCAACAGCGCCGCAACAGCGCCGCAAGTGCGGCACAAGTGCGGCAGCTATGCGGCAAGTGCGGCAGATGCGGTTTTTTAACCGCATCTACCGCGAACGCGGGTAGCCCGCTTTTAGCAACAATTTCCAGAACTAAACAGACCGCCAGGGAGGTTAAGTGGTGTCTGTGCCCCAATTTTTGGAAAAAATAGAGACTCTTGTTGGAGTCCCCTTGCTGTGTTTCACATGATTTTAGAAGGGTATGACATGTCTATATCTGTGTCTCCTCCTCCTTTTACTCATCCAGCTCCTTTCTTTTCACATTTTTATATGTACTTGTCACTTTTCCATGTGTTTGTTGTGTCTTCTGAGTAGTTTGTCACCTTTTGGAGACCTTAGAAGGTGTTTTCTATGTGTTTGTATGTGTTTGTGTTTGCCTTCCATTGTTTTCAATGGTATTTGACGGTGTTCGACGAACATTCGATGGACACACCCCCAATTCGACGAATCGAATTCGAACACTTGGGTGGTGGCTTATCTCTAGTAATGAGAGGCATCTTTTGTTACCTGCCCATTACCAATCCATTAAGTGAAGGGTTAATGAACACACACACAAAAAAAACCTTATTAAAAGTAAAACACAGAGAAAATAACTTTATTACAAATAAAACACACTGACAAACCTCATCTACCCATTTATTAAAAGTCCCACAACATATCCTCCGATGATAATCCATGAGGTCCCACAACGCAATCTGAGCTCTGCTTCATTGGAGGCTGCAGTGAAGAAGTAAGCGTCCTGTGCTCATGGCCTCAGAGAACTGAATGTATGAGCTGCAAGCTGCAGCCAAGTAAGCGTTGATTCACTGAGGTCACCTGAGGACACAGCTCAGGTACCATAGTAACCGCTAACCATAAAACAGATGTGTTACACTGATCTAAGATGCAAATGGAGTCCGTGGAGCCTCGATTAAGAGTCTCAAACACGGGACTAGCCAGATATCCCTCCTGGGAAGAACCTAGCCCTGGGGTGGAACCCTTGCGGAGACCACCATAACCACCATATTAAGTGGCCCTTTTAGTCAATATCTCACTCAGTTACGAGTTAAGGATATGACAAGGGAATTAACAGAGCCAAGTAGCCATCCACAGACAGCTGTTTCGGGGTATTGCCCCTCATCAGTCTGATACATTACGTACAGTATCTCCTGTACTGTGAGCCGCGGCTTCATTCACAAATGTGTACAAAGCCGACATTAGCCGGCTATACTGTAAATGGGTAATTTAACTCCTCACATGCTGACAGAAGTGGACAGCATATCTCTAGGGAGGGTGGGCACCCCCTAGAGACATGGTGCCCACAGCTACTATTCAAATTTAAAGTTTTAGTACACATTTAACACTTTGTTCATTCCTGCTGCGATGAACAAAGTAGACGGTAACTGCATTGCTCCGGAATACACTTCCGGAGCAATCTGGTTACCGCATTGCGGCTGCCAGAACACATTTTGCCCAAAAAATGTGTCTGAAGGCAATTGCAGTTACCGCATCCGGATCTGGAGGCGGCAACCGCAATAGCCTTGCCAAATGTGACCCCAGCCTAAGATGGACACTGGCATTATAATTTGGACCCCATTTATCATAAAAAGAAAAAAAAATCCTCTTTGTCTTCACTAAATTTGGGGGTGCGTCTTGTAAAGTGAAAAATACGGTATAGGATAATGCCAAAATTGTAAAGACTCATACAATGAAGACAACCAGTTATTTTTTCTACACAGTAAATCTAATTTTGTAAGATTGTGAATATTGCATCTTGTTTAGAGAATGGAATTCATGGTTGTGTGAATAAGGCCTCAGAAGGAATCAATTTTGGTATCAATGGAGCCTATTTCAGACAAAGCCTAGGGTCACACTTGCATTTTTTTCATGCTTTTTTGGAGACCTGCGTTTTTAAAAAAGCATGTAAAAACGCACCCATAGGCCCCCATGTTAAAAAACGCATCCCCTAATTGCAAAAACGCATGTCTTAATAGCAAAAACGCATGTCTGAAGTGCCATGCGTTTTTGGCATGCGTTTTTGCACTTATGTGAGTAGCTGCCTTCAAAAATGTATGGTACATTAGTACCATTTAGTACCATCCAAAAAAGCATGCGTTTTCCATAGGGGCCCATGGTAAAAAAGCGCATGCGTTTTTAAAACAGTTCCAAAAAAATGGTGCATGAACTTTTTTTGGGTGCTGATTTAAAAACGCATGCAAAAACGCAGGGTGCCATCAAACACCTTAAAAAACACATGCTGAAATGGAAAAAAGCATGCAGAAACGCATGCTTTTTTTTAAGGCACTAAAAAAACTCATGCCAAGTGTGACCCTAGCCAAAATCAAGTTCCCTGTAGCTTTCGATTTGGACATCATCAACAAAAGACAGAAAGCATTAATCTCTATCTAATCTGAGGAAGGAGTGCAGAAGCTTATCAGGATGCACTATTGTAAGGCTGGCTTCAGACTTGCGGACCCTCCGCAGCATCCTGCGGAGGAGATCCGCAAGCTGAACGCAGCCCCTATGTTTATAATGAGAACGCACGGTGCTGCGCAGGTCTGCGCATGACCGTGCTCTCTCATTCACTGCAATATGTGATTTGTACGCAGGCGGATGCCCGCGCACAAATCACACACTCGTGTCCGCACCAAGAACGCGACCATGTCGCGTTCCTGGTGCGGACGAGAGTGTGTGATTTGTGCGCAGTCATCCGCCTGCGTACAAATCACATATTGCAGTGAATGAGAGAGCACGGTCATGCGCAGACCTGCGCAGCACCGTGCGTTCCAATTATAATGAAGGGGCTGGCGGTGGCTGCAGTCAGCTTGCGGTCCCTGCGCAGGACAATGCGGAGGGGTCCGCAAGTGTGAAGGCAGCCTTAGTTGGTATTTCTGAGAATAAGGCTAGGGTCACACTTGACTGCGTTTTTTAAGGTTGTTTTTGACAGCCTACGTTTTTGGGCTGCATTTTTGCTGTTAGGTCCGGAGGAGCCTTAAAAAACGCATGGTACCATTTAGTGCCATGCGTTTTTGCATGCGTTTCCCGTAGGGCCCCATGTTACAAAAGTGCATGCATTTTTGAAAATCAACAAAAAAAACTCCAAAAAACGCATCCAGAAAACACATGGCACTTTGACCATGCGTTTTTTGCATTGGTGCCTAAGGCTGGGGTCACAGTACCATTTTTCACATGCGTTTTTGGAGACCTGCGTTTTCAAAAACGCATGTAAAAAACGCACCCATAGGCCCCCATGTTAAAAAACGCATGTCCAAATAGCCAAAAAGCATGTGTGACAGTCCCATGCGTTTTTGGTGCTTTTCCAAAAACGCATGCGTTTTTTAATATGGGGCCTTATGGGAAACGCATGCAAAAACGCATGTACAATTAGTGCCATTCAAAAACGCATGCGTTTCCCATAGGAGCCCATGTTAAAAAAACGCATGCGTTTCTGAAAACGCATGCGTTTTTTTAACATGGGCTCCTATGGGAAACGCATGCGTTTTTGAATGGCACTAAAAGTTACTAATGTACCATGCGTTTTTGCATGCGTTTTCCATAGAGGCCCATGTTATAAAAACGCATGCGTTTTCTACAAAAACGCATGCGTTTTTCAAAACGCACAAAAAAATACTACAAGCACTATTTTTAGGTGCAGATTCAAAAACGCAGCCAAAAAACGCAGGGAGCCATCACACACCTTAAAAAACTCATGCTGACATGAAAAAACGCATGAGTTTTGTTAAATCACTAAAAAAAACGCATGGCAACTGTGACCACAGCCTAAGGATGTGTTTTTGCATGCATTTTTCACAAAAGACAAGTGTGAAAAACGCATGGAAAAAACGCATCCATGACGCAAGTGTGACCCTAGCCTAACAATGGTTTGCATCCATCTAATTTGCTCAGAAAAAAATCACTTTAAAGAGAAATCTGTTTTTTTTATTAATACTCTTATTATTTATTTGTGTATGGAGTAATATACTTTTTAACAGGAAAAAAGTACCAATCATTTATGTATTGCAACCTCATATGTTATGCAGATTAGTGCAGAGTGCTGTTCAGCCATGAGACTGAATCATTAAGGAGAACGTGTCACAAGTAAAATTGCTATTAACCTGTAGATATGGGGTAGCGTTCAGGTTTCAGTCATGAGGATGGCACTGGACCGAGTTCAGTCACTGCTCTGTAGCTGGAGAGTGGCGGATGTAACCATGCCCCCTGCACTACTTGACAGCCGTACAGCATTAGAACCTGCTTTCAGTCAAGTGTGGGGGGCATGGATACACCCGCCGCTCTGCAATTACAGAACAGTGACTGAATTTATCGCTGCTTAGAGGATTAAAGTTAATTTCCTACTGGCAGTGGCATTCAATGTGGAGGCTACCAGGAACAGCCAAATTCTGTGGATGGTTGTCTTTGGTAGTCCTACAGAATGGGATCAACAAGGATCAAAAAGATCATTTGACATTAACTATGGTCAGATAGCTAATGTCATGTTTAGTCCTATTCTGTTAGCCCATTTATATATTAAATAATTGTATGGTTTACAAACCAATAACAAACAAATACACTACCCCTTTAAGTAAAATCTGTATATGCCAGAAGTGCTATTCTCTACGTTGCAAGGAAGGGTTAAAGAAAGGTAATTCACATTACTGCTTAAATATGTATTGTATCAATTTTTCGGTGTACCAAAATGATCAAGGCTTATGCTTTAATTATTATTTATGATGTATTCCAAAATTACCTTTTTCACAAGTACTATTGTGATCTATTTTGGTATATTTTAAGCTAGAAGGATGGCTCATGTTTGATGTCGTGTGTTCCGTATTGTCATTGGAAAACCATTCAGATTTTCAAAAGTAATTGTACTGGCTATAATTCCAGGCTGTGTTACCGTGACTAATAGATATATGAAGTCTTCTATTGGCCAACGACTGTGTCTTTAAATATCCTTGTATACAATATTTGCTATTAATTACTTCCATATTGCTTGTATATATTCACAGTATGACCCCTGGCATTTGCAGATAAGAGACACTTGTTTTACACACCACCATTGTAATCAAATAAGAATTGCTGTCTTTGATTTATTCCAAATAATGACTGAGAAAATAGCTCCTGGTTTTCTATAATTAAATTGTGAGAGTAAATTGAGTAGAATCTCTGTAAATAGAATACAATGATTAGAAAAAATCTGTTGTAACATAATTTTCTTCATTATGCAGCTTTATTGCAGTAAAGTGGTAACCCTTAGGAGGATAAGTCTTGTAAAGCTTAAAAGTGGTCTTGGCTATATTATTATTTCTTGGGTTGAATTGTTATAGGCAGAAGCATGAAAACAAAAGAAGTAAAGCAGTGTGCAACTTATATCATTCGAAAATTTGGGGATTCATAAAAATGGCTTAATGTAGGATCATCCAGGACTACAGTAATAGGTATTTGTGTCGATTACCCATTAAAAGCAATATATCCCATCAATATTGTTCTTGCCAATTCTTTTCTCTCCAAATGCGATTGAACTACTGTTTGCTCTAAAAAACCTTCTTGTGGGGGTTATTAGACTTAAATATGTATAATATAATAATCAGGTAGTCAATTGGGGGGCCATTCTAACCCTGAAATCAGGTGAATGTTGATGTCACCACCTTCTACTGCTTAAAGGGACACTGTCAGGTCATTTTTCAGTATGATACTAATATTACCTTGAATAGTGCCTGGGCAGACCTTTCAAAATAATGTAAAATCATTATTGTACCGTTTGTAGTTTCCATATTATTACCATTGTCAGATCCTGCAGAGAGCTGCTGCATTAGTCCTGTCCTTTATAAGCAGAGACGATTAGTCTTGGATGTATAAGCTGTCATGTAATTATGCACTCCTTCTCTGCAGCTCTCTCCTCCCTCCTCCCTTTGCTAACAGTGCAGTGTCAGGTTTCACTTACAGGTCTATTCAGTTGATCTCACCACAGAGGGAGAGAGCTACACAGACCTGTCTTATCTAGGCTTCATTTGTTTCTGTAAGGCTGGAATCACATGGCCCGTGTGATAAGCGAGTCTCTTGGACGAGTGTCGGATCATTAACCCTGAACAGCCTTCCCCTCTCTGGATGGGGAGTGTGGAGCAGCATAGAAATACAAGCAGCGGATTCTCCTGTCCTGACAGGGAGAGGCTGTTCCAGGTGACTGATCTAAGACTCGTCTGACCGCCTCGCATATCACAAGGACAGTGTGATTCTAGCCTAAGGCAGATATCCTGCTGTGCTGTGACAGTTTCTGTGTTGTAGTTCACCTGTTGTGATGCTGCACACAAAGAGCAGAGAGGAGAATACAGCGCCCCCAAGTGATCTCCTGAGCAGTGATGTGACATGCATATTCATGCATAGGGGAGTGGATAGCAGAGAACAAAGTGAATCATTCACTGTGATTGACAGATGAAATGATTCCTCTTTATTTGAAGTTTACAGAAGATAGGAGGGGAATATAAATAAAAGAAATACATAAATAGAGAGAGTTTAGCGGGAGGAATTAGAAAATGATATCAGCTACATGTGTATTTTTGACCTGACAGTTTTCCTTTAAAAGGTAAGTGCCCACAATCAGGAGACACTGTGTCCTAGCCCCAGCATCATTCTCATTGCAGAGACCCCAGTGTTCTCTGCCGAGAATGCAGCATATGTGTCCATGATCAAGACTCTGAGTGCAGCATATTTTTGCTGTTGACCATTATGTGTCATTCTTCACCACACCTAGTTTATTTCCTGCTTATCCAGCCCCCTATTTGTGTGTTTATATGTGTGTACATTCAGAATTTGTTTCATTATTAGCCTGATGAAGAGACCTTAGAGTCTCGAAACATTTCTTTGCTTTTTCTTACCATGTTTTCAGTTAGCCATTAAAAGGTATCAACCACCGAGAACTCAGAGTGCTGTGAAACCAGGCGACCATTCTTGGGCGATGTGTGCTGATCGCCCTGTGTAACATCTCATGAGCGATGTGAAAGGCGACAGCACACATCGCCCATACCATTCCGGTAGGCGTTTCTGGGTGTTTAGTAGCTCTGGCGGTCTGCGTGGATTGGTGGCAGCTCGAGCGTTACGATTGGTTGTCCTGTTCCTCGGCGCCATATTTGATAATGTCGAGGTGTCTCACCCAGGAGCGTACATACAATACAGTGATGTCGCCTTTGTGTTTGCAACTGTGTGCTAAATAAAGTCCAGAGATGTGCCTGAAACAAATATATGTAACACAATGCAATTGCAATAACATCCTAACTAAAAGCTGCACGAGCGCTGTAGTTTCGGGCGTCCTGTATGACAAGACGCAAAAGCATACAGTAAATACTGTAGCTCATGCGGTGCCTCTCTGCAAACACACAAATATCTGTGCACACACATAGTTTCAAGGCTGCAATATTATCCAGACCAAGAAAGAAAGAGTGATCTTATTAGACAACACAGTAGCACAACACACACAACACAAACGCTGTCTGTACATATTGACTGTATAATGAATAAAATGTCACGCGAGCGTCATGTTTTGCCTTTCTGGCAATGCCAATGCGTATAGCAATAACCAGCGACACATCACACGAGAGTTGTGTATAAAGCACGCACAATGCATGTAACTAACTATGTGGCGCGGCGAACAAGGGACACACATTAAATAGTGACCAATCACACGTCTTCAAGGCGTCACACAATATTATGTTAACGCCCATCTCTGAGATGTGGCTAAAATTTACGCCCACATCGCTGATATGGTGGCTCGGTGTGACGCAAAAGCGGCGACCAGCGACTTGATCGCCCCTGGGACTTGGGCGGCGCTCAGGCAATTTCTGTTCGGGTTGTCGCCCAAGCATCGCCTAAATTGTCGCCCCGTGTAAATGAGCGACGGCGACCTTAGACGACAAGCAAATACGTGCGCACGCACGTGCGTCGCCTATGGAATCACCCGGGAGATCGCCACGTGTGACAGTACCCTAAGTCCATTGAGATCAACCATAGCCTAACATGTTGATCCTGAGGAAGGCAAAAACCCCTTGGAGCAAACACTAAGCTCCACATTAGGGACAAAAATTCCTTCATGACTCCACATACGGCAATCAGACTAGTTCCCTGGATCATCGCCCTATCAAGGAATCTAGTATATATAACCTGTAATATACTTTTCAAGAAAGGCACCTAGATCCTTCTTCTTAAATGTTAGTAGTGAGTCACTCATTACAACATCAACAGAGTTCCATAGTCTCACTGCTCTTACAATAAAGAATCTGTGATTATGATTAAACCTTCTTTCCTCCAGACGCAGAGGATGCCCCCTTGTCCCAGTCTCAGGCCTAAGAGTAAAGAGATCATTAAAAAGGTCTTGTACTGTCCCCTCATATATTTATACATTATTATAAGATCACCCCTAAGCCTTCATTTTTCCAAGCTAAATAACCTCAAGTTTAATAACCTGTCTTGGTATTGCAGACCCCTCAGTCCTCTAATGACTTTTGTCGCTCTTCTTTGGACCCGCTCTAGTTCAGCTATGTCTTTCTTATACACCAGAGACCAGAATTGTACACAGTATTCTAAGTGTGTTCGCACTAGTGACTTGTATAGAGGTAAAATTATGTTCTCCTCATGAGCATCTATGCCTCTTTTAATGCATCCCATTATTTTATTTGCCTTTGCAGCAGCTGCCTGACACTGGCCACTAAATGTGAGCTTGTCATCTATCCATACACCCAGGTCTTTTTCAGTGATAGTTTTGCCCAGTGTTTTACAAGTAAGCACATAATTATATATTTCATTTCCTCTGCCCAAGTGCATGACTTTACATTCATTTACATTAAAGTTCAATTGCTATTTCTCAGCTCAAGCCTCCAGCTTACATAAATCCCCCTGTGTTATTAAATTATCCTCCTCTGTATTGATTAACCTGCAGAGTTTAGTATCATTTGCAAATATTGAAATGCCTCTCTGTATGCCTCCAACAAGGTCATTAATAAATATGTTAAAAAGATGAGCTCTTTGGTACGCAACCTTTAACTGTGACCCATTCTGAGTGTGTTCCATTAATAATCACCTTTATTTCCTATCACTAAGCCAGTTCTTAACCCAGTTACACGTATTTTCCCCTTTGACCTTTTTGCGGCACCGTATCAAACGCCTTTGAAGAGTCCATATAGAAAACAACCACTGCATTTCCCTGGTCCAGTCTGTAATCGGATACGTGTAGGTTGTCGGAACAAGCCATTAATATTATTTGCCTGAACTCCTTTACTTAAAATTTTTTTTAAAGAAAATGAATTATTTAGACGGATTCTGATTATTCAATATTTTGAGATTTTTTCCATTTTTGAATGAAAGTAAAAATAAGCATAAAACGACAAAATATTTTTCGAACTGAAGGCATTTGTAATTTTGATAAGCCATCAGGGAATTCCATGGAAACAGGCAGCCGTATTTGATATTTAAACTGTACTTAAGCGATTATGCAGACTGACCTCGTGCTTTTGTTGTCACATAAAAAAGAATTTACATGGGAATTCTCAGTCCCAATATATCTGTTGGTAATACAAAACATTGATTGTCTTTAAAGTGGACCTGTCACCTATACAAAGTGAAGACATTACACTTGGCTCGTGAATTGCAGCCTATTAATTGTCCAGGACTCAGTGCTTCATTTATATAATTCAGACCCTTAAATGTTTGTCTGCTCTTGTAAATTCAGTGAATTGCAGCAAATTGTTTCTGCTAAAAAAAGAGAATTATCCTCTTTGTATTGGTGATGGGTCCATTTTTTAAAACTCCTTCAACTAGTAAAACTGTAATCTTGTATAGAAATAATTTATTTGTTAAAGTGTTTGACCATACAAAAAACTTTCGTGGGGAATAAGGAGTGCATACAGCACTTCTTAATCAAATGGGGAAGATTGCATACTTTCCTTTCCCCAAGGCCTTATTCTTACATTAACCCCTTCACTACTCAGTGATTTTTCATTTTCGTTTTTTCCTCCCCTTCTTCCAAGAGCCATAACTTTTTTTTATTTTTCCGTCAATACAGATATATGATGACTTGTTTATTGCAGGACGAGTTGTCCTTTCAGATGAAATCATTTATTTTACCATATAATGTACAGGAAAATGGGGAAAAAATTCCAAGTGTGGTGAAATTGCAAAAAAGTGCAATTACATGTTTGATTTTGGGGTTTTTTATTCACCATGGTCCCTATATGGTAAAACTGATGTGACTATGTGATGCCTCGGGTCGGTACGAGTTCGTAGATACCAAATATGTATACTTTTACCGTTACTGGTGAAAAAATTCAGAAGATTTAAAAAAAAAAAAAAAAACGAATCGCACTTTTGGCGCCACACTTTGCGACTCTTAGGCTGGCTTCACACCACGGCACAATCCGATCCGGGGCTGTCAGGGATGAACCTGACAGCCCCAGACCGGATCAGCACACAGAACCGGAGGGCAAATATGCCCTCTGGTCCGGTGTGCTGCCGGACGCAGCTGCCGCCACTGATTAATCAGGACCGCAGCTCGTGGGGAGATAGCTGCAGTCCTGAAACAACAGCAGCGTGCAGCCGCAGGTGTCCGGTTCCCAGATCCTCCCGGACCGGTGGAGGATCCAGGGGAATCCGGGAGAATCCAGGATACGGCAAATTGAGGAGATTTTTGCAAGCAACATTTTTGTATACGGAGAGAAAAATCTAATTTTTCAGAATCTGGGGCTGTGTGATAGCTTATTTTTTGTGGCTTGAGCTGACGTTTGTAATGATACCAATTTTGGATAGATGTGATGTTATTATCACCTGTTATTGCAACGCAATTTTGGCTTTTGGACCTTTTTTCCGTTACGCAGTCTACAGCTTGGTTTAATCGATTTTCTACCTTGATAGATCGTGCATTTCTTAACATGGTGATACCAAATATATATATATTTGTTTTTCTTTTTAATACTATTATTTTGAATGGGGGAAAAGGGGAGTGATTTGAACTTTTGTGTTTTTATTCATATTTTTAAAGCCTATTTTTTAATTCTTTGTTTTACACTGCCCCATAGGGCACCACAGTGTTTCAGTAGCTGATCGCTTGTGCCATATCCCGCTGAGCTGCAGCACCTCGGGACAGGGCACAAATGATCACTGTGAGTGGTTGGCAGCATTTGCCAACCACTCACAGGAAGTGATCCGTGATAGCATCCGGGGTCACTGGAGGACCCCGGGCTATCACGTGACACACAAAGATCCCATGATCTTATCACGGGATCTTAGATGCAGGCTGGGAACAGCACGGTCCCCGCCATGGCGCCTTTGGATCGCTCTGTAAGTGAATGAAAGCACGATCCAAGGGGTTAACAGCATTGATCAGATCGCGAATCCGATCAGTGCTGTTAGCCCGACATCTCAGCTGATGAGATCAGAAATCCACGCCGGAGCTCACATCAATGTGAGGGAGTCGATACATGTATCGCATGGGTCGTGAAGGAGTTAATACATGATCAGTATTTATACATAAAGATCAGAAGTGGAACCTAAAAAGAGAAAAATGACATCATTTTTTTTTGGCGGGGTTGCATTCTAAAGCCTGAAAATTACAGTAATTTATTAACTCTCCAGCTTCTTTCATGGAATTAATGCAAAACGGAGTAACAAGAAAGAAAAATGTTTATTTTCGAGTGCGAAAGTTCTGGGCACTAGTGGCTGTAAATATCTTCTCTAAATAGACTCTTTCCGGCAGTAAAATAGGGTGTTGCCCAAGTCAAATTAAACATTTATGCACGTCCAACTTTGGACCCGTTGAAGCGTGACCTATGTGAAACGGAACGCCCGTCGTCCTCCTCTGCACCTCACTCCTTCCCTGTTCACTTTCAACCCGAATTCCATGCTGGAATAAAAGACGCACTTGAAGAAACCACAGGGTGAGTGTCGTCATTTCTTCGATTATATTGCCTGTAAAAAATTTGATTTTTTTTTTTTGAACCATCATTTTTATTAGGTTTTAGTCATATAAATACTTGTACAGAATCAAGTATAAATGTAACATACAAATGGAACTTACATAGAAGAAGACTGTGTACCACAGTAGATTATACACTATAGCGAACAACTTGTACTTCATAATGCTCCCATATCCCTCCCTCCTCCCACCCCGTAAGAAATTATCCACATATATTTAACAAATATCTGTATGAATAAAGAAAACATTTACGATATCATAAACAGAGTATCTAAGTTATTGCATCTCCTATTCCTAGCATCTTAGCCTGCCCAATGTACCCTCTAACTCTTCTAAGGCATACCATGTTGATGATCGGAAGGGTAACATGAAATTTTTAATTTCTAAATCTGTGAGTTCTATTTCAATGAAGCGTCTCCATTTGAAGAAGAATTTTTTGGCCAGTTTACTTGGATTGCGGAGCGTAGCTATGGACTCAAGTACCAATGTGTGGTGTAACGTCATTTTCAATTGGGCAAGGTCTGGTGGTCTGTCATTGAGCCAGTATTGGAGTAAGAGTCTCTTTGCTACCAGCGCAATGTAGTGCCATAGTATATGGGGTTGTCTTATCGTGTGAGAAGTTGGGTGGTAATGAAAAATCCATCGTACCGGGTCTAGCTCTCCTATAACTCCACAGATCTCTCTAGTCCATAAATCTATTGCTCTCCAATATTTCTGGACCTCGACGCAGGACCATAAACCGTGTTCCAGATCGGTCATGGGTGATTTGCATTTTGGGCAGTGGACCCATCTTTCCTGGTTGGTCTTTTTAGTTTTAGAGGGAGGGATGTTGAAGCCCTGAATGGTGCCGTGCATGATCCTAAATTGTGTGTCTTTCCATCTCTCGTTAATAACATGTTGTCTGAACATGCCCCACCCCTCAAGGATCTTCTGTGGGAGTTCTGGGTCTGTGAAATGTTTACGCCATTTATTAAATAGGCCCCTCTTTCTCTGTGGCCTTAGGACCTGTTTTAATTTAGCATATAAAGTAGTAATAGATACTTCATCTTTATTCAAGGATATCAGTTCCGACCACAAAGAATTCTCAATTTCCCCAGTGATGTAAAAAATTTGATTTTTACCACCTAAATGTTGCTAACTTCTGAAAAGGCCGCAATAACTGGCAGATGCTAATGGTGCCGTCATACGCAGCGATGCGATGAACGATATTGTTAGCGATCACATGCATGCGCGATCGCTAACAATATCATTCAGATTGCTGGTGAGCTGTCACGCAGGCAGACTCACCAGCGATCAATGGACCAGAGACATCGTGGAAACTATTTAAATATCGTTTCCACGATGTCTTGCTCCCGCTGCCAGCCTGCGGTAAGCCGGAGCAGGCTGGTATCCAAGGTAAACTGTCCCTAGTTACCCGCTGTGTACCTTGGATACCAGCCGGTGAGCGGAGAAGGCTGGTAACCAAGGTATACATCGGGTATCTAGGCAGCACGTGCTGCCTAGTTACCCGCAGTTTACCTTGGATACCAGCTCCCAGCGCTTGCAGAGAGGCGCAGAGAGGCGCTGGGAGCTGGCTTACCGGTTGTCTCCCGGTGTCACACGCAGCGATGCTGCGTGTCCACAGGGCTTCCAACGATTGATTTGAGGACAGGACCTCAAATCAAACGCTGAACGATCAGCTGACTGATCGTTCAGCGTTTGTAGTGTCACATGCAACAATGTCGTTTTGACATCGTTCAAGCGTCACAGAACACGTGACTTTTGAATGATATCGGCAATGATATTGTTACGTGTGACGGTACCTTAAGGCCATTATTTTGAATTGTCATGACAGCCGTCAGGACCACAAAATCATGATCTCAAGATGCCTATGTGGTTAAAGAGGGTGGTCCTGCACTCTGTTAATCATCTGAATGCCGTAGTCAATATTGACAACAGCATGTAAGGGGTCGAACGGCCATGGTCGGCATCAACACTGATCGTAACTGATGAAGCATATTGGCAGCTATAATGTACAACAGACAGCTGCCGCATTTTCACCGATTGGAGGATGCTATTCACTTATATCTCAGGTCACTTTTAAGGATGGTTTCACACTGCAGTTTTTTTCCTGTACAGGTTCGATCAGGTTTGTGTGCCAAAATCAGGAGAGGAAGCAGGAGAGGAACTTGCAGAGAAAAACTATAATTGAAAGATTGACACCAGTTCTGAGTTTTGGAGACACTCCTGGTTTTGACACTCAAACCTGATCAGGGTAAAAACTGCAGTGTGAAGCCAGCCTAAGTCGTATTGGTGTTCACTAAGGGGTTAATCAGATCTCTCAAAAGTTACTCTTTATTGGAAGCAAGTATTGCTTTTTCCAAGACAGTTGACTAAAAGTAATTTAAATGTCACATTTCAAGAAAGGGCACATTATCTGAAAATGTATGTTTATTGCACTTTTGTTTAACTTTTAAAAATAAATTTGCTCCGTCAATGTTACAAGTTGCACATTTATAGGCATATAATGATATGTTTATTTACTGATGGCTGCTACAATCTTGTTAAAATGGTAAAGAATGAACTATTAGGGAACACGGTGTTAAAGATCATCATACTCATGAAAGTCATGTTCATTACTTACTAAGGATCAAGTATCAAACCAGTCACAATATAAGCCGCCTTGTAACCACAGAAACCAAACAGAGTTCAGCTTTTAGTTCCTAATCTTAAGAAAGAAAACAGTGATTGGTCGGACGTTTCTTCTATGACGAAGATATGAGATTGCTTCTTTCTGTTGAGAAAGGACTGGACAATTCCCCCTTTTTTTTTTTTTTGAATCATCTTTTTTATTAATAACGACAAGTAGTTTACACATATAGAATTGACAAAAAGATATAAAAGGTGTAATTGTATAACAATATGTTTCTGAAGCATATTCGTCTAAGTCAACTTAGCATTTTTTCCAATGTTTTTCAAACAGATAATATGAAGCCAGTCCAGCAATGACATTTCTGAAAAAGCAAAATAAAAGATACAGTCCTACAATGATTGCCAGCTCTGGAATGCTACAAAACATTTTCCATTTATCTAAATCAATTTAACCCCCTCTACCCTCTCCCTAAGTATGTCTACCTATCTAGAGTTCTCGAGATAAACTACCAGTTATTAGATATTATGCAAATAGAGCATATTAGTCTAGTAAAAGTACTATCAATATCAAGTATCACAATTCAGTTTACCTAGCGTGCCTGCCAGACTCTCCAGCGCATACCAACCGGTATTTTTATAGGGTCGCATAAAGATCTTAATTTCCTCATCAGTTAATTCTATTTCGATAAAAGGTCTCCATTTGAGAAAATTTTTTTTTGCCATTTTATCGGTATTTCGTAATGTTTCTGTTGATTCTAGAGATAAAAGATTTTTTAAGTTATCACGGACTAAATCCATCCCTGGAACCAGTCTACTGAGCCAATTTTGGAGTAATAGCCTCTTTGCCACCATGGCAATGGTATGGAATAAAACATGAGGTTGGCGATTTTCGGTGTTCCCCTTTTTCAAATGGAATAACCATAGCATTGGGTTAAGTCGCTTCTCAATATTAATAAGTCTCGCAGTCATTTCCTCAACTTTTTCCCAAAAGGAACGCGTTTCCCCACATGACCAGATCCCATGCTCCAGGTCTGTTTTGAAGGTGTTACATTTGGGGCAGTGTATCCATCTACCCTGGCTTCCCGACCTAGAGGGAATATTGAAGCCCTGAATGGACCCATGCATTAAACGGAATTGAGTATCCCTCCAACTCTCATTAGTTATAAATTTCCTAACTGTCGCCCATCCATCTAGAATTCTTTGGGTAAGATCAGGATCGCTGAAATGTTTTTTCCATTTATTGGAAAGTTTGACAGAAGTAATTGGTGTGAGAGCGTTACGTTGACTACTATATATTGAGGATATGGAAACAGCATCTTGAGGCAACTCCATCAAGTCATCCGACAGGGAATGGGTCACTTCACCTGAGACATCAATTAAGTGAGACTTTAGGGAGTGGCGTATTTGTTGGTATTGTAGTAAATGAAATTTAGGAAGCCCATATTTCGTTAAGATTTCTTTTCCCGTTAACCACCTCTTTTCCCTGACATGAATTAAGTCTCCCATGGTCGCTATACCTTTAGAAATCCATTCCCGGAAGAGTGTATTCTCCCGTCCCAACCTGAATGAGGGACATGACCACAGATTCAACTTTTTAGAGATTTTCCAAGGGAGACCTAATTTTTTCCTCACTCCCTTCCAGGATGATATCATGTCTCTGCATATAGTAGAGTTTTTGATCCTGGAAGGGAGCTGTGAGAGGGGCGTATGTAATAGTGAGAAAAGGTTCCATGGTCTCGCATACTCCCTTTCCAGTTCAATGTCAGAAAATTTACTTGTATATCTGGCCCAATCAAGTACATTACGCATCAGACAGGCCAAGTTGTATCCCCTGATATCAGGAAGTTGGAGCCCTCCCTCTTCTTTGCTTAGCATTAAAGTATTGATGGCTACTCTGGCGCGTTTACCCCTCCAAAGAAATCTTGAAAAGTCCAAATTAAGTTTTTTAGTATCTAAGTGGTTTAGTAGCATGGGTATCGTCTGGAGCAGGTAGAGCAATCTAGGGAAGCTTATCATTTTGATAAGGTGGCAACGACCCATCAAAGTCAGAGGAAGATTTCTCCACCCGTCCAGTTCTTTTACAATTTTATTAATAATTGGTGTGAAATTTAGCTTATATATTTGCCCCGGTGTCCGTGCAAGGTTGATTCCCAAATATTTGATACTCTCCCTGGCCTTCTTGATCCCACCCAGTGCATTGTCTGATAAGTTGTCTTTGTCTTTTCTAATGAAAATAATTTCACATTTCTTTTTGTTTAGTCGCAAACCAGATGTGTTACCCAGCCTCTCTATATCCGCCAAAATATTTGGGAGATCTCTCTCTGGATTTTGGACATACAAAATAATGTCGTCCGCAAATAATGAGAGCTTTATTTCCTTGCTGCCAATCTTAAGACCCTCATAACCATTATGAAATTCGAGAAAGAGTGCTAAAGGCACAATAGCTAAATTAAAGAGCAACGGGGATAGTGGGCATCCCTGACGTGTCCCCCTCTCCAGCTTAAACGTGTCCGAAAGAAAACCTGGGATGCTAATACACGCCTTCGGGTTGGCATATAGAGATCTTAAATATTGCCTGAATGGGCCTTCAAAGCCCATAGAATCCAGCACCTGGTCCAGTCATGACCACCTCACACTGTCAAAAGCTTTCTCAGCATCTAGGTTGATCATGGCTGGACGCCCCTCCACCTCCCCATTTTGTTTGCCCACCACATCCAAAATAAGCATCGCCTTCTTAATGTTAGTAACAGTTGAACGTCCCTTAATAAATACCGCCTGGTGCGGTGGAATCAATTTAGGGAGTATTTGCGCCAATCTATCCGCCAAAATTTTTCATAAGAGTTTGAGATACTGGTTTATTAGCGAAATGGGTCTGTAATTTGCTGGGTCCGTAGGTGACTTATCAGGTTTAGGGATCAGCTTAATGTGCGCCATATTCATCCTTTCAGGGATTGGTTTGCCCCGGAGGATATTATTAAACAACTCCCTCAGGACAGGAGATATTTGTTCTTTGAGTGATTTAAAGAAGGCGCCATTAAAGCCGTCTGGGCCCGGTGCTTTACCAGGATTCAACATTCCAATGGCCGATTGTACCTCCTCTTCCGAAATGGACCTATTCAAAAATTGTTCATCTTCTATGGAGAGTTTAGGTAGTGTCAAAGAAACTAACCATGTATCTCCCCCAGACTCTTGTCCTTCGTCCTCTTTATACAGTTTAGCGTAATATTTCCCCAGTACTTGCACAATGTCCTGTGGATCTGACCAGGTCTTGCCATGTTTGTCTGTTATTATTCTAATTGGAGTGGCAGTGTGTCTACCTTTGGCCAGTCTCGCCAATAAGCGGCCAGCCTTATCTCCAAACCTATGCAAGTCTAGATCAAGCCTACTTTTATAAAGGTCTTCCCGTTTCCTGGCCCACAAGTCAAATTCTTTCTTGGTTGATAACCACTTTTCTCTATTCGAGTCATTCATTACTGATTTGTATGAACAGTATGCTACTCTTACTGCCTCACTAGTTTTTAAGTACTGTTCCCTAACCCGCTTTTTGAGTCTCATGGTATAAGCTATGATGTTACATCGAAGGACTACTTTTGCCGTCCCCCAGAAGAGTGTGGGGTTGTCACGATGTGCGACATTATGTAGAGAAAACTCTGACCACCACTCTTTTAGACATTTGATAACATTTTCTTCACGTGTCATTGTGTCTGGGAATCTCCACAAGTAGTCAGTGCCTTTTTGTATTTTGTCCCTAGGCTCCATGACCAAGGGATAGTGATCAGAGATGACCATGTCCTCCACCTTTGTCTCAACTACTCTCTGAAAAATCGAGGGTGAGGTGAAGAACATGTCCTATCTAGACCATGAATCATAGGAATGAGAATAGTGAGTGTACTCTCTTTCTAAGGGGTGGAGTGTTCTCCATACATCTTTCAGATTGCAATTAGTAGAAAGGTTTTCCAAAAAACTACCCACAGGGGGGGCTGAGTCCCCATGAGACCCGGACAGCAAGGGTCTACCATGTTTCCTATCCTCCTCTTCGCTGAGCACTATATTAAAATCCCCCCCTATTAATCTGTTATTTTCCTGGTCTGTCAGGAGCAAGTTTTGTATGTTATGTAAGAAAGCCTTCTGGGCTACACTAGGAGCATAGAGATTATAAATGCTAAACGTATCCTCATGTATTTGAATTGTCATGTGAATTAACCTGCCCTCCTGGTCCGATTGCGTGTTGACAACTGTATGCGCCAAAGATTTATTAATCAATATCATAGCTCCAGCTTTCCTATTGATAGTGCTGAACCCATAGATCTCGCCCACCCATAACTTTTTGAGTCTAAAAAATTCTTCAGATGTCAGATGGGTCTCCTGGAGCATGGCAATATCCGCATGGAGTCTCTTAAGGTGGCGAAGGACCATCATACGTTTCGCTGGGGATCGCAGCCCTTTCACATTCCACGTTACCCATCTAACCATCTTCCCGGTGTAAAAAGGGATTGAAATGACTCCCGGTTATCTCCAAACATCTCCTCCCAGGCAACTGAATCAGATTTCCTAAGTGTTTTGCACCATTAACTTGACAGTTTCGTAGACAATCTAGAACTAGGCAGACAACTTTAAGTATCTTTCTTACTTTCAGAAATACTCCATAGTACCTCCCTCCCCCCTCCCTCCCCATGTCATCGACTATTGACTCCACTTTTTTCCCACCTGGAGTTAGCCACAATTGTTGCTAACCCGCCACAAACACCAATTATGAACATGAAACTGTACATTGAATTTAAAAATTCAAGAAAAAACAATCCCGAACCTTTATTGATGTATAATGGTTAATAATCTTTAGCTAAATAGCTTCTATAAAACCCAAATAAGATTTGCAATACATCTAAAGTATTTAAAAGTGGAAGTGAACAGTTCTCAAGCTGAAAGAGAGCTTGATGAAGTCGAAGGGAGCCTGAGTAAAAGTGACTTATTTACACTCTCCCCCCCACTTGTGGAACAAATAGTCCTTCCACTTCTAGTCACAGCAAAACTGCAGAAAAATATTTGAGCGGGGGAAGAAGAAAAAACATAACAAAACAAAAAAAAAAAAAAATAAGGGGAAAACCCCGTAAAACCCCCTCCCCTCCCCCACAACTCTCACAGTCGTTCCTCTTTCACTCTTCTCCTTCGTCTTTCCAAAGACTCTACAACGAAGTCCTTGGTGGAGTTAAGATGAGTTGGAAGACAGTCGGTAAGGTTTATCAGACCAAAGGAAATTTCTCAGATTCCTTAGACGATTCTTAACCAAATAAAATGTCATGGCTTTTTCTTATTCCACCTAGAGACTGATTGACGTTGTTGTTTCGGGGTTGATGGTCCCATCCGTCTATCTTCCGGCAGGGTGTCCGAGCGTAATCTGTAAGATCTCACATTATCCTGATCTCGAGTCTGGGTACAGTCTAAGCTGGTTCCCACATCAGATGCATCCACTTCTCTTTCAGTGCTATTTGGAGTCGGTCTATCTCTACGGGGTGACCTATTACCTCTTAAAAGCACCAAAAGCGCCTCCTTAGGATCTGTAAAGGAGAGCATAAGCCCTTCAGGTGATATGAATCGCAATGTTGCCGGGTAGTTCAGCTGGAAACGTGTATTTCTTTTGTAAAGAGTGGTGCTGACCTCTCTAAATGCTCTCCTGTGCCTGGTCACCTCAATGGAGTAATCCGCAAATAATAGGGCTTTGTGTCCCATGATCACAAGTGGGTTTCTCTTGGCTTTGTAAGCACGTAAGATCTCCTCTTTGTCCCTATGATTTAGGTATTTTGCAATGACGTGTCGAGGCCTATTAGCTTCTTTGCTTTGTGTGGAGCTGCTCCCACCATCTGCTTGTAAGGGATCCTTAGGGGGACCTATTCTGTGGGTGCGTTCTGTTTTGCACCTGTGGGACAGCCCCAGAGCCTTAGGTAGTTCAACTTTGAACACATCTTCCAGTAGAGCAGGGGAGATACTTTCACGGAGGCCAACTATTTTTAGGTTATTCCTGCGAGCCCTGTTCTCAATATCATCTATTTTATTCACTGAAAACTCTGCTTGTTTCTGTAAAGCCTGGACCTGGTGTTCTAACTCCATCACTCTATCCTCAGCTGCTGATATTCAGGCCTCTGCCTCCCGCAGTTGTTGATCATGGTGTCCCAGTTTAGAGGAGAGATCACGAGTGGATGCAGTTACTAACTCTGAAACTGCTGTTTTGAAATCATCTATCAGATATTGGGCAATTGCTTTAGCCAGAGATTTGTAGTCCAAAGCCTGCTGTGAGGCCCCCTGTGGATATAATATCTCCATATCAGTCACATTTCCCACCGTATCTGGCTGTCTCTGCCGTTTGGTCACTGAGTCTGTGAGGCTTTCTTCTTCCTCTGAGCGTTCCCCTCCGGTCATCTCCTCATCTCCTTCCTCCCTCAGAGATTCACATTGGGACTTCTGCTGTGCGCTCTCGCTCCCTCTTCCCGCCATTACCGCCATGTTCCTTCTCACTCCATCCCCCTCCAGCTCCTCGCGGTCCGTACCACTCATCTCTCCTTCCTTGCCTCTCGTTACATACCGGTCCATGGTGTGCATCGTGGACCCTCTCACTCCGCTCATTTTGAGTAAGCTGAGAAGTGCCTAGGTCCGGGGATTAGCTGCGGTGTTTGCGGCGGGCTCCGGAGCTTCTTCACCTGCGGCTTTCCATGGAGGCGCCGGAACCGGAAGTCATCACAATTCCCCTTTTTATTAGAAATGAAATAACTAAAAACAAATTCACTTTTCTGGATAAAATTCTAGGAAGCATAATATAAAGCAACACATTAACCCTTTGGTCATGCAAATTACTCTTTATATATAAATAATACACACAATATACCCAAAGATTATGTAAATGTTATACAATCATTACATAGAACAACAATTAATTAAAATAAATTGTTAAATGGAATCTGTCGGCAGGTTTTTGCTATTGTAATCTGATGGCAGCATGAGATTAGGGTTGAAGCATAGATTTCAAGGATGTGTCACTTATTAGGCTGTGTGCTGTTGCTTCAATATAATGAATGTTTTATCAACAGGAGATTATCCCTGTCTTGACTACAACTGACATGTACATTTTGTAAGCAGTTTACTGTCAACAGACATGTAAATGAATGACTGTGGGATAGAAAACGCAATAGGGTCTTATCTGATAAAAATGGTGACAGGTAAGGCTGAAGGGAAACTGTTCACCTTAGAGGGTTGTGTCACATACAACCAGTATAAAGGATGCAAACAGCTGCTGCAGTATCCACAGGCCAAAGCAATAGTAGAATAAATAGAGGAAATATGTGGAATCCAACTGCGATGCCCACATGCCAAGGAAATAAGTGAACGCAAGTGGCTTTAACTAATGTGTTTTAAAATGTATTCCTCACACCTTCATCACAATAACCACCAATACCTTGTACAATACAGACGATGTACATAGAAATCTGTAGTGTTGGCAGGGTTAGGTTTCTCAGCTCTGCTACATCTAGACATTATGACTATGCCAAAAATACTGCACCCAGTAAATTATAAGATACATGATTGGAATCAGGGTCACTTTTCCCACACTATGCTGGTCTCAGATGAGGTAGCAAAAAATATCAATGGACAACCTCTTCAAGGTATCATTGTCAAGCAGTGCATAAACAATAAGACTATCACTGCAAATCATTGTAGTACAGAGTTTCTAAATTATTATGCTATGGATTGGTAAATAATTGTGCTATGCTAAATTCGAATAATGATGTCATACAGCAGAAACACACACAATCGCACATCATGTTACAATAAAGAAGATGCCATAAAATGCCACCCCCTCCTCCCCACCAAAACTAAAAATCCTTCTGGACCCGTCTGCTTCATCAGCAGTGCAGAGTTGAAGACCCGATTCTCCTCTTTAACCCTTAATCTTGATCGTGGGCACTCACCCTTATAGGTATCCCGGTTTGGTGGTCTATAATGCTGTGCCAATTTACAGTAAAAGTAGCATAATTATTGAGAATTACAAATTGTGGTACTAGGATAGGTAACATAGGATGTTTTTATTGTTATGCATTGTGTAACAGGCAGGATGGTATATGAGCAAAGAGACTCTCGGGAAACATCTGAATTTTAAAGCAGTGTAGAATATTTATATATTTCACAATTTCTACTTTTACGAGAGGCAGATCCTTAAAGAAGCAATCAACTGTTACACACAAGATCCTGATGGGGAACAGAGCTGTGAGCATAGTCTTTATATCTGTGTCTAGCTAAGTGTAGGGCATGTCATTGAGGTGAAAAGTAGGCCAATGTCAGAGAAAAGGCTGAAGTTTCTAGCTCAGATCTGGCTGACAGCTTAGTATGCCATATAATAAAATGTGTCATTTATGTTGACAAGTAAGTACTGCGTGATTTTTTCTGCCACTCAGTAGTTTACAGAATTTTGCAGGTCAAACAATTCTTAAAAAAATATAGATATAATAACTATTTCATACCCGTCCTCACAATTCACTCATTCCTATAAAGAAGTTCAGCCATTTACGTTTCATTTTTAGAGTTAATATTAAAGCACCTAAGTATGGTGTTTTCAAGTAAATCATATAGCAAGTGATTCTATCAGTCTTGAACCAAAGGTATCACAGTCTCTTTACTAAGGAGAAAGAATACTTTGATACATTTGATGAGGAAAAACACCAGCTATTCACAGACCATTATCTTTTATTCAGCAATGAATGAATCAAAGTAATCCAAGATGATAACCTCTACCCTACCTTTCGATGCACCTTTGTCAGGGGTTCTGGAGACTACTGTCGTATATGGCATGAACTACCCAATATAAAATTGCCCTACAATGTTCTGACATCTGGTTTGACGGGTTATCTAGGAATCCCAAAACTCCAAGCTTCAAAACTACACCGACTGCCATATTGGAATACCACAGTGATGGGTATTCTAATATGGTGGCCATTACCGGGGCTGCTGCCCGTGCTCTCTGCTGCTAAGTCTCTCTCCTTCCCTCCTGCCGCTCTGATCCACCCCCCTTGCTGCTCTGTCTGATCCCCCTTCACCCCTATGTTATCCGCCTGGTGTTACTGATGCAGCATGGCTGCTGGAGGCCGAAGGCCTGTGTGATGCGTGAGGTCATGTGACCAAATCCTGTCACATGTCTTGAACCACATAGATCATTTTGCTTCCAGCGTTCAGGCGGCATTGGTAATACCTGGCAGGGGGAAGAGACCAGTGTGAGTGTGTGTGTCTGTGTGTGTATGTATGTGTCTGTGTGTGCATATGTGTGTCTGTGTGTTTGTAAGTTTCTGTGTGTATGTATGTTTGCATATATCTATGCATGTGTGTGTATGACATGACCCGCTGCGTGTTTATATGTGTGTGTGTATATATGTGTGAGTGTGTGTGTATGTACAGTGCTGTGCAAATTAATTAGGACAAAGCATTTTTTCAGTAAAATCGTAAGTTGGGGCTATCAAGAAGGAAAGCAGGGCTGTCGGCCACCATCTTGACACTTTTGAGGAGGTAGTAGAGAAAAAAAACTCTGAGGACATGTATGGCCATTATGAACAATAATGTGCACCCATTACATGAGCTGTTCATGAGGCACAGGAGCACCTTCAGCAATTGTCTAATCCTACTAAGGTGTAAGAAGGAAAAATACAGGAAATTGTGCTGACTGCTATAGGATTGTATAACAATCACCTACAGTGTTCTGCAAATTAATTGGGACAAAGCATTTGTTAAGTAAAATCATAAGTTGGTTGCCAGTCAGTGATTCAAACCAGTTTTAACTGCTTTGAACAGGTGTGAGTGTACAACCTTGAGTAACAAAATGTGGTTTGACTGGTTTTAGTCAGAAAATAACAACTAGCTGCCCCCTCAGCTTCAGCTGAGAGCTTGCTTCTGTGAGGAGTGCTTTAGTGTACTTTTTCTCTCAGTGTGATTTCTGCCTGTAAAAATGGATGTTACTCCACGGAAGAGGTCTAGAATTATTACTCTTAATGAACATACAAGTCTGACTGTAAGAGAAATCGCTTCCACCGTTGGGATTGAAAAATCTACCGTTTCAACAATAATTCACACACACAATGAAACTGGATCGTTTTCTCCAAAATGAAAAGGGAAATGTGGAAGAAAAAGGAAAACAACACCAAGAACTGATAAAACACTTATCAGAAATAGTAAAACTAATGCAAGAAAAACAAGGAAAGACTTGCTTTGTCTCAATTAATTTGCACAGCACTGTATGTATGTGTGTATATGTATATATGTGTGTGTATGATGTGACCCGTTGCGTTTATATATATATGTGTGTGTATAATGTGGGTGTGTGTATGCGCATATATGTGTGTATGTATACATGTATGAGTGTGTGTTTATGATGTGACCCGCTGCATGTACATATATTTTGTGTGACCTGAACTGTTGCATGTATATGTGTGTGCGTGTATATGTCATGACTTGCTGTGTGTGTATGTGTAAATATATAAGTATATGTGTATATGTGTGAGTGTGTGGGTATGACATGGCCCACTATGTGTATATATGATGTCACCCGCCACGTGTGTACGTGTATATATTATATATAATATATATACGGTACTATCGGTAGAGCCTGCCATTGCCTAAGCATAATGCCCATATATGGTCGTAATGTTTATATATGGTAATATCACCCATACATGGTAAAGTATTGACACCCCTGCAATTCTGTCAGATAATACTCAGTTTCTTCCTGAAAATGATTGCAATCACAAATTCTTTGGTATTATTATCTTCATTTAATTTGTCTTCAATGAAAAAACACAAAAGAGAATGAAGCAAAAAGCAAAACATTGATCATTTCACACAAAACTCCAAAAATGGGCCAGACAAATACTTGGTTGCACAACCTTTAGCCAAAATAACTGTGATCAACCGCTTCCGGTAACCATCAATGAGTTTCTTACAATGCTCTGCTGGAATTTTAGACCATTTTTCTTTGGCAAACTGCTCCAGGTCCCTGATATTTGAAGGGTGCCTTCTCCAAACTGCCATTTTTAGATCTCTCCACAGGTGTTCTATGGGATTCAGGTCTGGACTCATTGCTGGCCATCTTAGCAGTCTCCAGTGCTATCTCTCAAACCATTTTCTAGTGCTTTTTGAAGTGTGTTTTGGGTCATTGTCCTGCTGGAAGACCCATGAACTCTGAGGGAGACCCAGCTTTCTCACACTGGGCCCTACATTATGCTGCAAAATTTGTTGGTAGTCCTCAGACTTCATAATGCCATGCACACGGTCAAGCAGTCCAGTGCCAGAGGCAGCAAAGCAACCCGAAAACATCAGGGAACTCCACCATGTTTGACTGTAGGGACCGTGTTCTTTTCTTTGAATGCCTCTTTTTTTCTCCTGTAAACTCTATGTTGATGCCTTTGCCCAAAAAAGCTCTACTTTTGTCTCATCTGATCAGAGAACATTCTTCCAAAACGTTTTAGGCTTTCTCAGGTATGTTTTGGCAAACTCCAGCCTGGCTTTTTTATGTCTCAGGGTAAGAAGTGGGGTCTTCCTGGGTATCCTACCATACAGTCCCTTTTCATTCAGACACTGACGGATACTACGGGTTGACACTGTTGTACCCTTGGACTGCAGGGCAGCTTGAACTTGTTTGGGCGTTAGTCGAGGTTCTTTATTCACCATCCGCACAATCTTGCGTTGAAATCTCTCGTTAATTTTTCTTTTCCGTCCACATGTAGGGAGGTTAGCCACAGTGCCATGGGCTTTAAACTTCTTGATGACACTGTGCACGGTAGACACAGGAACATTCATGTCTTTGGCGATGGACTTGTAGCCTTGAGATTGCTCATGCTTCCTCACAATTTGGTTTCTCAGGTCCTCAGACAGTTCTTTGGTCTTCTTTCTTTTCTCCATGCTCAATGTGGTACACACAAGGACTAAGGACAGAGGTTGTGTCAACTTTAATCCATGTCAACTGGCTGCAAGTGTGATTTAGTTATTGCCAACACCTGTTAGGTGCCACAGGTAAGTTACAGGTGATGTTAATTACACAAATTAGAGAAGCATCTCATGATTTTTCTAACAGTGCCAATACTTTTGTCCACCCCCTTTTTATGTTTGGTGTGGAATTAGATCCAATTTGGCTTTAGGACAATTCTTTTTGTGTTTTTTCATTGAAGACAAATTAAATGAAGATAATAATACCAAAGAATTTGCAATCATTTTCAGGAAGAAACTGAGTATTATCTGACAGAATTGAAGGGGTGTCAACACTTTTGGCCACAACTGTATGTATCATAGCCCTGCCGCCTTCCAGTAGCTCCACCCTTCATAGCCACTCCCTTTCTGGTAGTCCAGCACTGGCCCTATGTATAGCCCTGCCCCTTCATAGCTCCACCCATCCATATAGTCCTGAAGGCGTGACCAAATCTTGCCTCCCTTTCTTCCATTTCGGCAAGTCTTGCTTCTCTTTGCTCAGATATTTCAGTACCCCTTGAGGAAGCAGCTCTTGTTCTCATTTCTGCAAGTCTTTTCTCCCTTTCTTCCATTTCTGTAAATCTTGCTCAGCTTTTCTTTTAGTACATGATGACTATCATCCAGTCATCGTCCAGTCACATTCATTTTCATATGGGGCACTAGTGTCTGCAGGACACTATGATCACTATGATTTAATGATCAGGCAGTGACATGGAATTCTATAAGTTAACATTCTATTATGACATCAAAATAATGGGGTGGGGCTAACTGGAGGGGCAAAGCTATGTGAAGTGAGCATGGTAATGTGGTTTGGCATGACTATACACAGTGGGCATGGCTTACAGTAATGGGGCGTGGCTATGTGTAGTGGGCGGGGCTTATGTTGCATACACATATACACACATACAGTATATCTAATATATAAAGTTGAGTGTATGTCTATGATGTGATGCAGCAGGCACATCATACACATATATGCAAACACATATACAAACATATACACATGCTGTGGATCACATCATACGCACACACATATATACATGCAGCAAGCTACGTCATCCATACACTCATACATATACACAAACACATATATAAACATACACATGTAGCAGGCCATGTCATATACATAAACATATATACAAGCAGCGGGTCATGTTATACACACACGTGTTAGGTTACATCATCTACTTATACAAGCATATGCAAGCGGCAGATCATATGATGCAACGGGTCACATTGCACACATACACACACACACACACACAAAATATATATATATATACATGTACACACATGGTGGGTCATGTGACATGGCAGGAAAATACACATATACACACACATGGTGGATCACGTGACACAGCAGCTCCACATATATACACACACATATACGTACATATACATACATGCGGCAGGTCACGTTACACAGCAGGGACATACACATATACACACTTATACAACATATATACACATTCAATGGGTCCACATATACACACATATATACACATATGATGGGTCACATAACATAGCAGGGATCCACATACACACACACATATATCTACACACACGGCAGGTCACATGATGTAGCGCGTCCACATAAACACATACATAGAGCCACACAAATATACACACATACATGCATGCGACAGGTCACATGATGCAGCGGAGACACACATATACCCGCATACCCACATGTGGCAGGTCATGTGATGCAGTGGTGACATACACATATACACACATATATATACACCCGGTGGGTCACATGATGCATCGGGTCTACATATACACCTATATGCACACATATACCCACACGTGGTGGGTCATGTGACATAGTGGGGACACACATATATACACATATATACACACACAGAGGGTCTCGTAATGAAGCGGGTCAACACATATATACAGAGACACACATTTATACACACACATACACAAATGTGACAGAACATATCTGGACCCGTAGAAGCAACATAGTTTGCGAAACGGCGTCGTTGTCCACCGGCCCTCCGTGGTCACCTCCCTGCACCCTGTCTATCCTTGAAAATCTGGATTAAAAGACCACCCTGCACATACCAGTGAGTGCTGTCTCTTTCTTCAAATCGCTGTATAACGTCCTGGTGCTTTGGATGTGCACCGCCGGAGGGGAACCCGCCAGGGATGATATCCCCGAACATGATTGTTGATACCGCTTAGTGCCCTGAATTTTCTTTTTTCTTTTTTCTGGACATACACAAATGTGACAGAACAAATGAGTGACGGGGACATACACACACACGCACCCTTACTCACGCGGCCGCCATCTTTGAACACTCGGGTACACAACGATGGTGGCGGAGTGACGCACCACAACACCCTCTCGCCCACACAAGATTACAGTAATAACAGAATTACATCAAAGGGGAACTTGATGGGAGCTAAGAAAGTGGATAATGAGGTGTCTCTATTTTGTATGCAATAAAGGATTTTCTCTGTCTGCGTGTGTGTTTTTATTCTCTTTACTGAAAGTAAAGCTAATGGCCGACTGTCATACTTATGGCTGAAGTTAGCAATAGGGCTTGATGTCAGCTTGCAAAAAAATAGCTGACATCAACCCCGTTATTACCCAGTCTGTCACTGCTACACGGCAGCTGGAAGAGTAGGGTAACTGCCAGTTTTGGCATCTCTCAAGAAGGCGCCAATTCGGGGGTGGCTGCTGGCTGCAATTTCCAGTGTGGGGGTGCAGAATGCTTGGGCCTTACCAAACTGAGAATTCCAGCCCCCAGCTGCCTGGGTTACCTTGGCTGGCAATAGAAAATATGGCGGAGCCCACGCCAAATTTTTTTTTATGATTATTTATTTAAATAGCTGAGAAAAAAAATTGGTTTTCCCTGTATTATTCATTGCCAGCGAAGGTAACATCAGGCAGTTGGGGTTGGCAGCCTTTTTTTTACCAGGAAATTAAACACTTTATTAATAAAAACAAACACAGAAACAGGTTTTTATGTAAAAATATATTTATTTACATACATGACACTGGGAGGAGAGTGCACAGGGGAAGACATCACAATGGAGAGAGCACATTACAGCAGGGTACATAGGGAAAACACAGATCGAAAGACAGAGCACATGTTGGGAGAGAGAGCAGGCAGGCGGAGGGCGCACGAGGGGGAGATGGGGAAGAGACTGCACACAGGGGAAAGATGGCCACCAGTGCCACAGAGCATGCCCCTATTGTGATGTCACCACCCTCCCGATGTGACAGCATCGGGTCCCATCTAGTAAACATAATAAAAAACATTAATGAGTCATAGGCTAAGAACATAAAATAAGTGACACAATCTCGTAATAAGATACAGGATAAACAATATATAAAGGCAATACAACAAGTGGTTTATATCATATACCATATGCAGTTAATTGGAGAGAAAATAAAAGGAAAGATAAGGTTAAATAGTATGAAAAAGAAATAATGAAAATCTGGTAGAAGATAGATGTGATCAAGTGAGGGGCTAAAAATTATATAGTGAGGTAAAGTGACATAAATATTAAAGTAAAGAAAAATATAGAGCTCACCATATATGAGATTCCTATAATTGTGTTACCATCCACAAGAACAACCTGTTGCAATTACTCCAGAGTGCTCGATTCCACTGATCTTCATACAGTTAGCTCGTGAAAGAGGAAGAGGGAATAAACCGGCACGTCTATGAATTTATCTAGAACTATGAATCTAAGACTAAGGATGCTGTGAGCGTCAGAAACGTGTCAGAGATCTGTCTAACATATTTCAGATCACTATGTTACCCTTTGAAAGATATGGAATACATTTTTCAAGAAACTTATTATATCTGGATGTGCAGATTTATTACCTCTTCCTATTTCACAAAATATTAAAGTAGTGGACATTAATTTACTTGTAGGAATCCCATTAAGTTCATGAGAAGTGGAATATATTCAGGGAGTGATTGGAAATAAATGTGTAAAAAGTATAACAAAAAAAGAACAAGTAATACTCGGATTTCTTGGAGCACAATATATAGACTGGAGTCTGATTGGACGAAGGAGACCTGAAAAAAAATCATGTGGTGGAAAAATAAATATACAGTTAAAGTAAAGGCCATGTTACACACACAGATGTACACAGCCACAAAATGGAACAATGTGTCCATGATTTCACTGCAACCAGAGATCTGTGACCAATATCTGAACAGATATCTGTGTGTGTAACATGGCCTTAAGAGTAAAAAATACCCTAGTGGACCAAATAATAAAGTGTGCACACCTAAAGAGGAATGGGAATATACTAAGGAAGGCATACATCATTTTTCCCTCCAATTCAAGTATTCAAGAACCCTTAGGGCCCCTTTACACGCCACCACTGCAATGGTAGCAATTGCCTGGCACTGGGGATAATTGTGCCTGTTGTCATGGATACCACGCCCCATCAGCGATTATTGGTGGGGGCTACTGTGTAACCATTGGCTGTCCCTTCACAGGGCGCCATATTTAAAGAGCTGTCCATTCAAAATACACACTTGCAAAGGCGTCATGTATTAGCCAGCCTTCATGCGCAGGCTGGCCAATCATGATGCTATTACGTTGTCCAATCAGCGTACAAGCGTCACGGAATACACAACTCTGTCACGCCTATGTACTTGCGGCGCGAAAGATGTACACCCATATTCCTTTGTGGTAGCGGCATGTAAACCAGGGAAGGTATTCAACAGGAAGTAAGCCGCAGGATCTGTCGGAACTTCTGGGGAACACAGATACCTTCAGTGGACAACGCAATGGCGGCGTCTATATGCGGCATTAGCGATCGGTATCCACCATTAAAAACGTGCGCGTGCATGTGCGGTGGATACGTGTTGCTAGGCACAGTGGCGGCGTGTAAAGGTACCTTTAGGCTGATGCATATTACATATATCATTCTCAAACATAAGCAAACAATCAATCAACAATATATTTACTCTGACACTAGATATAATTTTCTCAACCTTTATAGGTACACCTATAACTAACAGCATAGTTTGCTAAACCTTATATCTCATCAAGATGAATAATCTACAATTATATTTACAGATGGTAAAACATTTATTGTAGATATACCAGCAGCATTTTAGGAACTGAGACTTAATATTATCCTATCCATTATAGATAACAGATATCCAAATTTTACACCCAAAACGAATAACCTCTGTGACACAATACAGCATCTATTATTATTATTATTATTTATTTATATAGCACCATTATATTCCATGGTGCTTTACATGCTGAAAGGGCCCCTCTTTTCTATCTTTTTCTTCTTTTACTTTTTACTCTGATGTTCTTTTATTTGACTTGTTTGTTGTAATAAATTATTATTTATATCAGCTATTAACTAATCTGTTGAATGGACTGCCTAATATTTACAGAATGTCAGCTACAGAGACGTCTTGAAAGAGGCAATGGCAGGACGTTGAATTATTGAAGCTGAACTTACGCAAAGTTATGTCCTGATTAATGTGCTTTGGTATACATGTATTTATTGATTCAAATTTGATTTATTGATATTCAAATGTTTTGGATTGTATGTTTATCTCATTTCAATAAAAGATAATTGAAAGAAAGAAAGAAATGTGGACAATCAGGTCGTACAGATACAGGAGGGAGAAGATCCTGTCCGTGAGGGCTCACAGTATACGAGAGGCGGGTGGCGATACAGTAGAAGGGGGAGTTGTCGGTCGTGAGGCGGTGTGGTGGACTAAGTCTCACTGCAGGTTGTAGGCTTGATGGAAGAGGTGGGTCTTCAGGCTTCTTTTGAAGGTACCCAGGGTAGGAGAATGTCTGATGTGGTGGGGAAGAGAGTTCCAAAGTATAGGAGAGACACAGGAGAAATCCTGTATGCGGTTGTGAGATAAGGGGGGAGTAGAGGAGGAGTTCTTGGGAGGATCACACGTTGCGTGAGGGTAGATATCGGGAGACCATGTCGGAGATTTATGGAGAGGACAGGTTGTGGATGGCTTTGTATGTCATGGTTAGTATTTTAAACAGGATCTCTGGGAAGCAGGGAGACAATGAAGGACTTGACAGAGGGGGGAGACGGGAGCAGTGGGAAGACAGATGGATTAGATGGGCAGCAGAGTTTAGGATAGCTTGGAGAGGTGCAAGGGAGGTAGCAGGGAGGCCAGTGAGCAGGAAGTTGCAGTAGTTGAGGCAGGAGATGATGAGAGCGTGAATAAGGGTTTTAGCAATGTCGTGGTCAAGAAAAGTGCGGATCAGTGAGATGTTTTTGAGCTGGAGTTGGAAGGAGATGGCGAGGCCTGGATGTGGGGCATAAAGGAGAGGGAAGAGTCAAAGATTACCCCGAGGCACTTGGCATGGGGGACTGGGGAGAGTGAGCAGTCATTGACGAGGATGGATAGGTTGGGTAGTGGTGGGGTGAGCGGCTAGGGGGAAGACGATAAACTCTGTTTTGTCCATGTTCAGTTTAAGGAAGCAAGCAGAGAATAAGGATGAGATGGCAGACAGGCATTGTGGAATTTTGGATAGTAGGGAGAAAGAGGTGGTAGTGGAGGCCATGGGATTCAATGAGTTGTCCTAAGCTGAGGGTGTAGATAGAGAAGAGAAACAGCCCCGGAACCAAGCCCTGGGGGACCCCGACAGATAGGGGGTAGGGCGAAGAGGAGGTGTGGGAGTGGGTGACGCTGAAGGTCTGGTCCGTTAGGTATGAGGAGATCCAAGAGAGGGCAAGATCGTGATGCCAAGAGATTCCAGGATGCGAAGTAGAAAGGAGTGGTCAACAGTGTCGAAGGCGGTGGATAGGTGGAGGAGGAGGACGACAGAGTAGTGACGTTTACTCTTGGCAGTCAGTAGGTCGTTGGTGACTTTGGTCAGGGCTGTTTCAGTGGAGTTGTAGGGTCAGAAGCCGGATTGCAATTAAAGCAATTAAGTTAAAATATTGATTGCATATAACACATGTGCGCATAGATATACACCTTCAAGAATACCCTGACAATTTACATTATTTATCCCAGCAGTCAATGAGAGTACATAATTAACTTGGCAGATTGAGCCAAATAAAAGAAATTCATGCAAATTGGCTTCAACCATCAAGCATAGAATACTCCCAAATTAATTTAGAAGGTAAATAGCATAGAATGTTAGACGCTTGAAGTTAATTGTAAAAATGAATATACTCACACAATGATTTTTTATAGGTATCCATGTGTAGAAAGTACTGACATTACAGCCATCAGAACATTATACACCATCTATACCAATTCGGGCCACCTCTTGAAATCAGGTAAAAGTTCTACCAAAGGTATCAACACCACAATTTAAAGGCAAGACTATTATTCACATATTAAAGATTTATATTCTATATTTTCAGGTCCAATAAGGCGGAATACCTCCAAAGATAAGGACGACCAATGTTGATATCAACGATTACAACACTTCAGAATTGACGATACAAATTTTGCAATCAGCTTGAATATTTTTTAACTGGAGTCTTGTTCCATTCTTTATTAACTAGTATGTTTTATGTTTTAGTGAGTGATAAATAAACATCCTGTTTTAAGGGTAAAATCAGTAATTATCGCAGTCAACTCTTTATTGAATGGGGGGGTTATAGTGCAGCGCTGGGTCCCCATTTTCTTATTTCTAGAATTGGTTTCAGCGAATTCCTAAAAATTCCAAATGGATTCAATTCATCTCATATCTATTAGCACACCTGTACAGCAAATATATTTTCTCTGTTGGAAATTAACAAGACATAACCTGTAGGGTTGAGTGAAAACTGACTCATTTAACCTGAGTTAAGAGGAACATGTGTTCTAGGTAGAGCTTACATGCCACATAAATGTATGTATTCTTCGGGAGAAAATAGGAGAGGAACGGCATAATTCACAGAGGTCTCATTTCATGATGAAAGCCTGGATTCAGACTGAAAGATCCTCTTCGATGTCTCTCTTTTAGTATTCTGTACTACAGCTATTTCACAATTTGCCATAGTACCACATTAAAAAAATGCATCAAAACTATAGTCTTTGTTGGAATTAATGTTTATGTAATTTATATTCTACTACATAGGAAAAAGCATCAAAATATATTGATGAGAATAAGCATAAGCTTCATGCTGTGCTCAATTATAATCTACCACTGAAAACATATTTATTTGCAGGACTTCCTGCCACTCAACGGTCACAATGTCGATGATGTATGTCATAAATCAAACCTCTGCACACTAATAGGGCCATAGATGTATGCATAGCATAATGTCTAGAGTAAATTGTGTCCTATATTCTTACCTAAATATTTGATGAACAGATCCCTGGTGTATTCATTACCCTAGAAAGCTCCTGGAAGTTTATCTAAAGAGGATATTCAGTCATTTCTGGTTGGGTTAATAATATCTCCCCCAACCCTTAAACAAGCGAGCTCCCTTTCATGTCACGCTTTAATCCATATGTGGATTAATGAAGCAATTCATCTAGTGAACGAAGTAGCTCTCTAATCAAAACTTACTCTGTTAAAATGAAATTGCCATTTTTCAATATGCAACTTCATCACTATGCTGCTATTCATAAGGGACCGGCCTGAATCTCAACCCACGGAGATACCTCTAAAGGTTAACCTTCTGTTTTGATATGATTATCTAGTCCCATAAATAACAGAAGTCTGTTCTAATCAAGATAAATACATGAGAAAATTTACGTTGATTGTCTTTTATGTGCGGCTTAATGACTTAGATCTATTGGATGACTTTAGAATATCATTGCAGTAATAGTATTTTTATGTTGAAGAGTGTAGGTTCACTTGAACGGAAAATTTAAATTCAATTTAAGGTCAACAACATAGATGTTTACTTAGCGTAGACTAACTGTTAACCAAAGAAAAGAAAACAAAATTGCACTAAGGCTGGAAACACATGAATGTATGAAAAACCTGACCGTTTCTCAATCAGCAGAGTACGACGAGTGACATCCGTTTTTGATCTGTGTGGCATGCGAGTGCAATTCGATTGTGCATCTTTTTTCAGCTAACATCAGTGTGACATCTGTGCGGTGTCCATGTGCAATGCATTTTTAACATTGTCTTTCCCAAGCTGTATATGCAGGGTGGGCCATTTTTTGTATACTCCTAAATAAAATGGGAAGGGTTGGTGATATCCACTTCCTGTAGTATAGTATATTCTGAGCATGAATTTCTGCTATACAGTGGTGGGGAAAAGTGTGTGCCCTCTTCCTAATTTCTTAATCTTTTGCATGTTTGTTACACTTAAAGGGAATCTGTCAGGTCAAAAATCCATATGTAAGTGATGTAATTTTCTAATTCCTTTAGTGAAGCTCTTTCTATTCATGTATTTCTTTTATTTATACTCCCCCTATCCTCAATAAACTGCAAAATAGAGATTCTTTCCATCTGTCAATCACAAGTGATCACCTTAGTTCTCTGCAGCTAGGTAATGAATATTCACGTAATCACATCACTGTCTACTCTGCACTGCCCTCCTCTGTAAGCATAGAACCAAAGCATGGGAAATCACTCACACGGGGTGCTGTGTATCCTTCTGTGTGTGCGGCTCTCCAGGCACTTGCTGCAAAAGGCAAGAGGGGGGAGGTGTGTGCTCTTAGCAGCTGCACCTCTGACATCTTTATAGCAATATAGTAAGAAAAGACAAAACGGCAGCACTCACCAGCTTGTGACGTTTCTTTTATTCAAGGTCCAAATGCAAAGGATCCATGAACATGCTTGGGGGAGGGAGGGGAGGGAGGGGTGGAGGACATCAGATGACGGCTTGCCGTTTCGTGTCAGTTGCCACTTCCACGGGTCATTGCTGCTATACGGACTGTGCACCACCGACGTGATTACTGCCACTGGATTAACCCTGCATACACCTGATTAAGCTGCTAGCACTTGGATAGTGCCCAGTGTTTATCTATTGTAAACTCTGACATCTTTATATCTCTCCAGCATTTAGCAGTGTTATTGTCTATATCTGAGGCATATGTGTAGTTTGTGTTATATGAGATATGAGATACACACATTACATGTTTACAGGAAAACTAACGTTCATATAATCAGATACAGACACATACACACCGTAGTAGTACAATAGTTGTAGCATAAAACACCTCTACTCTACTCTCTCTCTCCTCTCCTTTAAACCTACCCCCACAAGCCTGAGATTTTCAGTGTAACGTTAGCAAAGAGGGGAGGCACAGAATAACAGCTTGGAAAGGCATGGTTATTTAAATAACATTTACATACTGTGGACTACTCGGGAATGAAAGAAATGGGCCGGACTAGTGATGCTAGCTGCCTGCAGGCTGTGAAGATGCTTAAAGCAAGAGAACTACAGAAAGTACAGTAATGATTTTTACATATGCTGTAAGGTCTGTCCACACTATTCATGATTACTATTAGTATTATACTGAAAAAAGACCTGACTGAGTTCCTTTAATTGTTTCAAATCACCAAACTAATTTAAATAATAGACAAAGATTAGATAAGTAAACACAAAATTCAGTTTTAAATGAAAGTATTTATTAAGGGAAAAAGAAATCCAAACCTAGAGGGCCCTTTATGAAAAAGTTCATGGAGGAAAAGAAAGAGAGTGCACATGAATAATACCTGGTGGTCTACTGGGGAATGCTTATAATGGTGGGGGATTAGCCACTCACCTGCCGTTGTGCACCCCTGCACAATGCCGCTGTAAAGCTCCTCTGTAAGGATGCCGCTCCAGGTCCGCTCCTCATCTGCTTCCTTATCTGGATCAAGTGGGGGATCTCAGGTAATATGACCGCTGCGTCACCATGACGTCACTGAAGGTCCTTCAGCAAGCCAGTTCAATGTCTCTCACCTCTAGCAGCTCCAGGCACATGCCCCAGGGGGGATTTACGGTACCAATGTTTAAAGAGAATAATTGTGGTCAAATGGGAGTGCTTGTAGGTATAAGACAAGGAGAGTAAATTAAGTGGTTGAACACTAATTTCCTAAAATTATTTTAGTAAAATAGTGTTCAACCACTTAGTTTACTCTCCTTGTTTTATACCTACAAACGCTCCCATTTGACCACAATTATTCTCTTTAACCCCTTCATGACCCAGCCTATTTTGACTCTAAAGACCTTGTCATTTTTGTCAATTCTGACCAGTGTCCCTTTATGAGGTAATAACTGTGAAACGCTTCAATGGATCCTAGCGAGTCTGAGATTGTTTTTTCATTACATATTGGGCTTCATGTTAGTATTAAATTTAGGTTGATAATTTTTGCGGTTATTTGTGAAAAAATAACAAATTTGGCATAAATTTTGAAAATTTCGCAATTTTCAAACTTTTTATTTTTATTCTGCTAAACCAGAGAGTTATGTGACACAAAATGGTTAATAAATAACATTTCCCACATGTCTACTTTACCTCAGCCCCGTGCATTGTGGGCCTAATCACGTATTCGGCTAGATGCATTGTGGGCCTAATCACATGATTGGCCTGGCACTGCCACATGCGCAATGCACATGTTAAAACCCAGCCGATCACGTGACTAGACCCACAATGCATCAGCCCAGGTATTACAGCTGCTGAGAGGGTGGGAAATTCAAAAAGGAGGTGGCAATGCACCAGGAGCGATGACACCCAGCGGGTTGTGCTAGGAGCCAGTGAGGAGGGGAGAATGGAATGCGGAGCATGCCTTTCCAGTCTTCTAGATGAAGACCATATGTAAGTTCTAAGTCATTTTTCATAATCGTTATAGGGCACCTTTAGAGCAGACAGGGATGGTTAGGGATCAGCTAGCAAGATGCAGGGACAGGTAGTAATAGGAGAGAGGGCGATCTGAAAGGTTCGCTTTAAGACTCTGACGAAAATCAGGTGACTCTGCTGCCAAACATAGCGGCACAGCTATCAAACAATCCAGCAGTGGGGCCACCTCAGTTGACTCACAGCGGAAAAACCCTCAGGGATAACACTGCTCCTGAGGCTGTCAGTGTGATCAGCTGCAGCATGAGGAAGTTTGTTCCCTCGTTGCAGTCTCTGGATGTAGCAAAGACAAGACCTGGGGTGTTTTCTCAGTAATAAAGTAGAGAAACAGGGTACACGCATAAGTCGTTTAATGAGGTGGCGCGTTGGATGTAGTACAGGGGTACTGATTTCAAAGACTGATGTTAAATCTGCTTTAGGTTGTTTCCTGTCCACCCAAACAACGTTTGGTTGGTGGTACTGATGGCGAAGCCAAACTATAAATTTTGGGGTCGTTACTGGACACCTATTGTTTATGCATGGACCGCCAAAAAGGGGGGTCTTGTTACTGTTCAGGTTTACCTATAGTGGTTACAAAAGAGACCAAAATGGTGATTAAAGCAGGAGAATACTTACCAGTCTCCTGCTGCAGTCACATTTGTTTCCATGTCCACTCATTAAGCTGTGACAACTTTTGTAATTGTCTGTTGCAGTCAGACTGTGCCACCACCCATTGTGTCAGTGTCTGTGATTGGTTGGCATACACATAAGTATACAGTAATGAACTTGCTGTCATGTGTGCAAAAATAAATAAATAATTAGGCAAAAGTGCAAGGGGGTCCCTGTATATTGATGCTTTGCTCAGATAATGTAAATGGATGAGAGCTTCAGCCCCCAGCCATGTGCATTATGTTTGCTGCATGTCAAAATACAGGGATCCCATGCAGGGTTTTTTATTTAAATAAATAGTTTAAAAAAATGTGTGGTGTACCCCAAATTTTGATATTCAGCCAAGATAAAGCACATGGCTGGGGATTGGTGTGCTCACTCTGTGGAGGCAAATAGTTATTGGGTCCCCAGGCTACGAATAGCAGTTCAAAGCCACCCCAGAGTTTGACTCATCCAATACATTGACCAAATGTTTGTTGCTTTACCAAGTTCATTCCGATTTCCTTGGTCCAGTGGCAATCAGTGTAATAGAAGAGGTTAATGACAGCTGAAAATTGACAGCTGTTATCAAGCCCTTGATTGGTAATATTCAGAACTTTATAAGCCCCCACATTACCAATCCTGTAAATAAATAGTTAAAAAACACAAACACAAGGACAAATGTATTTTACAACAAACACACAGACACCCTCTTCTTCCCATTTATTAACTTCAAGCATACAAAGGTCCAATGATAAATCCACAACACGATGCCCCTCAATGAAGCTCTCTATCTTTGCTACATCGCAATGAGTGGTTACATTAAAGAGTTCAGCAAGAGCACTGCTGTCACATTGATAGCACCAAGAGCCAGAGCAGTGATAGCTGTGATAGTCAGACAGTTCATCTGAGGTCACAGATTTCGTACTACAGTACCACGCCAGCTGTGACTTCAGATGAACTATCCCACATCACCGCTCTTACTCCTGCTGCTCTAAGTGTCGTAGATGTGAGAGTGGTACTCGTGCGGAATGATTAGTTTAAGGTAACCACACACCACATTGTAGTAGAGCGATATAGTTTCTTTGAGGGACCTCGCTGTCGAAGCTGCAAGGGTATGTTTGGAGTTAATAAATTGGTAAAAGAGGGTGTCTGTCTGTTTTATTTCAAATAAAGGATTTTTCTGTGTGTCTGCGCTTTTTAACTATTTACTTACAAGGATTAGAATGTGGAGATCTCATAGAGAACCAGGACTTGATGACAGCTGTCATTTCTCAGCTGCCTTTAACGCCTTCTATTACCCTGATTGCCACCACACCAAGGCAATTGAAATGAGCTGGGTAAGCACCAAGATTTGGTGCATTTAATTAATGAAATTCTGGGGCAGCTGTGGGCTGCTACTCTTATATAGAGGGGACCAAAACTATGGGCTTCCCCAGGGTGAGAATACCAACTCCCAACCATGTGCCTTATCTTGGCTGATAATCAAGACTGCGGCTACCCCACACATTTTTTGTTGAATTTTTATTTGAATTTTTTTTTTAAAATAAACCTGCATGGGGTCCTCATATTTTTATATGCAGCCAACATAATGCATACTGCTAGGGGTTGCAGCTTGCACCCCTGTGCTTTATCGGTGCTATGTATCAATATACAAGGGCCCCATACACTTTTTTCATCTGTTTATTTTTACACACATATAATGGCAGGTTCACTGCCATACGCTAATATGTATGACAACCAATCACAGACACCAGCACAGTGGGTGGGGGCGCAGTCTGAGTACAACAGCGAATCACAGATACTGTCATGGAGAGTGGGCTGGGTAAGCAGAGGAATATGCACGAGGCTTAAGAAGAGTACCCAGAAGCAAGTGTGACTGCAGCAGGAGGCTAGTAAGTATTCTCCTGCTTTGATAGCCTCTTTGCTTTCTTTACAGACCCCTACAACTTACTACCACCATTTTATAGCACTAAAGTTTGGGTCCCATTAAATTTTATGGAGTTTGGAGTTCAAGTCAAGGCCAGTCCCGAACTCAGATTTTTTAAAGTTCGTTCGGATCTGCCGAACTTGAACATCTGTGGGTTTGTCCATCACTAGTTGTTGCTTTTAGGAAGGGGATTTTTTGTTAATAAATATTTACCCATGGGTTGTTCTCTATCTTGTTCAGTATTTGAAGCATTTAGCTCTTTTTTGGAAGAGGTAGTAAGCTACATTTCTAGCTTTGACTCTCGTATGCATTATTTAGGTGACTTTTTATATACTAGCCCATGTAATTCTTCTTGTTTTTAGAGTATTCTTTGGTCTTTTGCGTGGGTTAAGACTCTTTTGGCATCCCCCTGCCACCAGGGAGATTGCAATGTTTATTTATTTTTTGAGGGACTTTTATTGACTCTGACAAATTGGAATTTTGGCTTCCCAAAGAAAAAGTAATGGCATTAACGGCCAAGGAAGTCAGGTCACAACGGTTTAAAAAACTCCTCCAATCCCTGCATGGTAAATTTAGTTTTGCATGTCTCATTATACCCATGTGTAGGGATTTTTCTCATATGCTGGCTGGTTCTGTAGTCGGGGTGCAAGCCACTCAAAATTACAGGATTTTTTTAGGACATTATAATAGTTGATCTTTGATGGATGACATTGTTGGCAACTTTGGGTTCAAATTGCATATTGATGCAGCTGGCAGCTCCAGGTTTGGGGCCAATTTTAAAATTCTGGGGTGTGTAGGCAAGTGGCCTGAAGAGTCAGTTAGGGACGGCCCTAATATTGCCTTGCTTAAGATTTTCCCCATACTAGTGGCAATGACTTTGTGGAACAAAAAACTTCAAAACAGGAGAGTTTGCTTCAATACTGACAATATCGGAGTGGTGTTGGTGATTAACAGTATTATATCAGATTCTTCTTCTGGGATCGGAGTTCTTGGTCAGTTGGTGTTAGAGGTTTTCTCGGTTAATGCTTATTTTATGGCATCTCACTTGCCTGGTGTACAGAATTCAATTGTTGATCCACTCTCTCATATTCAGTGGGAGCATTTTCGGGTTTTGACTCTGGAAGTGGAGGACAAGGGTATGGCTTGCGTTCAGAAAATGGGAGTGTGTTTTTCAAATGTTTTTCAATCACCTTTGATTAGGTTGTCTCTTTCCAGCGGCAAATGGGCAACATACCAGTCAGGTTGGCTGCTTTGGGAGTGTTAGTTGGACTCTTTTGGCCAGAAGTTATTAGAAAATGATCAGGTAAGAAAGATGTTACTGTGGCTAAGTAAAGGAGCAATGGAAGAGTGTTCATCAGCAAAGGTTCACTGTTTGGGGGATCTCAAGAATTTGAGGTTTTAAAAGTGTTCCCATTATGGTGGTAAGGGGGTCATTGAAGCTTGCTCTAAATTGGTCCGGAGGATTCATTAGCTTGTGGATACTCCAATTTGTATAAGACTGTCTTTTGGTCTGGGGATTTTTGGGGGGTCTGTAGGCAAGAAGGTCTCAACATGTATGTTCTGATATGCTATCAAAAGGCATCTGGATTTGACTGTGCTGATCCCACTCTGAATCATGACCAATGTATTTTACTATTAACACCAGTGTATGATTTCTTAATAAACACCGGGTTCAATATTTATGATACTTTTGAAGCTCTATTTGCAACTCCAGAATGCATTGCACAAGGCAATTCATGACATCAAGCTATTGCTCCAGTCATAACATATTCACTCATTTCCATCTCCTATGCAGCACAATGTCTATCAATAGCACATATGTTGCAAATCAGTTGCATCATAAAGAAATAAAAATGATGCATGAGTCATGCATTGCAATTCGTCAATATAATGTAAATAATAAAATAGGATTAGTCGGGCATAAACACTGCATCACTTTTACATAACTAACTATAATTACATAATATAACTTTGCAGCATTAAATTGCTGCAAAGTAAATGTATACAAGATTATATATAATATATACAGTATATAATTTGCAGCACATATAGCAAGGCAACTTGACATTGGCATATAAATAATGTAACCTAACTAGCTAGGTAGTATTTTCATTGCAATAGAGGCAACACTAATACATAGCACAGATCAAAGAATATTCCAGGGCAGGACATGTCCCTTTGTAAGAGGGACTGGGCTTATTTTCATTCCCCTTATAATCTGATATAGACTTCCAATCTGTATAAAGGTCTACATACACTGAATTATTATCACGATTGAACCTTCCTAGGAATGATTGTTTATGATAATTGAGCAATCTAAACTGGTTGACAGCATCATTTGGGCTGACCAACAGAGCATCGTTCTCATCCACTGTGCATCTAGAGGTGTCTAATCTGTGCAGTTTTGGTGTTTTTTTCTTTAGAGGGTTCTATGTGATGCTTAAAAAACTGCAGTTACTTTCCTGTACTATAAGAACCACATTAGAAACGCGACTTCACATCTGCACCAAAAATGCATCAAATAAGAGGGAAAAATCATAAAATGAAGCAAAAATGCAATAATCAGAGAAGAATGTTATTGTGTAGTTTGGTACGGACATCTGCATTAAACAACAAAAAAAAAACTATTCAAGGTATAAAAGGGCTAACAGACACAACTAAAGGCCACTTCACATGCTAGGATATCGTTAACGATATCCATAGAATGATCAACTGACAGTGATTGTTCCGACATCGTTAGTGCGTTGTCATTCGGCAACGCACCAGTTAAATAGGAGAGCAAGGACTGAACGATCTTTCAAAGTGGCAGGAATAGGAGATTTTTGAACGAGATCGTTCACAAAGGTGTCACACTGAACGATGTAGCTTCTTCACAGATCCTTAATTGGACGACGAAAGATAGATTTGAGGTCAGGATGTCATTTTTGTGATGACCGTTCCAACGATTTTTCCTTCCTACATCGTTCGTTTACACGCAAGGATGGACAAACTATACGTTGGAATGTTCACAAATCTGTGACGTTTCAAAAATATCGTTAATAATATCCTAGCGTGTGAAGTGGCCTTAAGGGTACCTTTACACGCCACATCCAGCGGAGACATTTTTGACGGCGATATTTTTCGCTGGAATTATCGCCGCCAAATTGCCTCCTTATTGCGCCGTGTATTTCGGGAATTTGGCGGCGATAAAACCAATGTCACCTGGTTTCGATTTTACAGCACTGCTCTAAAATCGAAAACAGGCGACATTGGTTTTATCGCCGCTAAATTCCCAAAATACACGCCGCAATAAGGAGGCAATTTGGCGGCAATAATTACAGCGAGCAATATCGCCACCAAAAATGTCTCCGCTGGTTGTGGCGTGTAAAGGTACCCTATGACAGATATATGTATACATCAAAGCTTACGTCAAGATGAGAAAGTTCTGGTTGCTACAACTATGAATAAGTAAACAAAAAATAAATCCATAGATTCCATCTAGAGATGAGCAGGATGCACAGATGATGTTGCACCAGTCCTTGATAATCCAAAGCTTCATCAGCAACTCTGTAAGGTAAAGGATTCACAGCCTCCCATTCAGCCACCAGGAACAACTGACCTAGACCAGAGTCTCGTGAATCAATCTGCTCATTTCTAGTCCCAACTGTCCTGGATACTGTGTACACTCCAGGATTTGGGTCCATGCCTTGCAGTCTCAGAAATCTTCTGACTGTCCCTCACTAACTCCACTTCTCTGACATCTCCCCCTGCCAGGGCATAAAAAAATGGTGAATGGGTGTGACTTTAGTTGTGTCTAAGGGCGTTGTCAGAATTTGCAATGCACAAAATTTGTCCTCGTTTCTGTTCTTCTGAAGGCAGGTATGCTGTTTAGATACTATTTATACATGCTGTATCTATCTTTTGATATCTTTTGTTAATTGTTTTGTATCTACTGTATATTTTCATGACTTTTTCAATGCACTTTTTATCTATTGCATGTTTTGATGTTTTGTCTGTGTTTTTGCTTTATCACATATACTGTGCTAGTTCTCTTAAGGTACCTTTACACGCCGCGACGGCAGGCTGGATACATCCCGCTACTTCACGTGCACGAGCACGCTCAAACGGTTACAAACGGTCAACGCATCACCTTTACACGCCGCGACAAGATGCGCTACGCCACGCTACATCTATAGCTAGCTACATCGCTGGGTGTCTCAAGTAGCCAGCTGTAGCTCATTTACACACCGCTACAACCAGCTACTATGGGCGTACCTGGTGCAGCAGGGACAGCACATAGGCGTGCTACAATTGTGGATTACGAGACGTCCGTACACTGATAGGACAAAGCAATAATACCATGATTGGCCAGGCATCGCAGGAGGCTGATTAATACTTGACGCTCGAGCAATTGTGTAGTGTGACTCGTCAGCTTCTTAAATATGCCGCCCTGTGCGCCGACAACCAATCGCAACGCACTATCTTCCACCAATGATCGCACATGGGGCGCGGTAACACGGAGCCAGGGTCACGCCTTAGCTACATCGCAGGCTGTCCCGAGTTCCCTTCCGTTGCTTCTTTACACGCCGATACAGCTCGCTACCATCGGCGTTGTAGCCATCAGATTTCGAGCAGAGCTAGGAAACAGATGTATCTGTTGCCGGCTGTATCGTCACGTCTTCAGACGCCGCTACGACGGGCTACATTGGCGCTACAAGCTACATTTGTAGCCTGTAGCGGGATGTATCCAGCCTGCCGTCGCGGCGTGTAAAGGTACCTTTATGGTACCGTCACACCTGAAGAAATCGCCGGCGACGCAAGGCGGGGATGTGGCCTATCATCAGCGTCATCGCCGGTGAGTCGCCCCGTGTAAAGTGGCGATTTTGCACCGAAAAATCATCTGAGATTGTTCGCCTGGTTTCACATTGCTGCTCTGAAACCAGGCGACCATTCTCAGGCGATGTGTACACGTCGCCCCATGTAACATGGCGATTGGCGATGGTACAGGCGATGGGAGCCACAGGCTCCCATGATACAGGATCGCCGCTGGGGTTTGTAGACACCCCAACCGTGATGCCGCCTGTAACATCGCCAAATGTTGCACAATGCCCGAAGTCTCGTGAGATTTGTGAAGTCTTGCACATGTGCAGTAGTCTCACGAGACTTCGGGCACTGCGTCTTCACTGGATCATGGTTACCCTCGCCACTGTACAGGTGTTAGAGTAATGCCTGTCACTGAACATACATACACAGGAGGGCCGGTAGTTTCAATAGAGCGGGGTGGGTATTCCAGGCAGGGAGCTAGCCTGGGCCACAGAAGAGCAGACACCCTGGACCTTTTCAGAAGTCGAGTACATAAAGTGCAGGAGCGAATAAAAGTTAATTTCTTAAGTATGAAGAGGGTCATCTGGGTACATAGAGGGGTTATCAGAACCCCAATTACAGCATGTTAGAGATGGTGGGCACAGTTTAGAACGCCCAAGAGGGGTGACAGGTTCTCTTTAAAGAGGCAATTTGCATATTTCCTTTCCTAGGGAGAATGAAAGGCATTTAAGTCTTATACTGGCAGGCCAGACCTGACATGTCTCTCTCCATAAGGAGAGATGTTATCCTTTAGATCACCTGTCTTAGCCTCTCACTTAACCAAATCAGATCTAGTACTTTACACTGATGAGCAGCAAACACCCAGAAACACTGTGTCTGCAAAGTGAGTTTCTGGTTTGGCTGATATCTTCATTCCTATGAGTAGGGTTGTTAAAGGCTCAATTTTGACTTTTAGAAGTGCTACTACCAATAGGTGGCACTAGAGTTCAAGTCCTCTTTGAAAGGGCAAGTTGCATATTCTCACATGCCAAAAATGTTCCTGATAGCTTTGCTTGATACTGATCCTAATGTTTGTTAAATTGAGATGATATGCCCCTTAGAGCCCGGGGCTGATATGAATGCTGCTAAGTGAAGTGCTGTGGAATAAGTTGGTACTTTATAAATTATAAGCAAATAAAATAAATCTCTAATTTTCTTTTTTGTACACAACAATAGTAGAATTATAACACTAAATTAGGACACATGTATTTATACGATTACAGTAACTGCTTCTCATAAGGCTGCTTTCAGTCAATCATAATAAGGCCACATTTTAATGTCTGTACAATGGCTTCAACATACAGACCCCCCACAATTCTACGGAACTGAAGAGAACATAGATATCACCAGACTCTGTAAGTTCAGTGGAGTGGAACAGTGGGGGGTTCTCCTTGTGTTACTCTGAAATTGAAGCCAGTCTTTCTTTAAGTGTTAAAGCACCAACTTTAGAATTTTTTGTCATAGAGACAATAATATTTTTATTCAGCTTTTAATTTACTTAGTGCACGATTCCTAATTTGTTCAAGCACAACAGTAGGGGTCTGAATGGATATAATCTTTCTTCGGCTTCTACTGTAAGTGATATTTAAGCATTTAGGCTAAAAGCAAAATGTGGGAAACCATTGAAATGCTGCCAAAAGCTGTCAGCTAAAACCTTAGCAGTACCTGGACACTTTACTTTATGAAGGCTGTGAATGTTTGATGACTTCAGAAGAATATCGAGCAACATTTGTGAATAAATTAATCATAAAATGGAGAACTGTGCATTTCTAACTCTAAAAATCAACAAATAGCCTCCGCAAAAACACTTTGATCAGTGACAGAGCTCTGCAGAACTTTACTGCTGTGTTGTCAAAATAGAATAATACTTAGTTCTGCAAACAAAGGGAAGGTACGTCTGCAGTGCCTTGATATGGCAGAGTGATGGGAGATTTTTCTCATATATAAAACGATTGTTTACATATTACTGTCCACACTGACAACATAAGTAATGAAAGTCTGGAGTGTATTAGGCACAAAATCAACTCAAACAGTTTCGTGAAGCACAAACGTTCCTCTGATATGATGTACTGATATGGCCAGCAGTCTGAGTGTCATAGTGAGCAATGGCCCCTCTTTGTATCCCCTCTCCAACTGACACATGCATTCTAAACAATAAAAATGTAAACAACAGTCTCTACAGGTCACTAACGTGAGGTATAGAATATGTCGGTAATTCTCTGTATTTTAAATAATTTAAAAGTTAATATAATAATGAGCAGAAAATTACTATGAAAAGAGCAGAAGCTTGGTGCATATAACCAAACTCATCATCTTTCACCCATCTCATGCATTTTCCTTACCCGATCTATCTCTCATAATAACTGACATCACACTTTTCTTTGTATCTGAAGTCAGCTGTCTAGAAGTAACCCTTGACTCTGCCTTGTCCTTCAAACCGCACATACAAGCCCTCGACACCTCCTGACGCCTCCAACTCAAAAATATTTCCAGAATCCATCCCTTCCTTAACCCTTAGTCTACTAAAATACCAGTGCTTGTTCTCATCATCTCCTGCCTTGACTACTGCAACATCCTCCTCTGTTGCCTCCCTGCTAACTCTCTCGCACCTCTCCAGTCTGTCTTTAACGCTGCTGCCCAACTAATCCATCTCTCTCCTCGCTATCCCTCCACCTCCTCTCCCCTTTGCAAATCCCTTAATTGGCTCCAAATTACCCATTGTATCCAATTCAAACTACTAACATTGACTTACAAAGCCATCCACAATCTGTCCCCCCCATATATCTCTGAAATAATCTCCTAATATCACCCAACTCATAATCTTTGATCCTCCCATGACCACCTTCTTTCCTCCACACTTGTATGTTCCTCATCCTACCACCTCCAAGACTTCGCCCGAGCATCCCCTACCCTCTGGAACTCTGCACCCCAATTTGTCCGACTATCCCCTACACTCAGAACTTTCAAGTGGAACCAGAAAACCCATCTCTTCAGAACAGCCTACAGTCTGCAATGATCCTACCACCACCTGATCTGGCGCTCCACCCCCACCTGACCTGGCACTCAACCACCATCGGAGCCAGTGCTCTACCACCATTGGAGTTGACTCAACTTCTTGTTTCCCTCCCCATTGCTCTGTAGAATGTAAGCCCGCAATGGAAGGGTCCTCTCTCCCCTCTGTACCAGTCTGTCACTGTTAGTTTTTTATTGTATTTTTAATTTGTTTTATATATCACCCTTTCTCAATTACAGCACCATGGAATCAATGGGTGCTCTATAAATAAATAATAATAATAATAATAATAGCATGTTTGCAGGTTTCTTAACAATTGTGATGTCTGTATAAGGAAAGAAGGATCATGAATAAATCTCTTTTATTAATGTCTATTCTGCTAAAACCTTACATTTCAGGAAGTAAAATGAAAAAAAAAAATTGTTTACTCAAAGTGGTTGTCTGGGCTTTTTGTATAATTCATATGTGTATTTAGGCTGCAGAATGATGACAGTTGGTAATTTACACCCTGTTAGCATTCTGCACTGTAACCTAGGTATCACAATTCATGTGGAGGAGCTGCTCACCCCCAACTAGAGTTTTATTGTTTTGGAGTCTGGTTGTAACGTCACAACTGGATGTAAAGCCTAGACGCAAGAAGGCCCACCCCAGTTTCCAACATGCCCACCCCAGTCTCCAACAGGCTTGTCACCCTCCATCTACGCTGATTGCACAGAGCTGAGCAACTAGCTGAAAGGAGAAGGAACTGTCCACCTATACTGACAGCAAGCACTGTGAATATACAGAGACCAGTTGATTGAATAGCACAGTACAAAGAGTATGTCTGCATAATCATCTCCTTCACATGGGCCAGCGCTGTGTCACGATCATCGCTACATCACTGTGCCGCAGCTGCCCACTAAACCACTTGCATTAAAATTTAACTCATTTTATCCATAGTCTTTATGTGGGCCATTTTTGTGGCAGCAGCCTAAGCTTTTCAGTACTGTAAAAAAAAGTTATTCAGGTGCATGCTGAAAGGACAATCTTCTGTCATACATCTACACAATAGAAGCCAGACGTATCATCTGCCTGTCATTGAGACAAAATGGGATTTGCACTTAGCCAAAAGAATGGCACTTTTTAGATCCTTAAATAATTGGAGGGGATACTGTCAGATATATACCAGCCAAATAAGGTCCCTTAGCTCCTTTTAACTCTTCTTTTTAACCTAAAAGTGCTATCTGTCAAGCAAACAGAGTCTCTTTTAAGGCAATTACTGAAGAAAAAAATAACCGCGTTGTCATGCTTTCAAAATCTCAAAAGGCTTCCAGCCAATTTAGACCTCTTCTCTGCCTCATTTACTTAAGCTTTATAATTTTCTACATAGCACAAATCCTGAATCACATAGGAGGCAAAAACCCAATGAACTGCAAGACTTAAAGATTCAATCCATTAATTATTACAGATCTCAAGCACTCAGCTAGAATTCTTTTATCTCCTACACTTTCCTACCTGATACCACAAGATCAAGAGGATTATTTTTAAGGTAGGCTAATATTTGAAAGTGTACATACGCATATCTTTAACATGTGCAAAATAACAAAAACGTTTGATTGGCTAGGCTAAGAGAATAAACTATTAGTTACAGAACAGTTAACTTTTCAGACTAATTTGACCACCAGAACTAAACTTTTTGAATTATACAATCTGTGGTTTATTGCAGGATGATGTATGGTGTGGCAAGAAAATGTGCAACTGTATTAACATCATTAACCCCTTTCACAACCTTGGAGGTATCTATTTGTCCTAGGTAGAAAGCACTTAACGATCTAGGCCATATAGATACATCTTGGCAAAAGCGTAGGTACTGACACTGTTCCGCGCGATCGCCATTGGGGACTCCGCTTTTTGGACAGCTGAACCCTGGCTCCCCCAGCCAAGGACAGTCACAGTGCCCCTAAATGCCATGATTGATATCAATTGTTTCCCTTAGAGCAGTGTTCCCCAAGTCCAGCCCTCAAGAGCCACCGACAGTGCAGGTTTTCAGGATACCCTTAGTATTTCACAAGTGATAATTTAATTACCTGCACAGATGATAATTCCTACCCCGTGCAATGTTAGGCTGCCTTCATATTGCGATTTTTTTAAATCCGATGCTGTCGGATCGGATCGGATCCGATTCTGTCCGATTTTTTTCAGTAGCCAAAATCGTAGACTGCTACGGAATTGGTTTCCGAGTGAAAAATCGGATCAAATCGGATCCGATTCGTTCCGATTGAAATAAAATAGCAGTCTATGGGGATATCGGATCGGATGGAAAATCAGATCCGATATCGGATCAATTTTTTGCATTGAGCATGCTCAAACTCCCAGGCTGCCCCCCCAAACCTCCCCTAGCTCTCCCCTCAGCCCTCCGTCAGTGGGCGGAGTTCCGTTTAAATCGGATCCATCAGAAAATTGGACCGATGTCATCCGATTTAGTGCATCCGATGCTGTCCGATTTACAACGGACAGCGTCAGATTGAAGAAAAATGCAATGTGAAACCAGCCTTAGGGATATCTTCAAAAACTGCACTGTTGGTGGCTCTAGAGGATTGGACCTGGGGAACACTGCCGAGAGGTTTGGGAGAAGGATTGAACATCCTCTTCTCTCTGATCAGTGCCCCTGAAACTCAATTTAAAGGGCCCTATTGTTGCCATGATGACCTGAGGTTGTCAAGACGACTTCCAGGTCGCCAGACTACAGCAAGTCTCACTAACAGCTGCCACTTTATTGCAAAGATTGAGCATGGCAAAACAGTGCAGCTGCGATTAAAGCAGTACAAGGTAATATTTTATATAGGAACTAAGTAAAAAAATTGTAAAAACATTTTTAAATAAGCAGAAAATAAAGAACAAAAAATAATGTTATATTTATAGAAAGAAAAAAACATATTTGGTATCGCTGCATCAGTAACAATGCGTGCTATAACACTGTCAAACTAGATAACCCATTCAGTGAACACCGTAAAAAAATTCCTGAGGTAATGAATTTTGGGTTTTCATTGGTTGTAAGTAGGGAAGAGCAAGTACTGAAGTACTCGGACTCGCTATACTCGAAACGAGTAGGTCCCGATACTTGTTACTCGTTATGAGTATAGCGAGTACAATGTAAGTCAATGGGGAAGCGAGTAATGTGAGTAATTCCTCTGCTGCCAGACCCTAAAAAGAGGTCTGGCAGCAGAGGAAAAGGCTGCAATGGCCACATGATTGTTTAAAAGCTGCAGGTAAAAAGCCGCCGGGTTTTAAACAATAATGTAGCCCCCTACTCGCTTCCCCGCAGCCTCCCATACCGTTGCTCTGCTCCCCCCGCTACCTCATCACCCATTCCTAAGTTAGGACTGGGCAGGGAGTGCAGCACAAGTAAGCAGGGAGCGCAGGAGCCGGGCGGGGAAGCTGGCTTTCCCTGTCTGTGCTGCGCTCCACGCTCACTGATGCCCCCTCCTCGCTGCCTTGTGCTTCGCTCCCCACCTGGTCTTAACTTAGGATCAGGTGAGGAGGAGGCATCAGTGAGCGGGTAGCACAGCACAGACCGGGAAAGCTGGTGGTGAAGTCTCACTATCGGCGTTCCTGCCTGTAGTTTCAAATGAACAGCTGATTCAGGTCAGCGGTTCATTTGAAGTATCAGTGCTGGCAGGGTTCATGTGAGTTCATGCTTGCCTGCATGAACTCACATGAACTTTCCCACGGGTGCACAGTTCTCTACCAGAGATGTAGCAGAGCTAAAGAAGAACCCTGGATTGGACTACGTTGGACGGAAGAGGATTTATAATAAAGATGGAGTCTCTAGGTGTCTTTTTTGTTTTATTTCTAATAGAATATTTTTTCTTTGTGTTGTGTTTTTTTGTAAAAAATTCACTAGAAATTCAAGGCGTGTCTATTATTGGGGTGACCCATGAATTTCGGGCTTAGGGCCAGCTCATAACAAAAAGCTTGGCTTAACCCCTTTATTACCCAGTGAGCACCAGGGCCCTGGAAGAGTTGGGTTCAGTGCCAGAGCATGGCGCTTCAATGAATGCACAATTTTCTGGGGCGGCTGCGGGCTGCCATTCTCAGCGGGGGGTGCCGAGAAGGCTTGGGCCTCTCTGCGCTGCGGATTCCAGCCCCCAGCTGCCTAGCTGTACCTGGCTGTACTTAGAAATAGCGCTGAGCCCCATGCATTTTTTTTTATTATTTCATGAAAATCATGAAATAATAAAATATAAGGGTTTCCCGATATTTCTGTGTCCAGGCAGGTACAAATAGTCACCTGGGGGTTGGGGGCAGACCGTTGCCACCTGCTGTATCCGGCGGGCATACAAAAAGATGGCAAAGCCCACTTCAAAATTTTTCTGAAAAATCCATTAAACAATCCTATAAAAAGGGACTTCATCTTTATTAACCCATCGACCATGGTCGAGGAGTTAATAAAGATGCAGTCCCTTTCATTCATATTGTTTTTTGGATTTTTCATAAAAAAATTTGATGTGGGCTTCGCTGTATTCTTGTATCAAGCCGGATACAGTAGGCAGCGACGGGCTGCCACCAACCCCCAGGTGCCTATTTGTACCTGGCCGGACATAACAATATAGGGGAGCCCCCTTTTTTTTTTATTTAATGAATTTCATGAAATAATAATATAAAAATGCGTGGGGCTCTGCACTATTTCTATGTCCAGCCTGGTACAACTAGGCAGCTGGGGGCTGGAATCCGCAACGCAGGGAGGTCAAAGCTTTCTGGGCACCCCCCCCGCTGCGAATGGCAGTCTACAACCACCCCAGAAGATGGCGCGTTCATTAGAGCACCATCTTCAGGCGCGGAACCCAACTTATCCAGGGCCCTGGTGCAGTGGCTTACTGGGTAATAAAGGGGTTAGGGCCAGCTTTGTATTATCAGCTGGCCCTAAGCCCGAAATTCATGGCGATCACTCCAGTAGTAGACATGACCGCCATGAATTTCTAGTAAATTCTATAAAAAAAAAAAAACAACATAGAGAAATTTTTTTTTATTAGAAATAAAACAAAAAAGACATTTAGTGACTCCATCTTTATTAAAAAAAATCCTCTTCCATCCAACATAGTCCATAAACGCAATCTCAGCACTGCTACATCGCTCTGCATAGACACATATGTCTATGCAGAGGGATAGCAGGCTAAGAAATAACTACAACAGTCAGGGTTCACCTTAGGTCATAGCTCCTAACTTCCAGTTTATTCACTGCTCTGCCGGCGGTCAGCAATCTCCGGCGGCCAGCGGCAGCAGCAGTATGACTGTGACAGCAGGGTTCACCCGCGTTCATAGCCTGAGCTATGACCTGAAATTAACCCTGACTGTTGTAGTCATTTCTTAGCCTGCTCTCCCTCTGTATAGACATGTGTGTCTATGCAGAGCGGTGTAGCAGTGCGTAGATGTCGTTTTAGGACTACGGCGGATGGAAGAGGATTTTTTTTTAATAAAGATGGAGTCACTAAATGTCTTTTTTGTTTTATTTCTAATAAAAAAAATTTTTTCTTTGTGTTGTATTTTTTTTTTTACAGAATTTACTAGAAATTCATGGCGGTCATGACTACTATTGGTGAATTTTGGGCTTAGGGCCAGCTGATAATACAAAGCTGGCCCTAACCCCTTTATAACCCTGGGCCCTGGAAGAGTTGGGTTCAGCGCCTGAAGATGGCGCTTCTCTGAACGCGCCATCTTCTGGGGCAGCTGCGGGCTGCCATTCACAGCGGGGGGTGCACAGAAAGTTTGGGCCTGACTGCGCTGCAGATTCCAGCCTCCAGCTGCCTAGCTGTACCTGGCTGGACATAGAAATAGTGCGGAGCCCCACACATTTTTTTTTCATTATTTCATGAAATTCATAACATAATAAAAAAAGGGGCTCCCCTATATTGTTGTGTCTAGCCAGGTACAAATAGGCACCTGGGGGTTGGTGGCAGCCCGTCGCTGTCTGCTGTATCCAGCTGGATACAAAAATACGGCAAAGCCCACGTCAAATTTTTTTATGAAAAATCTAAAAAAACAATATGAATGAAAGGGACTGCATCTTTATTATCTTCCATTTTAATTATAAATCCTCTTCCGTACTACATAGTCCAATCCAGGGTTCTTCTTTAGTTCTGCTACATCTCTGGTAGAGAGTCTCCACCAGAGATGTAGCAGAGTTGTGCACCCGTGGGAAAATTCATGTAAGTTCATGCAGGCAAGCATGAACTCATATGAACCCTCCCAGCACTGCGCTACTTCAAATGAACAGCTGACCTGAATCAGCTGTTCATTTGAAACTACAGACGGGAAAGCCGGCAGTGAGACTGCACAGCCGGCTTTCCCGGTCTGTGCTGCACTCCCTGCTCACTGATGCCCCCTCCAAGCTCACTGATGTCCCCTCCCCACCTGATCCTAAGTTAGGACCGGGTGGGGAGTGAAGCACCAGGCAGCGGGGAGGGGGCATTAATGAGCGGGGAGGGCAGCACAGACAGGGAGAGCCGGTGGGGAAGTCTTCTCACCACCAGCTTCCCCGCCCGGCTCCTGTGCTCACTTGTGCTTTACTCCCCGCCCGGTCCTAACTTAGGATCGGGTGGGGAGGCGGCAGGGGAAGCGGAGCATCGGTATGGGAGGCTGCGGGGAAGCAAGTAGGGGCTACATCATTGTTTAAAACCCGGCGGCTTTTTACCTGCTGCTTGGCCTCTTTATAGGGTCTGGCAGCAGAGGAATTACTCTCATTTCCCATTGACTTACATTGTACTTGTTACTTTGCAAGTAATCGCGAGGATACTCACAGAGTAACGAGTAGCCCGAATGCTGTACTATTAGGCAAGTACCAAACAGTAATGAATATTCTCGCTCATCCCTAGTTGTAAGCCATAATCATCAACATTAACAGAAATAAACACTTGAAAAATATCACTTTGTTTGTAATCACTATAATATATGCATTTCAATTTTCTATTGAATTACTAAAATAAATTACCTTTTTGATTATATTCTAATTTATTGAGATGTACTTGTATCGAGATAATTTCTTTGGGGGTCTAGTCTTCAAAATGGGGTCACTTATGGGAAGTTTCCACTGTTTAGGCACATCATGGGCTCGCCTAGTGTAATATTATGTTGGCTTACTATTCCAGACAACTTCTTTGTTCAAAAAGTGAAATGGTGCTCCTTCCATTCCAAGCCCTGCCATGTGCCCAAAGAGTGTTTTTTTCCACCAAATATTGGGTATCAGTGTATAGAGATGAGCGATGTTTGATTCGAAATGTTTGCCAATCTCAAATTCGAGCTGTTTTGAGCAGTGTTTGAGTAATTCGACGAATGCGAACAATTAGCTTCAAATTTGGCAGTTCGAGGTTATGTTCGATAACAGTTCGTTCACCAAAAGGACCCTATATAGTGGTCTGGGGAGAGAGCAAAAGGCTGAAATGGGGGCATAATTGTTTAAAAGCCAGCGGTAAAAAGCCACCGGCTTTTAAACAATTATTCAGCCCGATCCACTGCCTCCCGCAGCCTCCCATCCCAATCCTCCACTCCCCCCGCCGCCTCCCATTCCGATACTAAGTTAGGACTGGGTGGTGAGCAAAGCACCAGGGAGCGGGGAGTGAAGGATCAGGGTGGGAAAGCCAGCGGCGGTGAGAAGACTTCACCGCCAGCTTTCCTGCTCTGTGCTGCGCTCCCCGCTACCTGATGCCCCCTCCCTGTTCCCTGTATCTGCTCCCCCGCCCAGTCCTAATGTAGGATCAGGCAGGGAGGTGGCGGGGAGAGCGATGAGGGGGCATCAGGGAGCGGGGAGCATAGCACACAGCAGGAAACCCGGTGGTGAAGTCTCACCGCTGGCTTTCCCGCTGGTTATTTCAATTGATCAGCTGTTCATTTGAAGAAGCCGCAGTGCTGTCAGGGAAAGTTTCATGTGAAATCATGCAGCATGAACTCACTTGAACTTTCCCATGATGGGTGCTGCACAGCTCAGCTACATCTCTGGTAGAGGCTCTCTACCAGAGATGTAGCTGAGCTAAAGAAGAAAACCTGATTGGACTACGTCAGACGGAAGAGGAATTTTTTAATAAATATGGAGTCTCTAAGTGTAATTTTTGTTTTATTTCCAATAAAATATTTTTTCTTTGTGTTGTGTTTTTGTTAAAAAAATCTCTAAAAATTCATAGCGGTCATGTCTAATATTGGCATGACCCCATGAATTTCAGGCTTAGGGCCAGCTGATAACACAAAGCTGTCCCTAAACCCTTTATTACCCAGTTAGCCATGGTACCAGGGCCCTGGATGAGCTGGGTTCAGCGCCAGAAGATGGCGCTTCTCTGAACGCGCCATTTTCTGGGTTGTCTCCGGGCTGCAATTCTCAGCAGGGGGTGCCCAGAAATCTTGGGGCTCCCTGTGCTGCGGATTCCAGCCCCCAGCTGCCTAGTTGTACCTGGCTGGACATGGAAGTAGCGAGGAGCACTACATATTTTTTTTTTATTATTTCATGAAATTCATGAAATAATAAAAAAAAGTGCTTCCTTCTATTTCTGTTTCCAGGCAGGTACAAATAGGCACCTGGTGGTTGGAGGCAGCCCATTCCTGCCTGCAGTACCTGGCTGGACACAAAAATACGGCGAACCCCACGTCAAATTTTTTTGACAAGTCTCACTGACAGCTGCCACTTTATTGCAATAATCGAGCATGGCAAAACAGTGCACCTGTAAGCAGTGAGTAGTAGGAGGTAATATCTTATATAGGGACTAAGTAAAACAAAATACTAAAATACATTTTTAAAAAAGCAGAAAATAAAGAACTAAAAATAATGTTATATTTATTTTAAAAAAAACTTATCTGTTATTGCTGCATCAGTAGCAATAAACTTGTCACACTAGATAACCCATTCAGTGAACACCATAAAAAAATAAAGGAAAAACGTAGCTAAAACTATGTAATTCCCTTATACAGCTGACAAATAAGGTGGTATATAACACCATCAAAAAGTCATATATCAGTAAAAAAAACAAGCTAAACTGACATACAACTTGATAAGCAAAAAAAAATAAAAACTATAGCTCTTAGAATACAGTAATGGAAAACCTTTTTTTTCCTATTAAATATTTTTATCGTGTAAAAACGGCAAAATATAAGAAAAAATATATAAAAACTATAGCCTTCAAAATTCAGTAATGCAAAAAACTTTTTTTTTTTTTTAAAAAAAAAGCATTTTTAGCGTGATAGTAGCTAAACCTAAACCTAATCTGACAAACAAAGGCACCTAATCACTTATACCTCAAAGTCAACGGCATAAAAAAAGTAAATAAATAAAACCAATTCTTCCACTGCTGTTGATTTGTTCATTCTGCCTTCCAAAGATCGTAGTAAAGGTACTATTACACACTTCAATGTCGTAACGATCTCACCAGCGATCTCATGGGAGCGCGCTCGTGACAACATGGGTAATTGATCATTGGTGAGCTGTCACACATATGGATATCTTTAACGACACACCAACAATGTGATGAGGAGCTGTCGTTCGCACAACCCAGCGAACGATACTTGCTCAATGTTGTGAATAGGCCAAGTTGTTAACGAGATCATTATCGCGGTGTCACACACAATGATGCAGCAGATTGAATGAACGACGAACGACAGATTTATGAACATGTTCATAAATCTGCGATCAGCGATCCAACAATTTATTGTGGTCGTGTCTTAGTGCCACATGCAACGACGTACTAACAATGTCGTTTGAACGACTCCAAACCTGTGACGTTAGTGTGATATTGTTAAGGATATTGTAGCGTGTAACGGTACCTTAAGGCACGGCTCACATTTATCCTACACTCTATGCTGATCTCTTACACTGGGGATCACATGTACACAGTGGCATAGCATGGGTGGGGCAGGGGGGGGGGCGGTCCGCCCCAGGCGGCACATGTGTAGGGGCGGCAATGTGGCAGCCACTGCCATAGGATCCGCGGCCGCCGCCTGCGCTATATACTGAAGCAGTGCAGCACGTCGGCTGCTGGCTGCTTTCAAATCTCCCGCCCCCTGCAGCTCTGCTGTGCACTGAGAGGGAGGTGATGTCATCAGTCAGCGTCCCGCAGGGCAGAGCACAGGACACATGCTGGGGGAGACTGGAGGAGGTGAGGGGAGCTGCGAGGAGAAGAGGAGAGCGGAGGAGCGGAGGGAAGAGCTTGAAGGTGTCGGTGAGAGGAGAGCAGAGGAGCTGAGAGGAGAGGAGAGCAGAGGAGGGAGGGGGTAATGACTGGCCAGTGATCTGAATGAAGGGAAGCAGTGAGAGCCAGCAGAGGTGGCTACCTGTGCTGCAGGAGGACACCTAGGAGCAGCTTCGGGTCACAAGGTGACTGATCTCCTGCTTTGTAGTGAGTGGGGGAGGGGCGAGGAGTGGGACCTAGCTGCTGTGAGCAGGTGAAGCTGCCCATGTGAACAAGCCCTCCTGCAGCACAGAGGATTGTGATACCTGAGTGAGGAATCTGTAGAATGTGTGTGTGAGTTGTGTGTGTGTGATAGCCGTGCCTCTGTGTGTGTGTGATAGCCGTGCCTCTGTGTGCGTGTGATAGCCGTGCCTCTGTGTGTGTGTGATAGCCGTGCCTCTGTGTGTGTGTGATAGCCGTGCCTCTGTGTGTGTGTGATTGCCGTGCCTCTGTGTGTGTGATAGCCGTGCCTTTGTGTGTGTGTGATAGCCGTGCCTCTGTGTGTGTGATAGCCGTGCCTCTGTGTGTGTGTGATAGCCGTGCCTCTGTGTGTGTGTGATAGCCGTGCCTCTGTGTGTGTGATAGCCGTGCCTCTGTGTGTGTATGATAGCCGTGCCTCTGTGTGTGTGTGATAGCCGTGCCTCTGTGTGTGATAGCCGTGCCTCTGTGTGTGTATGATAGCCGTGCCTCTGTGTGTGTGTGATAGCCGTGCCTCTGTGTGTGTGGTAGCCGTGCCTCTGTGTGTGTATGATAGCCGTGCCTCTGTGTGTGTGTGTGATAGCCGTGCCTCTGTGTGTGATAGCCGTGCCTCTGTGTGTGTGTGATAGCCGTGCCTCTGTGTGTGTGTGATAGCCATGCCTCTGTGTGTGTGAACCGTGCCTGTGTGTGTGTGTGTGTGTGTGTGTGCGGGCCGTGCCTCTGTGTGTGTGTGTGCGGGCCGTGCCTCTGTGTGTGTGTGTGCAGGCCGTGCCTCTGTGTGTGTGTGTGCGGGCCGTGCCTCTGTGTGTGTGTGTGCAGGCCGTGCCTCTGTGTGTGTGTGTGTGTGTGTGTGTGCGAGCTGTGTACTAGGTGTACACCTGTATATTGCCAACCTCTGATCTTTGTACTAGGTGATGACCTGTATATTACTATCTTCCTCCGTGTGCAATGTTTCCTATGTGTATATTACTGTTTATTCTCATTAATTTACAGTTAGATTGTTTTGTATTCAGTGTTTGATTTATTCCATTCTTCTATCTTTGGTGCTATATACTGTATATCCCAGCGTGTTCTATTGGGGAATTGTTAACATTGTTGTTCCAGATAACAATATGATGACTATAATAGGGACACTGGTGATTGGTGATAGGACCTGTGGTGATGTCGCTGCCCGCACTTTACGGCATTACGGCATGACATCATAACTAAGTGCCAGCGGCCGTTCCGGATCCCGGAGGCCGCAAGCGCGCATCCTACAGCAGTTGATCACCATTGAATTTGACCCTGATTAACAGGTACACTTAAGTGGCTCCTAACCCACTAGCGGTATCCTCCTGACCCCCGGAATTATCAATGACCAAGGGGGCGACAAATTTTTCGACCACCCCGGGCGCCACAAACAGTTGCTACGCCACTGCATGTACATCTTTGAAAAATGTGATTCAGACAAAATTCTCAATGAAAAATTCACTGTAATAAGGCTAGGGTTACACATGCCATGCATTTTTTGGTGCCTTAAAAAAAGCATGCGTTTTTCCATGCTTTTTTACATTTCTGCATGTGTTTTTTAAGGTGTTTTTTGACACCATGCGTTTTTGAATCAGCACCAAAAAATACTGCAAGCTGCGTTTTTTGGTGCATTTTAAAAAACGCATGCGTTTTTTTAACATGGGCCCCTATGTCTAACTGTACCATGCGTTTTTGGGATGCATTTTTGATTCAGCACCCAAAAATACTGCAAGCAGCATTTTTTGGTGCTGTTTCAAAAACGCATGCGTTTTTTACAAAATGCATGCATTTTTTTAACATGGGGCCCCAAGGGAAACATATGCGTTTTTAGATGGCACTAAATGGCACCATGCGTTTTTCAAGGCAGCTCCTCACTTAAGTGCAAAAACGCTTGCTAAAAACGCATGGCACTTTAGGCATGCGGTTTTGCTATTGGGGCATGCGTTTTTTGCATGGGGACCTATGCGTGCATTTTTACATGCATTTTTAGAAAACGGAGGTCTCAAAAATAGCAAGTGAAATAGGCATGTGTGACCCTAGTCTAAAATAAGGGAACTCCCACCTGGTCTGTGGTACAGCAGTGTCCTTTCTTTTATGCGTCTTTTTAGGCATGCACAAAAGGTCATAAACAGTTTTGTTCAATTTTGAAAAAAAAACACCTCTAAACAGAGGCCAAATGGAGTCCGGACTAACTCTGATGCCTCATTATAGTGAATGGATCCATCGGGGGCTTCACCTGAATCATGTACTTCAGAGATATAGATGGAAACCCCAATGTAAATGCTCAGTATAGAGCACAGGATAATTGTTGACTGATCCAAAACGTTCTGTACAAAAATTGCCACCAAATAGCATTCAACTCAACCCACAGAAAAACAAGTCCCCTCTCAGGGTCCATCATCTGTTAATAGAAATATAGGAGGCTTCTGCATTACTGGTATCACAAAAGCTCTGGAAAAACACTATGGCTATCTCCTAACGGTCTGAGGTCTGGCAATGCAAGACACTACACACTCTCCGGTAGAACAGGGCTGGCCAAGTGCAGTCCTCAAGAGCCGCAAAGAGTGCATGTTTTCAGGATTTCGTTAGCATTGCACAAGGTGCTGGAATTATCCCCTCTGTGTGTGATGAAATTAACATCTGTGCAATACTAAGGAAATACTGAAAACTTAAGACTGTAGTTGGACACCCCTGCATAGAAGTCTCTGGAAGTAGCCAGGGTGCAAGAGGAATTCTCAAGCCCTTTCACCACAATTGTGGCACTCCCTGGATCGTCTTACACCCTTGTGACCATGGTGTGTGGTTTCATGCTTTTTCGACGCAGACATTGAGAATCTGGATCAAAATCTGCATATCTATCCTGAGGGCAGCAAAATCTATGACAGGTTCTGTGCCCACATTGCTTTTTTTTTCTTGCACTTGTGGTTCAGATTTAATTTTTCTGCCCCAAAATCTGCACCAAATCTGCAAGGAAAAAAATCAAGCTGACACAGCACTTCTGAACTCTCATAGACTTTGACTAGGGTCACACTTGCATGCATTTTTTAAGGTGCTTTTTTCCAGCCTGCGTTTTTGGGCTGCGTTATTGCTGATAGGTGTAAGACAGCCTTAAAAATGCATGCAAAAATGCCCACAAGTATTATTAATATTTAATCTTTTATTCAACTGTTAACAGTTTGCTCATTCCAGCAGCAGCCTGTATTTGCATGTAGTACGCATGTAGCTGAGCTATGAGTTTCTATGTTCATGTAATGTGCATGTAGCAGACTTGTGTGTATCTGTATTTGCATGCAGTACGCATGTAGCAGAGCTGTGTTTGTGAGATGTGTATGTATCATAGCTGTGTGTTTGTATATGCATGTAGCAGAGCTGTGCGTGTATCTGTGTGTGCATGTAGAGTGCATCTAGAAGAACTGTGTGTTTGTAGTTTGGATGTAGCAGAACTATGTGATTCTATGTGCATGTAGTGTGCATGTAATAGAGATGTGTGTGTGTTTTTATGTGCATATATTTATGCATGTACCTGAGCTGTATGTATTTATATGTGGATGTAGTATGCATGTAGCAGAGCTGTGTGTTTGTATGTGCATGTACTGTGTATGCAGTAGAGCTGAGTGTGCATCTGTATGTGCATGTAGCAGAGCTGAGTGTGTAGTGTCCATGTATCAGAGCTGTGTGGGTCTATATGTTCATGTAAAAGAACTGTGTGTCTGTATGTGCATGTATTTTGCATGTAGCAGAGCTGTGTATGAGTATATGTGCATGTGGCAGAGCTATTTGTGTCTGCATGTGCAAGTACTGTATCATAGCAGAGCTGTGTCTGTTTGTGTTTAGTGTGCATGTAGAAGAGCTGCATGTGTACTGTGCATGTATCAGAGTTGTATGTGTTTATATGTGCATGTAGCAGAGCTGTATGTGTCTGTATGTGCATGTAGCAGAGCTGTGTATGTCTAATAAATAATTTGCAGAAAGACACCAACAATATATTTATTGCCACCATATTCTACCCTAGTACATTAAAAATAGCGCTAATGACCCCTTCCTATTACACCGCCAGGGAAGCTTTAATTAATAAGAAGAATGCTTTTCCTATTTTCTTCTGTCTAAACCTGGGGTGCAGCTTAAGGTGCAGAAGTGCAGCAATGGGGAGTGATGGGGACAGAGTGTTAAAAAGAGGCCCACTGAGATTCTTTCACCCAGGGTTCACAAAAACCTGGAGCTTGCCCTGTACCTGCTTATCCATTGTCTGTCTTCAACACAGTTCTGCTGCTACCAGTGGTATCATCTAGTCCAGTGATGGCCAACCTTTTGAGCTTAGTCTGTCAAAATTCATTAAAAAAAGAGCATAACTTGTGTGATGTGTCACTTCTAGAAAAATCCATAATTTTGTGATATTTGTACCTCCCATAACAAAAATTTATATTTTTAATATTTGGTATGTACTGTATTGATTAATAAATCAAAAAACAAATAATTCTTTACCTTACCCTAGTGATTTTTTTGTTGCTGAATTTCATTTGCTAAATCTTCAATCGATAATGCCTGTCTGTATCTCTTGAAAGAGCTGGCTACTTCTACTACTTCCTTTATTTAATTTTGCTTTTTTTATTTTTTGGGGTCTCCATCAGGGGGCCATAACATAAGATAGATAGTCTGTTAGCCTTGCAGGCAAGCAGCGATTAACTAGAGTCTCGGATGAGGTGTTCCCTACCCCAGAGTTGCTAAGCAGGATTGGGATACAGTGGAAGCACAGTTATCTTGGCAGGGTTAACTGTCTTGGATGGCGTATTGTCTTCACCCATTATAATTGAGCAATAACTGTGCTGGGTACATTGGCAGCAGGGTGAGATTTTGGAAGCTGGTATAAGATAATGGCCAGGGTGTAAGGAGCACACATTCCTGAGATGACTTTCCTATTCCCCTGTAGTCACTTAAATGGACCTGGGTCCAGGCGTCTGCCACTGACAGGGCAAATATGGGACACAGTTCCAGTGTTTCCAGCTGTATGGGTGCAAGTCTGCAATAAATTTAGTGCGGGTGGGAGCTCTGTTATCACTGCCTAACTACCTTCACTAATGGAGGTAAAATGGCTGCCCTTCATGCTGCGCTCTCAGCAGTAGAGTTGCCCCTCCTCCAGATGCTGATACTATCAGGTAGTGAAGTCAGAGAGCAGCAAGCAGATAGTGTCAGCGTCCGGAGGTGGGGCAACTCTCCTGCTGAGACCGTGGCACAAACAGTGGCCTTATTACCTTTATAGTGAAAGGCCATGGTCTCAGCAGTAGAGATGCCCTGCCTCTGGATGCTCTCAGCTTGCTGCATGTTAGCAAAAATGTCTCGGCGTGTCACCCCTGACACACGTGTCATAGGTTAGCCATCACTGATCTATTCACTGTTCATTATGTATCCATACTGTAGTAGTGATGCTTCCATGGCTGCTGTTGCTCGATCCTCATTGCCACACATCTGGTTGCCTGCCCCGTCTTGGACACGTCATTGCGTTGAAAACAGCCAGCCTGTTCCTGCTCTGTATAAGGGTCATTCAGATGTTTTTTTTTTTCCATTAGAGCTCTATCTGTGGTTTTTATAGATCGAACTTATACCTATTAAAGTACCTTTACATGCGGCAACTTTTCTAGGAATTTCACTGGCAACTTACTGGTTGCAGTGAAATCATGGACACATTGTTCTATCTTGTGGCTGTGTACAAATGGAACAATGTGTCCATGATTTCACTGCAACCAGTAAGTTGCCAGTGAAATTCCTAGAAAAGTTGCCGCGTGTAAAGGTACCTTTATAGTCTTGCTCCTGTTCACACATCCTTGGATTCTTGCATGCTGAGTATTCTGTATATAGTCACAAAGACATGACTGATTTTTTCCAAGTATCTTATCAAACTCACCAACGCAAGTCTATGGTCCGTAAAAAAAAAAAAAAATCGGATCTTCTTGACACTTCCCAACCAGCTATAAGTATTGCTATTCAATACAGTCCTAGGAGACTTTTGCAGGATTGCAGTATTGTAAATACGTTTTGCACAAATCATATTTTTGGAGAAAATTTAGCAATGCTAACCCATCCAAATCCCTCATACTGCTCATCTCCAGTAGGTACAAAATACCTTTATCAAATGGTTACAAGTTTATGCCGAGTAAGGTGTTTCAATATCTACAGCTGTCATAACTTTTGCTAAACTATGTAACTTGATACATATCTGTCAAAACTGAAAAAAGCTAAACTAAAAAGAAAGAAAGCAAATCTCTAATGTATTTTTTTTTTTCAACAAATGTTGGCGAACACAATGAATTATGTGTCTTTTTGTTCACTACACTTATGTCATAATAACATATCCATTGAAATCCAACACATTACTTAATATAGTTATTTTACTTTATCTTTTATAATATAAGGCATAACTTGATATATCTACTTTATACCAAAGCATGTGTCAGAGAAATGAATTCAAATAATTGTGAATAACGTCAAGGTGTACTTGACATTTTGTCTGAACTATTATATCTATCTGCATTTTGCTTTCTTCCTGCCCGCAAAGAGTTTTTGTGAGTTTTTGACGTTGCATATTTCCACTGTGTCAAAAATGCAATATCTTACATTTCCAGCAAAGTGGATGGGATTTATAGAAATCTCATTCCCGCTGTGCTTTTTTTTATTCAGCATAAACTGACCTATGGTGTGTGTGTGTCAAATCCTTGACACGTCAATTTCTCCAAATATGTTGGGTTCTGTGTGCAGATTTTCCCCACATTAGATGCAGAAATTCTGCAGTTAAGTTACGCACATGCATTTTTAGTGAGTTTTCAGTGAGGAAACACATTGAAAATGCATGCATTCTGCTTATAAGTATTTTAATACAGTTTTGTCAAAGCCAAATACCAGGAATTATCAAAAAATGAAGCAATAAATACACAGTAAAATACATACATTTATGTACCTATCTTAATATCTTAAAATAAGATACTTGCATGTTTTACATGCATTTTTTTTTAATTTTTTACATTTGTTTTTTCAAGCTGTTGACTAAGACAGAATGAGCTTAGTGGTTACTCTAGAGATGAGCAATTTTTTTGATGTTCAAATTCAGTTTGGTTTGTTGAACATGCAGCGTCAAACTTCTGAACACCATTAAAATCAATGGGAGGCAGAATCAAGGGCCTAGAAAACACCTTAAAAGGGACCCAAAAGCTGCCAAACACAGTTCAAAACCATTTTACAGTGGAGCCCGGCTGGTTTGGCACAGACATTATCTTCCTACATTATAACTTAGCAAGCTTTAACATCACTGTCACACTCAGCATACTTGCAGGCCCACTCATGAACCTCAAACATACTCATCATGACTTTTCTGAGGTTGTGTCAGGTTACACAGTGGGCATCACACAGCAGGGAATCCAGCTGGGGCTCCAGGAAGTTGTTTGATGCTTTTTTTAAGGCAGATTTTGAGAATCTGCAGGTCTATCCTAAAGCCAGCATATCCTTTAAAATTTCCCAGGGAAAGCCAAAGTCGTGGTGAAAGTGCTCGAAGATTCCTCTTGCCCCCTGGCTATTTCCAACGAGACTTGTTGGTGAATACTGGTTACTAAAAACCGATCATAAGGAGAAGGTGGACAACTTGAGCCTGGCTTATCTTGCTGGTCAGTTTGCATTCTGCACCTGTGCAGATGATGCTGTTTCATGTGCTGATGGAGTGATGTACAGTAGTTTGTAGTCAATATATGATAGGATGTACCCAGTTTATATTCCTACAGCTTGCATACTGCAAAAGATTGGTTCTTCATCAAAATAGAAAGAATTCCCTCCCAAGGGATGCTCTAATATAGGACTCGCTACCACAACGACCACCATCTCCCAGTTTTACAGTGATGTTGTGCCTACAATATCACCATCAGTTGAGACATCACCTGCTCAAGCACTGACTGCAGATAAAACATTCGATTCATATACTGTGTTAGCCACACATTGTCTGCATTGTATATTAGTGAAGCCAACAATCTCCTCTAATTACATCACCTCTTTAGCAATCCTCCCCGTTTCCCAGGTTTTGTCTTCAACAGAGTAATCATGATTGCTATCCATGATTTGACAGACAGTTGCTTTGGTGTGGAAGATGGCCTGAGCTGCTTGACCCTCTAAAACCTTGGAAACTCAGATTCTCACCTCGATATTTGTTCTGGCTTAAGTGGCTACTACCAATGCCAGTGATTTTATCACAACAATCAGTGACCTTAAAAACCCCAGGCGCCTATTTTATTCAAGAACAAAGCTAACAGTTCTTCTCTTGCTTCTGGAACATCTGTGTGGCATGTATGTGTCTCAAACCTGGCATTTCAAACAGGTGCGGCAAAGCAGACCTGCACATTAAGGCCACGTGCACATGTTGAGTATTTAGTGAATTTATTACTTTAGCATTAGTAAGCCAAATACAGGAGTGGTGTGATGCTAGCCACTTCTTACTGACTAAATATCAAATAGGCTCTTAATAAACAAAGGTGTAAGACAAAAGGTGTAGTTTAAGTCATGGTTCAAATTAAGATTTCTAGGAAGGATCAAGACAAAAGGGCTAGGCAAACAGATGGTCAAAAGAAAGGTACACAGTTGGTTAGCAATAGTTCAAATGCTGGACACAGTGTCATGCAAACACCACCAAGCATAAGCTAGTACTGGCAGTAATTTTGAGGTTTGGAGGTAGGAAGCCAGTTCAATAGCCAGGTAATCACTTTGAACAGGATGCACAAGGAGGAAATCCAACATACCCCAGCCTCTTATTGGACAGCTGAGCTGTATCACCATACTGATAACTTATCATATTCCAGTCTCTGATGGGATGGCCAAACTTTCCATCATCATACCAACAGCTCAGCACAACCGGGCTCAAAATTGAACAGCTACAGTCACTTGTTGTGTCCAGAAACACTGCTGGAATGAATTGTGGTAAATGAGTTAAAAAATGCAGAAGTGTTGCACTTTTTTTTATACTTTTCCTCTGATTGTTTCACTCCTAATTTTGACTTACAAATATTTAGGAAAAAAACTCTCCAAATACTCACCATAGCACTTCATTATGTGGGAATTTACACCTGCTTATGATGTGCTACGTCTTTCACAGTTCTTTAAGGAATTAAGTGTCTAGGTTCACTATAATAATTTGTAAGTTTGCTACAATTTTTACTTACTCCTGGTTTTGGCTTACAAATGCTGAGGTGAAAAATTCACCAAATACTCAACAGGTGCACATGGTCTAAGGCTGTGTGCCCAGGATGAGTTTTGGTGAACTTTTGAAAATGCATATTTTCGCTCCGTCAAAAACAACATCTTACAGCTCCAGCAAAGTGAATGGGATTTATATAAGTTTCATGTCCACTGTGCTTCTTTTTTACTCAGCATCAACTAACCCGCAGTGTGTTTAAAATTTGCAGCATGTTCATTTCTCCAGCAGGTACCGGGAGTTCTATGTGTCGATTGTCCCAATAGACTTGTATTAGATTCAGAGAAAGAGCACAGGTAAAAAATGCACTTGCCTTTTTAGTGCATTTCCTATTGTTAAAAACCATCAATTGTGCATGTAATACTCACATAAGTTTATCAATAAGTTTTGTCAATGCCAAATACCAGTTAGCATCAAAAATAAACCAGCTTTATTTAAAGCATGACATTCAACGAGACAAAAACTGCAGCTTCAAAAATGTATTAAAAACGCATGTAAAAATGCACATAAAAATGCAATAAAAAATTGCAGGTAACCTAATTTGCATAATAGGTGCAGAAATAGCGCAGAAATTCAGCAACATCAAAAACTCATGGTAAAAAAAAATGTATGTGTAGATAAAGTGCTTCTGTGCTTTCCCCCTAAATATAGAAACAATGACATAATCCTATATGATCTGGTTGTTTCAGACTAGAGGTTACCGGAATAGAATAAATCTTAAAAGAAATGATTCATAAATTGTAATACACCAAAGCAGTGTAGAGGTAGTAAGTGACTGTCGGTAATTTCATATTGTTATACTAAAGAGCAAATGCTCTATTATACAAATCCTCTATTTATTATATGGCATACAGTAAACTTGCTCTTGATAGGGTGACTACTCGGAGAGCTGTTTAGACAGAGTAGTAAAAATTATAACTCAAATTGTATGTGCAAAATACTGACATCAACACAGAATAAGTTACACAATCAGTCTGAAAAGTAAAAAGATCCAGTGGGTTCCAAAGATAAATGTGGATTACCTGTTGCTGCAGAAAGGATCATGGAGCTTGTAGCATAAACATAGACAGCATGGAAATACAAGCATGAAATAAAAATAAGTGTCATGCAGGTCTATCCCCCATGTGAAAAGGCACAGCTGCCTACTGCCTCTGCGATGCTTCGAAAGGCACACCTCAACCATTGGCGTTCTCAGCTATGCCTGCAAAATACGGAGTTGGTGTGGGGTTAACATCACCGCTAAATACGGAGGCAGCAGAGGGCTCAAAACCCCTTCGCATTTCAGAACAATGCAAGTTCCTTCATTAGGGAACCTGATGAGTGGGTCATAATTCCTCCATAGGTTTGTAACAGACATATCGCCTGTCATCACAAATGCTTGATTGTAGTTGTTGCTGCGAAGGGTGGCCCAACCACATTTTAGGTTTAGAGGGCAATCATGTTGTCACATAGGGCCTGCAGGTTTGGATTTAATTTTCCTTAATAATAAAAACCTTCATTAATAAACTGCAAGTTGAGTTTGTGTTATCTTTGTCTAATATTTAAATTTGTTTGGTGATCTGAAACATTTAAGTGTGGCCTTGTGTCTATGTATACCACCAGTCTCCTCCCTGTCAGCATGGCTGGATGCAGGTGCTACAATCGCCCCCATGCCTGGGTTGCAGGAGACTGAGCACCGGTGGTGTCCAGACACATGTGTTACCTCTCAGAGGAGCCAGCAGCCTCCTGCTAAATGCAATGGGTATGAAAAGTGGCGAAATTTGGTACGTTTTTTCAACATTTAAGTGTGACAAACATGTAAAAGAATAAGAAACCAGGAACGGGCAAATACGTTTCTATATCCCCATATGTAACTCACATTTCAAATTTCCCAGAAAATCCTCACAAACAGACAAATTGGAGTTTGTCTAATCCGCTCCTCTCTAGTACCTGTTTATCTCAATGCAATGCCATTTCAGTGAAATAATTGAATATTGTTTTTTTTTAATATGTTGTTATCTTCATTATAAGCAAAGATTCATCCTCTACTGCAGTATACAGGAGCTCCTGGAATCCCTTTTTATAACACAAAAATAGCAAATTAGTGTTGGCAGAACAGAGTATTACTACCCTGGTCTAGTAATTTATGCCAAGTATCAACAGCTGACTCAGTGCACTATATAACAGTCCCAAAATCTCAGAATCAGAATGCAAACCTCGCACTCTACATTGCAAATGGGTTAAATGATCCCAATAAGATTTATCTTGGAAACTGGCTCCATTATTTAATTAAGCTTTCTGTGGAATGAGCAGGCAAGTCGACTTGTTTTCTAAGCATGGTGTAAAAATAGAATCTCTATTAATGCAGGGAAATCTGCCTTGAAGGAAAAATGTAGCCTATAATGGCATCAGCAGGGGCACTTAGTTCATTGCTGTAGCAGATGCATGCCAAATAAAGAGATGGTACTATACACCAATCTGTGATAACAAAACACTGCTGGGTAGTTCCAGTACTGAAATAAACAGCCGCATTTGTTTTGCTCAGCAACTTCTGTCTGAGCCTCAGATGATGATCCAAATGCTACATATAGTGATGTGTTCATTTAACCTGTACTTTCTTACAAACCATGTGCTATAACCTTTTCCAAATATGAATTGCTTTATTTTCTATTGATTCTTTGAAGATGTGATATTTAGCTTTTTGGTTTTCATTTTTTTTTTTAAAGAAATCTGACATTTGAATTTGGACAGAACCATATAGTAAAAATGCTTAGATTTAGTGCAGAACCTACAGTTAGGATTCGATCACACGAGCGTATGCTTGAGACAAGTGCTAATCTATGTATTATGTCTATGAGTGTGCGCCAAATCTCAACATCTGAGTGCAGTCTGATTTATTATGACAGACAATGGAGAAGATGGAGAAATTAAGTTCTCCATCTTCTCCTCACCTGTTGTCCGATACTGTCATGCAAGAGAATCCGGGTCCGGCGCTGCCCTCTGTGGTCACGATACCCAGTGGCGAGGTTCTGTAAGGTTAAGCTAGGGTCACAACAGCGTTATTGTGTGCATTCAGGGGGGTTTAAAACATAGAGTTTGGCAGCATTAGCGCAGTGTTACCGGAAAGGTAAGACTGCATTAACGCTGTCAATTTATAACTTTGGATGACGGAACCCCGCGTGCATCTCATACTCCGGAGTTTGAAATCTCTCACTCTTTCCAAGCACATCACATGACGCAGAAGAGCATGTGATGGTCGCTTGGAAAAAGCGTGAGATTTTAAACTCTGGCACCTAGATGCTGGCGTTCCCAATGCATGCAGGGTTCTGTCATCCAAAGTTATAAATTGACAGCGTTAATGCCGTCTTACGTTTCCGGTAACACTGCGCTAATGCTGCCAAATTCTATGTTTTAAACGGAACCCCCTGAATGCACACCATAACGCAGGTGTGACCCTAGCCTTACTGATGTCCTACTTGCTAGGGGGAGGGCAGTGCTGTTGCCACCGCGATACCCAGTGGGTGCAGTGATAATGTTAGTAATTTTATATGACCTCTTACTGCTTTCATCGGCTATGGTGTCCATGGCGGGTAGCACAAAGCCCGGATTTCCCCCAAGCAGTAAAGTCATGTAAGATTAGTTACATCAGAGCTCATGGGAAAATCCAAAGCTGCCATTGAGTGTCAGTAACATCTGGAGCTTCGTTCTGAGAAGTTTCTCTGTATGAGACTCCATAGGAATTGATGGCCATTATGGGATACTGCTTATTGGATTATCATCAGAATTTCCAGTATTTCTACAATTTTATAAATTGCAGAATGTGTTTGTATGGGAGAAAATTTAGATGCTTTAACCTAAAATTTGCAAACAAATTATTACAGTAAATCAAGACAGGTCTGTTTTGTCCTACCTGTTTGAAATGTCAAACGTAGACACATACATGTCATACTGATAATAAGGGCTATCATTTTTGTCCATTATGTGAACCCTCCCTAGCCCTTTTGGTTGATTTCATATTTTCCTGGGTTGGCTAAAAGTAGTAACACATTTTTGATATCAATTAAATGCTATATTTATGTCAAAAATATGTGTTAAATTAAAATGTGACAGTAGTGTAAAACTTAGGCCACACTTGGCTTCCTTTATATGTGGAAGTGTATTATTGGGGTGCAAGTGGAAGTCTTAAAACAACATCACAACGCTGACCTCAATTACTGTCAGGTGTTATAGCCACTGACAATAACAACATCAGCTGGAGTGTTCTGCTCCATCCACCCCCTTTGCCACTAAAATGCTTATTGTCATATGAAGTGTAATTTCCATTCTGTTAATGACAACTGTTTTTGTTCTGCCTCTAGTCTACTTACCCAGTACACCCTAATGAACATTTTACCCCAGAATAACGTCTTCCATTGGATTTACTGGAAGAGACAGTGAGCCTTTGTTCTTGGATAATATGGGTCTGAAAGAGATGGATAACACAATTTTAATGCTAAGCTATATTGCTAGCTCTGTGAGTCATGGTCGTATGAACACTGGCAGTGGTAGTAACCTTCTGAGCCAAAGGAGATCTCAAAGTGGGAATCACGTGGCCGGAGGGGGTGCAAGTAGCTCAGGCCATTTCTAACCACGGCAACTGTCAGCCAAATCAGAGTTGACAATGTGTACTGAGAGGGTGATATGATCAGCGAAAGACGTTTTAGGTCACATTCACCATTTGCAATTAATGAAAACGTGTGTTGCATGCTGAAGCACTTCTGAGAGGCTAATATATTTGTCAGCAGGGATCAACCATACCATTCCCATCATACTTATCCTGTAAAAAATTTAGAAGTATGCAACAAAGAAAGGAACAAATACAGCAACTTGTACATTTTGTGGTTATAGGGCAAGTTAGTGTAACTTGCCTCAGAAAGGTAGATGTGTGGGAGACACTTGTCCATATCCGAGCATGCTACAGAACATTGACGATTCTATGTATGTGTAAATGGTTGTACTGTGGTTTACTGTGAACACCTTCATATTCAGGCCAGTTACGCACATAGTTGCACCAGACCCCTTTGCCTCCAGGTTGAGGAAACCAACAAAGGTCTCTTTAATAAATAACAAGGGGGGTACAAAGGGTACAGGTAACTCACCTTAACATTTCTTCTGCATAATATGGCACATTCAATGTGGTTATAGGTGACAGCACTTTATTTGTGAACGTTAAACAGGCAGTATAGCAAAGGGGAACCTCCATCTTCCTAATGCAGGGCCACACAGGTCAATATGTTATATTAAGAATCCTGTACCCAGTCTACTTGTTATGATCCCTTACAAGTGCTGATCCTAGCGCCGTTTCGATCTTCTTGTGTTTTCAGCTGGGTAGATTCCTTTTCCTTGCTAAGATTCCTCAACAACTAGCAAATACTGCCCTCACTTCCACAAACATCTCTTATGAATAGGCATCATATCTTTGCCTATGTAGTAGGCCTCTGTCGCCACAAAAAGCTCCAACTGTAACTTGCTTACTTGTACTTGCCACACACACCTGACACTTGTCTTCTTCTCAGGTGTCTTTTTACCTGCACTAGAGCCCCCCAACTTTTGGCCAGTAAAAATAACACACCAGTCCGGGGGTCACCATGAGGAATTAAGGCAGGAGCCTGGTGCTGCTGGTCATCAGGACAGATGGACAGGGGGCATCCAGACCCCACGCGTATCGCTGCCTAGGTGCAGCTTTGTTAGGGGAGTGATGGAGTTTGCACAATTGAGGTCTAAATACCTGCTTGGAGCTCATTATGGTGCAGCTGGGTGCCGACAGTGTGGCATAATGCAGAAAGTCAGGGAGGTCATGTAATTGTTACCATGGCCGCTGGGAAGTGTCATTGATGACAACTTACATTGAAACTGGAAGTGACATGTTCGGTCACCATGGTGATCTAAATAACATAACAGGGAGGCGGGTAACTTATCTATTGAGCTGATTTAACCTCGCAGGGTGCCAAATAAAAAGATTTGAGGGAGTAGGAATGCATTAAGAATGGATAAGAATAATAAAGCAAAGGTAATGCATGTAAGGATACTGTTACACGTCGCAACATTGCATGCAATTTGCTGGTTGCAGTGAAATCATGGACACATGTACCCTAACACATGGCTAGAGAACCAGAAGTTGTTACAGCGCACATTCCTCAAAACCTAATGTGACACAGCACAGAGAGGTATACATGTGGGGTCTGTGCAAATAGATGATACAAAGTAGAATATACAATATCAAGATGCAACAGTAAGGGTACCTTTACACATCGCAACATTGCATGCAATTTCACTTGCAATTTGCTGGTTGCAGTGAAATCATGGACACATTGTTCTATTTTGTTGCCGTGTACAAATGGAACAATGTGTCCATGATATCACTGCAACCAGCAAATTGCAAGTGAAATTGCATGCAATGTTTTGACGTGTAACGGTACCCTTACACTGAGCTGGAGCCAGAATGCACATACCATAAAATGAATGAGAAAAAAAAAATTATGATAAACCGTATCTATTACCAAATGTGAAATGGTGGCACGAACTCAACACAATAACATAGTGGTGATGTGGGTGGCTCATCTAGGGGGCCAGTGTACTCCCGCAGAACATCAAATATGGGTAGATGAAATAAATGCATTATGGTTAATTATACAGAGATAATAACGTGTAATTCTCATGGCACATGGCTAGAAACATGATGCACACAGACCTCCAGCCAAATGCTCGACTATAGAACTGGTATACTCCCGCAGGGTACAGAATAGCCATATTGAGGTAGATGGAGTAAATGTAGTGATTAATAGAGCAGATAAAAATATGTCTACGTGACTAGGAAAGCTGGAGGTGTGGCAGCGCACATTCCCCCAGTCCAGATGTGCCCAGCACGGAAATGAGTATACATGTAGGGTCTGTATGGATGGATAATAGAATAAGAAAATATAGAATATACAAATACCACGATATACCAATAAGGCTAGGCTGGAGCCCAAAGGAAAAGTGGCACACATACCATATGTAAATTTAAACCATGCATGAAGATGAACCATATCCTTCACCCCATGTCACATGGAGGCACAAACCCAACATGATAGCATAGCAAGAAGGCGAGTGGCTAAACTGGGGGGCCAGTATACCCCCACAGAGCAACAAATGTCAGCAGATGAATTAAATACATAGTGGTTAATTCTATAGAGGAGATGATGCATAATTCACATAGCACATGGGTCGGAGATGTGGCGGCACACAGACCTCAAGTTAGGTGTATCCCAGCATAAAAATAATAACCATACTCATAAAAGCTGTGCACATGCCATGCTGTGATTATAGGCAAATAGGTCTCACAAACTATAGAACGCGTACTAACCAGCATAGATATAGAGCATATAGTCAGTGGTGTATATATTCATTCCGGAAGAAGTGAGGCATGTGGTATATTTATGCAGCGAGACCTGGAGATGTATAGTGATACCATCCCTAATTGTGATTCATCATAAAGTTCAAACAATTTGAGTAGCTCATGCGTTCCAAAACATATGACCCCAGTGTTAGAATTACTCTTCTGGGTTCACCCAGCGCCCAATCAGTGTACAATACCGGCAAAATACACAAATTTCAAGAGATGCCATAGTCAAGGGTAAGTCACATGTATATTCCCACATATGATGTACTTGTAGACAGATGTGTAGTTGGTGCCATTTTACAAGACGCCAACACTTCATTGACATGTTTAGCTATCAAGTGGAAAGCAACCTGGCATGGTGATTGGAAATAGTCATCCAGAAATATCAAGATGCAGATAAGGTTGACAATTGTAGGTAACTAGAATCCACTAAGCTTAGTCAGATATCTCCAAAACTGAGCACCCCCACGAGAGAACGTGTTCACAACGAAATATAGAGTAAGATAAGGAACCTCCATTACGTAATACCAGTTTCTAGACCAATGAATAACCCTAATAGCCGGGCCACCACCTCTAGTTGTGGAACCATTAGTAGTATGTATAAAACGGAACATTACACTAGATTGCTTTGCGAAGTCTCTGCATTAAGATGCCTCCAGTCACATGGGGTACCAACTGTTTGGAATAGGTCCCAGTGACAATATTAATATGACACTCCATTTCGGTGTAGCGTTAAAAGAAATCTGGTCCTTATTGTCGAATAGAAAGAAGAAATATATCAAGTTTCTGGGAGATCAATTCACGTTTTCAAGGTGTTTGATATTTGTTGGTCCGCAATCCATATAAGGGAACACAAGATTGATAAGGTGTACTCTTGATGATTGCGTCCTTCCACAATGGATATGATGTCTTCAACCCAAGAACCCGGTGAAGAGAAACTCCTCGTTTAAGCCTGCAGGTGATAAAGAGTTCAAGTGATAAATCCATTTGCTCTCTAAATGTAAGAGTTGTCTAGAGGTATCACCCCCCCTGATGGTTGGTTTAATTGATTCAAGTCCAACCACCCTCAAGCCTCTAGAACTGCCATGGTGGTAGTTGAGGAAATGTGAAGCGATAGATGTTAATTTGTTACCTTTAACTAAATCACCGGCTGCTAAGTTAATGGTGGAAACATGCTTCTGGACACTTTTGCGAAGCTCCTGGGTAGTTTCTCCAGTGTAGACTCGATTGCAGGTGCAAATGATGCCGTAAACCACATTGGTACTTTTGCAATTGATGTATCCCTTCAGGTTGTGTTCCTTATGGTCCTGTGGGTTTGTGAAGAGTGAAAAGGTCGGTGTCTTATGTTGAGATATATTACAAGACCCGCATGGAAAGGAGCCCCGTAATCTTGTACCACGGCCCAGTCTTGTCCCTGTATATCTGAAGTGACTAGTAGTGAGTCGATCCCGTAGGTTGGGTGCGCGTCGGGCAGTGAGGAGTGGTCTGTCCTCAATGAAGCTTTTGATTCTGGAATCAGAGGTTAAAATGTTCCAATGCTTATGTAACAAATCACTCACCTCGGACCATTGGTTGTTGAAATCTGTGATAATTCTCAATCTGGGATCCTCTCGTCTATTTGTATGATGTAACAGAGTTTGTCGATCCATGTTTTTTGCCCGGATATAGGCTCGTGAGATGACTTTCTTTGGTTAGCCACGTTCAGAGAATCTACTCGGCAGGTCGTGGACATGACGCTTGAAGGAAGTGTCTGATGTACAATTGCGTCTAGTAAGTAGGAATTGACCTACAGGTATACCCCGTTTCAGATGGTAAGGAGAAACAAGGCTGACACACATAAGAACAGCAGCTGCTTCCTCAAGAGCCAATGAACTTTCTGAGGAGAGGAAAGCGAGGCTTGCAGACATGAAAACAAGAGCTGCTTCCTCAAGAGCCAATGAACTTTCTGAGGAGAGGGAAGTGAGGCTTGCAGACATGAAAATAAGAGCTGCTTCCTCAAGGGCCAATTAACTTTCTTAGGAGAGGGAAGTGAGGCTTGCAGACAAGAGAACAAGAACTGCTTCCTCAAGAGCCAATGAACTTTCTGAGGAGGGACAGTCTTTGAAAGCAGTTGGAATCGATTTACAATCTCCATGCTTTTCTCATGGTCAACTTTATGTGGCCTGTTCAAGAGTTGGAACAGCCAAAAATTTGTTTGTTTTTGCATCTGAAGGAAGAACTAAGAATGTCGTTTATCAAAAGGCTCTCGAATAAGGAGTAGAATACTTCACATTACTTGCCCTATTTAGTTAAATCTGTGTGAAATATCTGTGGTGTTGAAATATATGTTGTGAAATGCTTCTATTAGGCCCCTTTCACATCAGCGTTTTTTGAAAAATGCGGCAGTTGCAGTCAAAAAGCCGCATCTGCCGCATTTTCCGCATGATGCCCCATGCATTGTCTATGGGGCTTGCGGTAAATGTGTGGCAGGTGTGGCAAGTGCGGTTTTGGTAGTTGTGGCAGTTGCGGCAGTTGCGTTTTTTTCATGGCCGCAACTGCCGGAACCGCACTTACCGCACCTGCCACATACTTACCGCAAGCCCCATAGACAGTGCATGGGGCCTGCCGCAAGTGTGACCTTTAGGTGAAAAATGCAGCAGATGCCTTTTTTTTACCGCAACTACCGCATTTTAAAAAAAAAACGCTGATGTGAAAGAGGCCTTAGCTTAGTTTTTGCCTTTTAATAATTACATTTCTATCTATTTGTTTTGTGGTTATTGTGTGCAGAATGAATTGTTGTTAACACATTCTATTTTCTTAACAGCAGTTATTAACCCGGGCGAAGCCGGGTAGTACAGCTAGTATTGTAATATAAGGTCTTGCCTTATATTTAAACCTGTGGGAACCCATGTACATAATTTAAATATGCAGTATGACTCGCAGTTTAATAATTTGCATTGGAGATCTCACTATATATATTTTCTAACTTTTTCAAAACCCATAAATTTAAGTTTTTTTGTATCGCGGTTGTGTACAGTGGTAATATGTTTGGATACAAATGAGACATTTATTGCTTCAGGATAGCAGTGTCCAATAAATGCCTTTGTACACTTTTTTAGGGGGTCCTATGGTGCAGCCCACATACTGGATCCTGTAAGTCATGCATTCTATCAAATACACTAAGCCTGGAGTATTGCAATTTACAAATCCTCTGATTAGTTTTTTCCTGTCATCACCGAGGCAAATGTTTTGCTTTTTTGTGCATGGCTGCAAGAAAAACATTGTGTGTAAGTTTTTTTTAATGTACTTATTTTATTATCATTAGATCTTTCAGACGTAGAGTAATAAATATTATCAGTATATTTTTAAGTTCTCCATTTTATATATACATGTAGTATACAATCCTATCATAACTTGCGAGAATCAAGCAGAGCTGTGTATATGTCTGTTATTATATATGCTGTATATATATATATCTCCAAAATATAGTGAGTCAGAACTCCAAATCTCAAAAATCAGTGTTTTTTTATTGGTCCATACTTTAACACAGCGTTTCAGTCCTCTGACCTTTCTCAAGTGGTGTGCACAGTGTTACAACAGTGGACTTTTTATAGTGCTCTATGCACTTCAATCAGTTATCCAATTCACATACAATACTAGTGATTACAGTATAAAATCCAATGCAAACATCCATTACATTCCATAAATGCTGTTTACATTCCTCAAACAAAATTTCTGTGCAAACATATCATATACACGAGTACAAACATATCTATACTCGAGTACAATCTCGTGTATAAAGTGACATAGTGCTGACTTATGGAGGCTCACCCATCCACTCATTAAGATCATGGACGCCGCTACCAGCATCTTCCTGGTTGTTCTGCACTTGCCTGGGGTCACAATAGTAATTTCTGGGTAATTCTGGTGTACGCATGCGCTCTTCGCACCCGCGGCCATCTTTGAGCTCACTCTTTGATGGCTTTCATCTAAGTGTACCATACAGCGCATGCGCAGAAATCCTAGTGGCCATTACATTATCAAAGTTCTCTTATATTAACTATACTCGCGCTTCATATCTGCCATAATATTAATTAGCCACTTAGTTATATATTATCCATAAGGACAAATAAGTGTGTATTGCTGGTGCCACCAGGGACAAGATCTGCTCTACTATATTAATGGCCTAGAACAGTGATGACGTACCTATGGCATGCGTGCCAGGGAGGGCACACAAAGCCATCTCCAATGGCACGTGGTCTCGCATCTACACTGCCGCTTTGGAGAGACTCAGGATGGATCACATAGCTACAAGGAGAGGGTCAGGATGGGGCACAAAGCTAGAAGGAGAAGGTCAGGATTGAACACATTACTACAAGGAGTGGGTCAGGATGGAGCACATTACTACAAGGAGAGGGTCAGTATGGAGCACATTACTGCAAGGAGAGGGTCAGGATGGAGGGGACAATGATTGGGCATATTACCACAGGATGGGGCATATTACTACAAGGGGACAAGGATGGTGCATATTACTGCAAGGGGAGAAAGATAGGGCATTACTGCAGAATGGGGCATATTGTTGCAATAGAACATAGGAGGGGCATATTAGTAGAAGGGGACAAGAATGTGGCATATTACTGCAGGATGGGCATGTTGCTGCAAGGGGACAAGGATAGGGCATTACTGCGGGGTACTATTACATGATGGGAGCAGGATGGGGATATTACCATAAGGGAAAAAGGATAGGACATTACTGAAAGGGGACAAGGCTGGGGCATACTACAAGGGATAAGGATGGAGACATTACTACAAGAAGGTGGTAAGGATAGGGCCTTTACTGCCAGAAGAGGGTCAGGATGGCGCACAACTGCAAGGACTGGGTCAGGATAGAGCATAACTGCATGGAGAAAGTCTGGATGGATCACATAGCTACAAGGAGAGGATAAGGATGGAGCACATAGCTACAAGGAGAGGGTCAGGATGAAGCACAGTACTACAAGGAGAGGGTCAGGATGGAGCATATAGCTAGAAGAATGTCAGGATGGAGCACATTACTGCAAGGAGAGGGTCAGGATGGAACACATTACTACAAGGAGAAGGTCAGAATGGAGCACAATACTACAAGGAGATAGTCAGGATGGAGCACAACTGCAAAGAGAGGGTCAGGATGGGGACATAAATGCATGGAGAGGGTCAGGATGGAGCACAATGCAAGGAGAGGATCAGAATGGAGCACATAGCTACAAGGAGAAGGTCATGGTCAGGATGGAGCACATTACTACAAGGAGAGGGTCAGTATGGAGCACATTACAGCAAGGAGAGGGTCAGGATGGAGCACATTACTGCAAGGAGAGGGTCAGGATGGAGCACATTACTCTGAGAAGGTCAGGATGGAGCACATTACTGCAAGGAATAAGCCAGGGTGGAGCACATTACTACAATGAGAGGGTCAGGATGAAGCACATTACTACTAGGAAGATCAGAATGGAGCACATTACTACAAGGAGAAGGTCAGGATGGAGCATATTACTACAAGGAAAGTGGTAAAATGGAGCATTTTACTACAAGGAGAGGGCCAGAATGTGACACATTACTAAAAGGATAGGGTCAGGATGGAGCCCATTACTACAAGGAGAATATCAGGATAGAGCACAGTACTAGAAGGAGGGTCAGGATGGGACACATTCCTAGAAAGATAGGCTCAGGATGTAGCACATTACTACAAGGAGAGGGTCAGGATGGAGCACATTACTACAAGGAGAGGGTCAGTATGGAGCACATTACAGCAAGGAGATGGTCAGGATGGAGCACATAGCTTCAAGGAGAAGGTCAGGATGGAGCACATTGCTACAAGAAGAGGGTCAGGAAAGAGCACATTACTAAAAGGAGAGAGTCTGGATGGAGCACATTACTATAAGGAGAGTGTCAGGATAGAGCACATTACTATATGGAGAGTGTCAAGATGGAGCACATAACTACAAGAAGAGGGTCATAGTAACATAGTAACATCGTTTTTAAGGTTGAAGGAAGACTTTAAGTCCATCTAGTTCAACCCATAGCCTAACATGTTGATCCAGTGGAAGGCAAAAAAAACCCATGTGGCAACACTAAGCTCCACATTGGGGGAAAAAATTCCTTCCTGACTCCAGATATGGTAATCAGACTAATTCCCTGGATCAACGCCCTATCAAAGAATCTAATATATTTAACTGGTAATATTATAGTTTTCAAGAAAGGCATCTAGGCCCTTCTTAAATGTTAGTAGTGAGTCACTCATTACAACATCATGTGGCAGAGAGTTCCATAGTCTCACTGCTCTTACAGTAAAGAATCCATGTCTGTGATTATGATTAAACCTTTTATCTTCCAGACGTAGAGGATGCCCCCTTGTCCCCGTCTCAGGCCTAAGAGTAAAGAGATCATTAAAAAGGTCTCTGTACTGCCCCCTCATATATTTATACATTATTATAAGATCACCCCTAAGCCTTCGTTTTTCCAAACTAAATAACTCCAAGTTTAATAACCTGTCTTGGTATTGCAGACCCCTCAGTCCTCTAATAACCTTGGTCGCTCTTCTCTAGACCCGCTCTAGTTCAGCTATGTCTTTCTTATACACCGGAGACCAGAATTGTACACAGTATTCTAAGTGTGGTCGCACACGGACTTGTATAGAGGTAAAATTATGTTCTCCTCATGAGCATCTATGCCTCTTTTAATGCATCCCATTATTTTATTTGCCTTTGCAGCAGCTGTCTGACACTGGCCACTAAATGTGAGTTTGTCATCTACTCATACACCCATGTCTTTTTCAGTGACAGTTTTGCCCAGTGCTTTACAATTAAGCACATAATTATACCTTTTGTTTCCTCTGCCCAAGTGCATGACCTTACATTTATCCCCATTAAAGCTCATTTGCCATTGATCAGCCCAAGCTTCTAGTTTACATAAATCCTCCTGTAATTTAAAATTGACCTCCTCTGTATTGATTACCCTGCAGAGTTTAGTGTCATCTGCAAATATTGAGATTCCACTCTGTATGCCCCCTACAAGGTAATTAATACATATATTAAAAAGAAGCGGGCCCAACACTGACCTCTGTGGTACCCCACTGTTAACTGTGACCCATTCTAAGTGTGTTCCATTAATGACCACCCTTTGTTTCCTATCGCTAAGCCAGTTTTTAACCCACTTACACATATTTTCCCCTATCCCCATTACTCTCATTTTATGTATCAACCTTTTGTTTGGCACCGTATCAAAAGCTTTTGAAAAGTCCATATACACCACATCAACTGCATTTCTTTGGTCCAGTCCAGAACTTACTTCTTCATAGAAGCTTATCAGATTAGTTTGACAGGAACGGTCCCTCGTAAAACCATGTTGATATTGGGTCATGAGGTTATTTTTCTTCAGATACTCCAGTATAGCATCTCTTAGAAAACCCTCTAGGATTTTACCCACAGTAGAGGTTAAGCTTACTGGCCTATAATTTCCAAGTTCAGTTTTTGTTCCCTTTTTGAATACTGGCACCACATTTGCTATACGCCAGTCCTGTGGTACCGACCCTGTTATTATGGAATCTTTAAAGATTAAAAATAATGGTCTATCTATAACAGTACTTAATTCCTGCAGCACTCTGGGGTGTATGCCTTCCGGGCCCGGGGATTTGTCAATTTTAGTGATTTTTAAACGATGTCATACTTCCTGCTGGGTTAAGCAGGTGACATTTAATTGACAGTTTTTGTTATCACTCATCATATTGTCTGTCATGGGATTTTCTTGTGTAAATACTGTTGAAAAAAAGTCATTTAGCATATTGGCTTTTTCCTCATCCTCATCCATCATTTTACCCAGATTATTTTTAAAGGGGCCAACACCATCATTTTTTAGTTTCTTACAATTTACCGTATATACTCGTGTATAAGCCGACCCGTGTATAAGCCGACCCCCCTACTTTTGCCCCCAAAACCTGGGAAAACCTATTGACTCGTGTATAAGCCGAGGGTGGACCCCAGCACAGGTATACAGCCCCCAGCAGTGTGGTATACAGCAGCCTCCCCAGTGGTATATACAGCAGCAGCCCCAGTGGTAGTATACAGCAGCCCCAGAGGTATATACAGCAGCCCCAGTGGTAGTATACAGCAGCAGCCCCAGTGGTAGTATACACGCAGCCCCAGTAGTATATACAGCCCCAGTGGTAGTATACACGCAGCCCCAGTAGTATATACAGCCCCAGTGGTAGTATACAGCCCCAGTGGTAGTATACAGCAGCCCCAGTGGTAGTATACAGCAGCCCCAGTGGTAAATACAGCCCCAGTGGTAAATACAGCCCCAGTGGTAGTATACAGCCCCAGTGGTAGTATACAGCAGCCCCAGTGGTATATACAGTCCCAGTGGTAGTATACATACAGCCCCAGTAGTAGTATACAGCCCCAGTGGTAGTATACAGCCCCAGTGGTAGTATACAGCCCCAGTGGTAGTATACAGCAGCCCCAGTGGTATATTCAGCCCCAGTGGTAGTATACATACAGCCCCAGTGGTAGTATACAGCCCCAGTGGTAGTATACAGCAGCCCCAGTGGTATATTCAGCCCCAGTGGTAGTATACAGCCCCAGTGGTAGTATATAGCCCCAGTGGTAGTATACATACAGCCCCAGTAGTAGTATACAGCCCCAGTGGTAGTATATAGCCCCAGTGGTAGTATACAGCCCCAGTGGTAGTATACATACAGCCCCAGTAGTAGTATACAGCCCCAGTGGTAGTATATAGCCCCAGTGGTAGTATACAGCCCCAGTGGTAGTATATAGCCCCAGTGGTAGTATACATACAGCCCCAGTAGTAGTATACAGCCCCAGTGGTAGTATATAGCCCCAGCGGTAGTATATAGCCCCAGTGGTAGTATACATACAGCCCCAGTAGTAGTATACAGCCCCAGTGGTAGTATATAGCCCCAGTGGTAGTATATAGCCCCAGTGGTAGTATACATACAGCCCCAGTGGTAGTATACAGCCCCAGTGGTAGTATATAGCCCCAGTGGTAGTATTCATACAGCCCCAGTAATAGTATACAGCCCCAGTGGTAGTATACAGCCCCAGTGGTAGTATATAGCCCCAGTGGTAGTATTCATACAGCCCCAGTAATAGTATACAGCCCCAGTGGTAGTATATAGCCCCAGTGGTAGTATATAGCCCCAGTGGTAGTATTCATACAGCCCCAGTGGTAGTATTCATACAGCCCCAGTAATAGTATACAGCCCCAGTGGTAGTATATAGCCCCAGTGGTAGTATATAGCCCCAGTGGTAGTATACATGGCCCCAGCAGGGCCCCCTCATAATTTGGCGCCCCCACCTCCCTTTCTGGGCCCCCCCCCGCATGCAGCGCTGCGCATATACATTACCGGTCTAGCAGCTGTCACCCTCCGATGGATCGCGGCTCCCGGCTCCGGGCTCCATCTTCCTCGCTGTCTTCCTGCCTTGTGACCGGGGCTCATCGCGCATCGCGATGACGTCACCGCGACGCCGGCCGGTCACCTGACAAGCAGGAAGACAGCGAGGAAGATGGAGCCCGGAGCCGGGAGCCGCGATCCATCGGAGGGTGACAGCTGCTAGACCGGTAATGTATATGCGCAGCGCTGCATGCGGGGGGGGGCCCAGAAAGGGAGGTGGGGGCGCCAAACTTTTAGGGGGCCGTATTGACTCGCGTATAAGCCGAGGGGGGCACTTTTCAGCCCAATTTTTGGGCTGAAAAACTCGGCTTATACGCGAGTATATACGGTATGTAGTTAAAAAATATTTTGGGATTATTTTTACTTTCTCTGGCAATGAGTCTCTCTGTCTCAATTTTTGCCACCTTGATTTGCTTTTTACAAATGTTATTTAATTTTCTGTATTTATTTAATGCCTCATCACTACCTACTTGCTTTAATTCCCTAAATGCTTTCTTTTTGTCATTTATTGCGCCCCTTACAGCCTTATTTAGCCATAGTGGTTTCCTCCTATTTCTAGCATGCTTATTCCTATAGGGTATATATTGTGCACAGGCCCTATTCAGGATGCTAATAAACGTCACTCACTTGATTTGTGTACTTTTATGTCTCAGGATATCGTCCCAGTTTATTGCACTAAGATCATCTCTCAACCATTGGAAATTTGCCTTCCTGAAGTTTAGTGTCCTTGTAGCCCCTCTACTACACATCTTATTGAAGGATACTTGAAAACTTATTATTTTATGATCACTATTACCCAAGTGATCTCCAACCTGTATATTTGATATGCGGTCCGGCCTGTTGGTTAATATTAGGTCCAGCAGTGCCCCCCTTCTTGTTGGGTCCTGAACCAGTTGTGAAAGGTAGTTGTCTCTTATAGTTGTCAAAAACCTATTACCTTTGCTAGAACTGCAGGTTTCTGTTCCCCAATGTATTTCAGGGTAGTTGAAGTCCCCCATAATAATGACTTCTCCCTGAGTCGCTGCTTCATCTATTTGCTTTATGAGGATATTCTCCTCCACTTCCATTTTTGTTGGGGTTTTATAACAAACCCCTATCAGTAATTTACTATTTTTTCCCCCTCCCCTTATCTCCACCCACAGAGACTCTACATTTCCATTAGTTTCACCTATATTATCACGCATGATGGGTTTTAAGGATGCTTTTACGTATAAACACACACCTCCCCTTCGCTTATTTGTACGGTCATTTCTGAACAGACTTTAGCCCTGTAAATTAACAGCCCAGTCATGTCTCTCATCCAGCCATGTCTCCGATATCCCCACCATGTCATAATTATTTTCCAACAAAATTAATTCTAATTCCTCCATTTTGTTGGTGAGGCTTCTGGCATTAGTGTACATGCACTTTATGCATCTCTCATTACCTCTATTCCTTCTTAATATATTGACTGTTCTAACCCCACCCCCATGCCACTGCCAATTTTATTACGTGTGCCCAGGTTACTATTTACACTATCATCCCCTCCTGTACAATGAATACCCTCCCCCCCAATCCCTAGTTTAAACACTCCTCCAACCTTCTAGCTTTTTTCTCCCCCAGCACAGCTGCAACCTCCCCATTGAGGTGCAGCCCGTCCCTAGCATAGAACCTGTAGCCAACAGAGAAGTCGGCCCAGTTCTCCAGGTCAGTATGGAGCACATTACTACAAGGAGATAGGATGGAGCACAACTGCAAAGAGAGGGTCAGGATGGGGACATAAATGCATGGAGCGGGTCAGGATAGAGCACAATGAAAGGAGAGAATCAGAATCGAGCACACCGCTTTTAAACAATCAGTTGGGAAATTGCAGTATTTTCCTCTGCTGCCAGACCTCTTTATAGGGTCCAGCAGCAGAGGAATTGCATTTCCCATTGATTTACATTGGACTCGTTACTCTGCGAGTAATCGCAAGGAAACTTGCAGAGTAACGAGTAGCCCAAGTACCCTACTATTCCTCAAGTACTGAATAGTAGTGAGTAGACTCGCTCATCTCTACTAGTCATGCCAGAAGTGAGTATAATTATTTTCTTTCAGTATTTTTCACTAAGGGTTAGTAAAAAAAAAAAGTGGGTACAACTGGACAGCACTTTGTTGAATTCACAAGGATCAAGTAGTAAAAAAAATGTTTTCTGGTGAATACATTTTTTTGCAGAATTTGAGAATTTTCTTCCACTTGAATAAATTTACTCATTTTTACTCATTACCAGAAAGGTGTTTTCCCATCTTAGTTATTTATGGGAATCCACAGTATATACTATACATGACAGATATGTGTCACTCTTACCTTTGGTACCCTTACGCTTTACGAGAATTGATATCTAGTGAATTTTTATGTACTAATTAACAGCCACAATTGCTAGGTGGTATCTAACTCAATCAGGTGTTTATTATAAAAGATGCAAATACTTTTTTAATGTTCTTTAATGTTTTTTTTTTCTCACTAAGTCACACTTGTTACCACCCTTTATATACTGTTTACTACTTGCAAATATTCATTTTAATGAGCAGAAGATCGCATTAATTATGAACAGAATCTGTAAATATAAACTCTTCAGGTTCAAACACATCTTTAGGGTATCAACATATTCATGAAAGAGCAAAGTTGCTTTCTTGAATCTAGGACAAAAAAAGACAGGAGGTCAGCGCTGCAAATGAAATCTACAATTATAAGGCATAGCAATCGGCAAAGGTTTTCTTAGAAAACTAAAACAATGTCTAGCCTTGAAGAGATAATTAATGTGTGGACTGTGAAAGAAACTCACTTCACTAAAACAAAGTAGATGTAATCAAGTGAAGAGATGTATACAAAAAATCACCGATCTGCAGCCTTTGTAAAGAATGGTTTATATAAATTCCTAATTTAAAATGGAATGAAAGTAAGTGATGTGTTCTAATTGTAGGACTAAATAAACAAGGAGATGGTATAAGGCAGTTTTCAGAAAACTCACCGATTACAGCCAAATGGAATCTGGTAATGCACTTAGCAGTATGTGGTCAGACCCCATTAAATAATGCAGACACAGGTGCACAGAACCACCCTCAACCTGCCATACATGAGGGAGGTGACTTTACTATGCCCGAGGTAATCTGCACACATAGGACGCCATTCACACTGATATCAATGATACAGAGTGTCTGTATGCCGCCCACTGGTCCCTGCCACCAGACCAAATTGGCTGCCAGTATGATGCATCCGCACCACTGCCCATTTGGTCTGGTGGCAGGGACCAGTGGGCGGCATACAGACACTCTGTATCATTGATATCAGTGTGAATGGCGTCCTATGTGGGCAGATTAACTCGGGCATAGTAAAATCACCTCCCTCATGTATGGCAGGTTGAGGGTGGTTCTGTGCACCTGTGTCTGCATTATTTAATGGAGTCTGACCAAATCCTGCTAAGTGCATTGCTAGATTTAATTTGGCTGCAATCGGTGAGTTTTTCTGAACACTATACTATCTCCTTGTTTATTTAGATTTTATCACTTTTGATATGGACTCGTAAGCATGGGGATCCATGACGAGGATTATGAGCTTAACATATCTTGGCCAATACATCTACCAATACCTCACACAAAATAAATTTTTAAATAAAAACATTTTTTTGCACTTTTTAATATTTTTTTGCGGGGTGTGGCTGGGCCTCATGGGGCGTCATTTATCTATTGGTGCAGATGCATCGTACTGGCTGCCCATTTGGTCTGGTGGCAGGGACCAGTGGGTGGCATACAGACACTCTGTATCATTGATATCAATGTGAATGGCGTCCTATGTGTGTAGATTACCTTGTGCATAGTAAAATCACTTCCCCCATGTATGGCAGGTTGAGGGTGGTTCTGTGAACCTGCATCTGCATTATTTAATGGGGTCTGAGCACATCCTGCTAAGTGCATTGCGAGATTTCATTTGGCTGCAATCGGTGAGTTTTTATGAACACTGCCTTATAGTATCTCCTTGTTTATTTAGTTTTTTAACACTTTTGATAGGGACTCGTAAGCATGGGGATCCGTGATGAGGATTATGAACTTAACATGTCTTGGCCAATACACCTACCAATAGCTCACACAAAAAAAAACACAGAAATTTTTTTTTATCAAAAAAACTTTGAGGGTGGTTCCGTGCACCTGCATCTGCATTATTTAATGAGGTTTGACCACATCCTGCTAAGTGCATTGCTACATTTCATTTGGCTGCAATCGATGAGTTTTTCTAATTGTAGGACTAGCAAACAAATGTACAAGTTATGGCCAAAAGTTTCACAAATTTCTATTTTTAAAAAGTTTAAATTATTTGTACAAATGTGTCCCACAGAGAAAATGTGTTTTAAAAAAATACAGATTTTATTCATACAACATAATGTAAAAACTATAAAAAATAGGCTAAAATGGAGTGAAAATATAAAACAAAGGAAATATAAGAAACCACACTGCAGATAATATATATTATCTTGTTATTAATAATATTAATAATCTTTATTTATATAGTGTCAATAAATTCCGCGGCGCTTTACAATACAGTGGAGTGGTGCCTGGTGCAAGTTTCGCCTTAGCTTCTTCCTTAGGTATCAAGAAGCTAAGGCTAAGGCAAAACATGCATTGGGCTCAACTCTATTGTCATGCCCTCGGCCGCAGGCCTGGTCTCTGCCAAGCAAGCAGATCGGTGCTAACCTCGCAGCCTCAATGGTTCCATAAGACCATTGCCTCTTTCTCTGCTAGGAACCTGCATTCTCTTGGCAGGTCTCTAGTGAATGTTTTTAGGATGTGCGCATCCTGCACACACTTATAGGAGCAATACACCTATTCCCCATTAGGTCTCTGCTGAGTGATGCTGTTCTGAGCATAAAAGGCACCTTCCCCCTATGGGAGGTGCATGGGCAACTTGTTCATTCTCATGAAGTTGCCTGTCCAGGTCACACTCTGTTGTGGTCTGCTAAAGGAAGACTGCTGCTTTGCATGTTGCTAATACATCTGTCTCCGCAGTATCCACTGCTGGCAGTTCCTTGTCCTGGATCCCTCTGGACACTCTGGATTTCACCTCAAGCTGGCCAAGCCTTCCATCACAGAACCCTCTGGATACCTCTACTGGATGGACCAGCCTATTTGAGACTACATGGAGCTTCCAGGATCCTCTCCACAGACAAAGCTAGTATTCCAACAGTCTCTTCGCCTCTATGTTTCAGTCTGTACGGGTCACCCCTCTGCGGCATTCAGGCCACCTTAGTGTTGCGACAGAAGGAATCCCTCTTTAGAGGTACACCATACAGGTGCTCTGCTACATGGTACAGTGTCGCGATCCATAAATTCTCCCCCTCAGGCACATTTCCCGTTTGTAGCATTTGCCTTAATAAATATCTTTAGTTTTAAGAACTTCACTCTCCTGTCTCTTGAGTATCGGGTATTCAACTACCACTGCACCACCAGTCGTCCAGTGAGTCCACTTTACATCATCATGCCTTGTCGGCGTAACATTTATAAGTTAATATACATGCCCTGTTTCCTATTTGATGAAGGAGCATGAAGTATCTCCCCATATTTGTCCAAATATCTGGGTCCCTATAGATACATGTAGGGGGTTTTGGTAACAAACTTACTTCATTTTTTTTAGCACTACGCCTAAGATATGTATGCCATATTTTCCCCTATTTTTAGGATTATACCAGAGTAGACATGTATAGGTGTTTATATTATGAGTAATATATACTGTATATGCTGATATATGTAAAGTGATGTGGAATAAATGACTAAATAAATATTATAATTATTAATATAGATGCAGTGTGGTATCTTATATTTATTATGTTTCATGGTTTTACTCCCATTTATTTTTTTTTTATTTTATAATATATTTTATCAATAAAAGTTTTATTTTTAAAACTCATTTTCGGTGTGGGTCATATTTGTAGGTATAATTTATACATTTAGTAGTGACCACCGCTGTATGATTTAGTTATTTTCCTTCCCTTTGTGGGTTTCTGTGGCGCCATTCGGGTCCAGTCACCACAGAGGTTCTGCATCCCTTTTAAGGTGTAGTAGTATCCCACTCACTGGTAAGGGGAGTACAGAATGGTGCCGGGACACCCAGACCACACTAGGAACAAGTAGTGGGGTTGAGTGGTGAAGGGAGTTAGTTAGAGGGAGCACTTTGGGAGGAGTAAGGTCAGAAAGAACATACGTAGATGACGTGGGACAAGTGATATAGGGTATAAAAAGAGTGAAAAACACCTAGAACGTCGGAGACAACAGTGAGAAGAAAGACAGAATAACCAGCTGAGGAGAGACTGTTGAACCGTTGAACACCAAGGTCGAGTTGGAGGGCAGCTAGAGAATATGCGCCTGAGAAGTGTCCAGAGGACTGGAGCAAGTGGGAGCTCATCCTAAGTCCGAACCCAAGAGCAGAACGTCACCCAAGTGGCTTTGTGAGAAAGAGGGAGTCCCAGAGGAATGGGAAGTGAGCAATCAACCCGTGGGACACGCATCCATTGTCAAGCGCAGGCAAGTGAAGGGACTAGGCCACAAGGGACACCAGGAACCCAAAAGACTAGTGGAGAAGACCATTCTCAGCTAGCAACCCGGAGGCTGTGCCACTTTCAAGGTGACACAGTCGACAACCACGCACATCTGCTGAAAAGGTGGCAACCATGGGGCTAAGTGGAGACACTGCAGGGGAACCCCTAGGAAAAGCCCAGTCACTGGTTCAGAGCTCTATGTGGCAAGGCGCAAGGCAGGAAGGGTGAACCTGGAACCTGTATGAGACGACCTGGAAAGGACAGAGAAGGGGTGCCAGTTATGTACCATCCTGTTACCAGTGAGTAGCTGGATCCCTGCCTCTGAGAACCCAGTGCTCAGTGAATTTCTGTACAAAGACTGTGAGTAAAAGAACAAAAAACTGCAGCCCACTGTGTCTGTGAACTTTCTTATGCGTCAAAAGCACTAGAAACACCACTACCACCTCACTCAGGTCCCCTTGACTACCTTAGGGGTCAGCCATACCCATAGAGGGTTTAAGAACATTGCAATGTGGCGCCCCTGCGGGTATTAGCCACAGTATAAGATCATAATAGTTGCACTCACTTAGAAAGCCATGCCACTGCACTACCACCTTTGGCCAGTAGGGGGAGCTCCAGAGACACCAGAGACTTCCCTAGAGATAAAACACTGGTTTGAGGTAAATTTTCAGACAGTTGGAGCCAAGAGCTCAGAGTGACAGGAGCTGCATTGAGTTCCTGAGGACTGGCTGACAATTTCCAGGGCCAAGCCATCGGTCTGAGGAGGAGAAAACTGATAAGAGGAACACTTTCAGAATCGGGTAGCATCATTATCTACCCTAGATAAAAAGCGCAGATACGGATACCGGATCCGTGGCTGCATTAGTTATATACAATACAGCAACCGGAAAATGTGAGGTAACAACAAGCTTCACAGGGCCAGACACAGCAACATACTAAGAGTTCAGCAGTACTCCCGGAGGGGGTAAGCAGAGAGAGACAAAGGACTCAAGTTGCCTGTTGAGTGGGACCCAGAGAGGACAGATTTGGGCCAGCAGCGAGTTCACACACGGCAGCAGGGCCACATAGACAGCGCAAGCAGGAGGTAAAGGACCCGGTGGGGCCTGAGCAACTGAACCCCTATTGCAGACTCCGGAGACGGGACTTGTTGTATTATAGTTTGGTTGAAAGTAAACCAGTTAAACCTCATCTGTGCCTCAGCCTCTGATTTAACAGTTACCATCTATCCAGGATTGGGACCATCACCGCTGAGAGGATTTGCTGTGAATCAAGTAAGTGTCTGTGCCCTTAACATCTCCTCACCATACTTCCATCTTCATCCATCATTAACTTTAACATCACCTGTCCAGGGGACCCTACAGCCCTACCCGGAAAAGGGCTATACCATCTCAGCTGCCTCTCACCATCATCCCCTGGCCAGTACAAGGCAGCGGTGGCCATATATAGCCACATTATTCTGGGTGGCGTCACGACAATAACATCTACAAACTTTATAAACTATATAAACTTCTAAATCCCCTGTAAATACCCCCTTTTAGGAGTGTGCCAGCCTGGGGCCACGGCCTGGGTCCAGCCACCAGTGACTCCCCCAAGGAAAGGGACCCTGCGCCGGGTATCCCGGTCCCCTAAGCTGGGCGGCACATCTCTCTTTGGCGTCACGAACAGGATTTACCGTGCCTGGTTAAATCGGGTACTGTGTGCCGTGATTAATGCCGAAAATTGTGAGAAAATCCGAGAAAAATTGACTTTTTTATCAAAAAGTGATTTTCCCATTGGAAACCATTGAAATAGACTTTTCCCCATTGACTAACATTGAAACAAAATGGCCGCCAGCCTCTGAGGTAAAATTGCATCATCACTAATTACCTCATAACTGCCACAGCACGAGACTGCTATTTGAACTGTGTCATAGCCCTGAGCTCTGATCTGACTGAAAAATTTCAGATTCCGCCATTACTGAGCTCGCGGTGAGCAGAAGCAGCAGGGGGCGTGTCTTTGTGGGCGGCACCAAGCTGAGAGCTCTGACGTCGGCAAAAGGGGAAAAAGCAATCCTGCTGCACAGCGGAACGATTATACGCCATCCCGACGGAAGCAGAGGACCGGAAGGGTCCGGATTAACTAAGGGGGCGCAACATGTCGCAGCACGGAGACGCCGAAACACCCGGCGACACAAATGCAGCTGAAGCACAAAACAGAGCGCTCGGCAGCACAGCGGCGCAAGGTGCAGCGCCCATTATGCCGATGTTGATGCCATATACCCCAGGTGCTCCATGGCTTCCAGTATATGAAGGTAAGCCTAATACTTTTGATGATTTTAAAGAAAAACTGCTGGCCTATTTAAACATGTTTCCAATGGCAGAAGCTCAGCGTGTCGGTTTGCTGATGGCACAGTTAAGTGGTAATGCCAAGCGAGAAGTCACAGCATGGTCCGCTGATCTAAAAGACACTGCTGAGCATATTCTAGCTGGATTAAAGGCAGTATTTGAAACTACTGCTGGTAGCAAAGCAAAGACCAAATTCTTCAATTGCAAACAAAAGGCCAATGAGAGTGTGAGAGACTTTGCCCTGAATTTACAAGAGGCCCTTAAAGCGCTTACACTGGCTGAACCAATGTTTAACACTGGCGCTGATAAATTGTTAAAAGATCAATTCATTGAGGGACTATTAACCCCTTCTCATCGAGGGCATGCGAGTATGCTGACTTTCAAGGACCCTGAAGTGACATTTGCCCAGTTAAAGGAGAGCGCTATTCGTCTCCAGCAGGCAGAGGCACTTTGGGATCAGGATCCTGAGCAATCCATTACAGAAACCCCTCAACAACAGAGAGTGCTAGTGACATCAGTTAAGCCCCTGGAGGCCAGTGCTAATGATGCTTTCCAGCAAAAGCTTGACTCTCTAACAGACATTGTCACCTCAATGGCTAAAACCATGCAGGAAATGAGAGAATCACAGACTACATCCAAGATGGAGTTGGCGAACCGCAGAGAGGATATTCCCTGGATGAGACCCCAGAGATACCCAGCGTGGAGAGGACGACCCAACGACCGTTACCAGCCGGATGGACAGCCTATTTGCCGCCGTTGCCGGAAGCCAGGCCACATCGCCCGCAATTGTGATTTAAACAAGGATCCCCTGGGAATGCGGGCCGCTTCGCAGGAGTGAACTTTCAAGGCCCAACATCCTGGCACGACAAGTACGTCGGAGGACGTCCCATTATCCCCATCGTGCTGGACGGTATTCCCCTCAATGCCTTGTTGGACACTGGTTCCCAGATTTCATCTATACCACATATCCTTTATAAGAGGTACTGGGCAGATTCAGACATTGATAAAAGACCATCTAATGTTGAGCTAAGTATATATGCTAGTAATGGAAAATTGGTACCACAAGTAGGATTTAGAGAGATGACCATTAAGATTGGTAGAGCAGAATTAAAAAATCAGGGTATCATAATTGTTGATGTTAACCGACGGGAACCTTTTATATTGCTAGGTATGAATGTTTTAGAAAATTGTTTTTCCGAGGTTATTACTATTTTACAGCAATTTGCGGAAACTGCCCAATCCTGCCAGCAGAGAATTCTCTGGAGAGAGATAAAAGCATTGGTGCTGAAGCAACAAGTAGAGGTTGCAGGTGGAGAAATCGGCAGTGTGAGGGTAAGTGACCCAACTCCTATAGTGATACCTCCAAAAACTGAAATGCTGGTATGGTGTAGAGCAGCCATTGGTATTAAAGGACGAGATTACCAAGCCTTGGTAGAGCCTGTGTACACTGATAGTAGACCCTCAATATTAACGGCTAGAGGAATAGTCGAGGTACACAGGGGAAGAGTACCCATACGTCTTTTGAATTGTGGAGAGGAAGAGGTCACTTTACCAAGGTACGCTACAATGGCCAAGCTATACACTGTTGACAACAATGCCATCATAGCCATTGGGCCCTTGAATCCGTCATGTCAGGCGGACGACAATGGTTCAAGTGGAGAATTAGAAGATTGGTGTCAGCAGCTGCATATAGGTACAGATTCAACACCTACCCACCAAAAACAAGGGGTGTACCGACTAGTAGAAGAATATGAACGGGTCTTCAGTAAACACCCATTAGACTTCGGACAGATTAAAGGGGTAGAACATACAATTCCTACCGGTAACCACCCACCAATAAAAGAGAGATATAGACCCATACCGCCCGCTCATTATCAATGTGCTAAAGACATGCTGAGGGAGATGAAACAGGCCGGGGTAATAAGAGACAGTTGTAGCCCCTGGGCAGCCCCTCTGGTAATAGTTAAAAAGAAAGACGGAACCATGAGAATGTGCGTAGACTACCGGCAGATTAATCACATTACCCATAAAGACGCCTACCCCTTACCTAGAATTGAAGAGTCATTAGCTGCTTTAAGATCTGCTAACATTTTTCCACCTTAGACTTAACAAGTGGGTATTGGCAAGTCCCTGTGGCTGAGGAAGATAAAGAGAAGACAGCATTTACCACACCAATGGGTCTCTGTGAATTTAATTGTATGCCGTTCGGACTCTGCAACGCACCCGGTACCTTTCAGCGATTGATGGAATGCTGTCTCGGACACAAGAACTTTGAAGCCGTCCTTCTGTACCTAGATGATGTAATAGTCTACTCAAAGACTTACGAACAACATCTACAAGATCTGGCAGAAGTGTTCGAAGCCTTATCCCGGTATGGTATGAAGATCAAGCCATCAAAATGTCACCTTCTAAAGCCAAAGGTACAATACCTGGGACACGTTGTAAGTTCAGAAGGAGTAGCACCGGATCCCGAGAAAGTAACCGTAATAAGGGATTGGCCAAGACCTACTAGCGTGAAACAGGTGAGGCAATTCCTGGGACTGGTGGGCTACTATCGTAGATTCATCCAAGGGTTCACCAAGCTAGCAGCACCTCTACAAGACATCCTGGTAGGGCAGTCGAAGAAGCCTTCAAACCGCAATCCTCCTTTCCAGTGGAGTGATGAGAGGGAAGATTCCTTTGAAAAGTTGAAGAAGGCATTGACCGGAGAAGAAGTTCTGGCATACCCCGATTACCATCAACCTTTCATCCTTTACACAGATGCCAGTAATGTGGGACTGGGAGCAGTACTATCTCAGAAGCAAGGAGGCAAGGAGAAAGTCATCGCCTTTGCAAGTAGAAAGCTCCGGCCTACTGAAAGAAATCCTGAAAATTACAGCTCCTTCAAGTTAGAACTACTGGCAGTAGTCTGGGCTGTGACTGAGCGTTTCAAACACTACTTGGCAGCTGCAGAATTCACCGTCTATACTGATAACAACCCATTGACCCACCTGGATACAGCCAAGCTAGGTGCGCTGGAACAGCGATGGATAGCCCGGCTGTCTAATTACAACTTCGTGATCAAGTATAGAGCAGGCCGAAAGAATGGAAATGCAGACGCCTTATCCCGGATGCCGCACTTGAGAGACGTGGAAGAAGAACCGGTAGAACTTGAAGAAATTGAACTACCCGCCTTCCATCGTCCCAAGGTAGGACAGTATCAATCCAGTGCCTACCAGAAACATCAACAGGTGAATCTCAACCCATTAGCACACCACAGATGGGCTGACACTCAAGACAGCAATCCAGCTGTGAAGTTGGTGAAAGAACTGCTGACTGAGCAAAGTGCGTATCCCAATGAAAATGCACCGAAAGAGACACATCAACTCTGGAAAGAGAGAGGCAAAATGTTCCTGTACCAAGGAAAGCTGTGCAGAAGATATACCAATCCAAAGACGCATGAGCTAGTATGGCAGATCATTGTGCCTAAACAAGATGTAAAAATGGTCCTAGAAGCTTATCACAATGGTGCTGGTCACTTCGGGTGGAAAAAGCTAGAAGTACTTTTAAGAGAAAGATTCTACTGGGTTGGAATGAGAAGATCAATTGAAGAATGGTGCAGAAACTGTGGTCCGTGCAACCTCAGAAGAAAAGATCTAAAAAACCAAAGAGCACCACTCCAGCCTATAGTTACCAAGCAACCACTTGAGCTCGTAGCAATAGACCACGTGAAATTGACACCAAGCCGGTCCGGCTATGTCTATGCTTTAACCATAGTGGACCATTACTCACGTTTCTTGGTAGTAGTGCCCGTGAAAGATCTCACTGCAAAGACAGCAGCTAAGGCGTTCCAGACATACTTTTGCAGACCTCATGGATATCCGGAACAAGTACTCGCAGACCAAGGTACAGCATTTGAATCAGAGATCTTCAGAGAATTTTGCAATATGTATGGCTGCAAGAAGATCCGTACAACAGCCTATCATCCGCAAACAAATGGCTTATGCGAAAAAATGAACCATATTGTAATCGATCTCTTAAAGACTTTACCAGAAACAGAGAGAAACCTATGGCCAGAGAAATTGCCTGACTTGGTAGACCTCTATAACAATGTCCCGGTAAGCTCCACAAACTGTACCCCAGCTTACCTTATGCGTGCAAGACCTGGCAAGCTACCAATAGATCTAGAAATGGGTATTGTAAAACCTGACGCAGAAGTGCAGGATTCCAACTGGGACTCCCTACGCCAACAACAATATCGCCAAGTGCAAGAATGCGTAGAAAGGAATCTCCAGAAAACTAGAGAAAGACAAGAGCAATACTTCAACCAGAATGCTCTAGCAACCCCATTAAAACCTGGTGATCAAGTGCTCAAGAGAAACCGTCGCACTAATAAACTGGACAATCAGTGGGAATCCGTCCCATATACAGTTTTACCAATGAGAGTGAACAATCCTAAAATGTGTCTTATAAGCAAAGATGGTGGATTAACATCAGTACTAGTGTCAAGAGACAATCTAAAACTATGTCCAGAGACATTGAAAGAAAAAGAAGTCATTCAACATGAACCAGAAGTTATTCAACCAGTACCGGTTCAACCTGTTAAAGAAAAAGAAGAAGATGGAGTATATCACACCTATCTAGGAGACTTTCCTAAAACCTGGCCAACCTACAATGGTGCAGTAGTAGTTCCCATGATGGCTTTCTATCAAACACCAGATCCTGTAATACCAGAAGCCCCAAGACCAATAGAATTAGAAGCAGACCCTGTACCACAAGAAGTTCAAAGACAGGAAGAACAAATTCCTAGTAATAATAGTCCTGGACACGGTGGAATTGCCAACCCCACAAATGTGGAATTATCCCTAGCAGAACCAGAAGCACTTACTAGGTATACGTCCACTCACACCATCACATTGAGTACACCCAGTACACAAGCGTTACGCAGATCACAGCGTAGTACTCAGGGTCAATTACCAGCAAGATATGCAGACTACCAAATGTAAATAGATTTCATGTGCATTGTCTATATGTTAAAGTTATGTAATTGAATAGAATCCTAAAAGGTATGATGTAAAGTGGCAGTCACGAAAAGTTAAAACTTGGCCTCATATGCGGTGACCCGAGGGCCTTGAGGCCTACTGCACTTACAACCCGAAATATCTGAAAGGAACTTGTCTAGTTGTTAATTAGTAGTTATTAGATGTAACGTTAAAAAGCCCAGTACCTACAGAAACTATTCTGTATGAACTACTTGCATATTCTTGAACTCTTTTCTTCATTTATCAGCCCGGAGGTGGTAAATTAAAGCTCCGGAAAGACTGCTTTTTAAACATTCTTAAGTTTATTCATAAACTTTGTTGGAAAAATGGACGCTAAGTGCAGTGCCTTTCCTAACAAATAAATAGCCCTCAAGGACAGAGCTGTATTAATGGACGCTATTTGAAGTACAAGACTCTATTTTAAAAAAAATTAAAATAAACTTGAGTGGTTTTTGTAACTTTTTTTTTTTTTTTTAAATACTCTGTAGATATTATCTGTTATATCTTATGTTTATTGTCCCACAGTCCCGGAGTACTGTTCTTAACTAAGGGGGAATGTGGCGCCCCTGCGGGTATTAGCCACAGTATAAGATCATAATAGTTGCACTCACTTAGAAAGCCATGCCACTGCACTACCACCTTTGGCCAGTAGGGGGAGCTCCAGAGACACCAGAGACTTCCCTAGAGATAAAACACTGGTTTGAGGTAAATTTTCAGACAGTTGGAGCCAAGAGCTCAGAGTGACAGGAGCTGCATTGAGTTCCTGAGGACTGGCTGACAATTTCCAGGGCCAAGCCATCGGTCTGAGGAGGAGAAAACTGATAAGAGGAACACTTTCAGAATCGGGTAGCATCATTATCTACCCTAGATAAAAAGCGCAGATACGGATACCGGATCCGTGGCTGCATTAGTTATATACAATACAGCAACCGGAAAACGTGAGGTAACAACAAGCTTCACAGGGCCAGACACAGCAACATACTAAGAGTTCAGCAGTACTCCCGGAGGGGTAAGCAGAGAGAGACAAAGGACTCAAGTTGCCTGTTGAGTGGGACCCAGAGAGGACAGATTTGGGCCAGCAGCGAGTTCACACACGGCAGCAGGGCCACATAGACAGCGCAAGCAGGAGGTAAAGGACCCGGTGGGGCCTGAGCAACTGAACCCCTATTGCAGACTCCGGAGACGGGACTTGTTGTATTATAGTTTGGTTGAAAGTAAACCAGTTAAACCTCATCTGTGCCTCAGCCTCTGATTTAACAATTACCATCTATCCAGGATTGGGACCATCACCGCTGAGAGGATTTGCTGTGAATCAAGTAAGTGTCTGTGCCCTTAACATCTCCTCACCATACTTCCATCTTCATCCATCATTAACTTTAACATCACCTGTCCAGGGGACCCTACAGCCCTACCCGGAAAAGGGCTATACCATCTCAGCTGCCTCTCACCATCATCCCCTGGCCAGTACAAGGCAGCGGTGGCCATATATAGCCACATTATTCTGGGTGGCGTCACGACAATAACATCTACAAACTTTATAAACTATATAAACTTCTAAATCCCCTGTAAATACCCCCTTTTAGGAGTGTGCCAGCCTGGGGCCACGGCCTGGGTCCAGCCACCAGTGACTCCCCCAAGGAAAGGGACCCTGCGCCGGGTATCCCGGTCCCCTAAGCTGGGCGGCACACTGGCTCCCAACCTTCGACCCCTAGGAAGACTGTCAAGCAGCGGGTGCCATCTATAGCAGCAATCTGAGGGTGGCATCACATATAAATTAACAAGTATCCCCAAGTCCAGTCATCCCTGTCCAGAATGAACCCTCCATGCCAGATTGCTGTCCCTAAGAGAGTGAGCCACCCACACCGAACTTTTGATGACACTGCCAAGGTCACGGAGCCAGGACTCGGTCCCTGTGATCCCCATAGTGAAGCCTCAAGAAAGCCAGATTCCGAGTATCCTAAGGCCTTGGAGGGGTATGTCATTTATTTTCCCAAACCACCTATAGGTTATATATTTTCATAAAGTTTACTTATTCAGTTTCTATAGAGACCATTTGCATTAAAGGGGTGGTTAATAACTAAAATTTCCTTTCTAAATAGCTATCTTCTCACCCTAAAGGCTTTTGCATTTAGCTTTATTATACAATACAATACCCTACACTTCTCCATAGCTAGCTAATCTATAAATGTGTTCTTTTTTACATCCCTTCCTGTAATGTCTCAGATGGGACACCACAGGAGCTACATTACACAGGGGCTACATTAACTTCCTTTCAATCACCCCTGTGGAACAGGACTTCATTGGGGGCAAGCTGGCACTGCATTTACAACAGTTTCTTGTCTCGCCTCCCTCTGAAGATATGCTCGATCAAAGGTTATAGATGCCGTCAGAGATGTGACTGTAGCCATCACACTCTTCTTCTGTCTCTGCCTCCACATCTATAAAAGTAGACGTCATCAGTGGGCAAAGAAGGAAGCAGTGCGTAACACCATAACTTTCCCACAGCTTCTTGCACTGCTCTCAAACAAATTATCATACATTGGCAGTGATTGACACAACTGCTACTACTTTTTGACAATTCATTTGAGAGCAGTGCTAGAATATGTGAGGTGGTACTAGTTTCACTCACTGCTTCTATTTACACCCTGTGATGATGTCTTCTCTAATTGAACTCACATCTACAACTGCTTCTGTAAGCACTGAGAATCCAAGACATCTTCAGTGGACGACGATGCAAGAAACTATAGTAACTGTAGCACATCCCCTAATAACATCCTATTCAGGGAGGGGGCAAAAAAGTCTGTTGGGAAGTGAGTGCAGTCTCAGTCTCTAGTGACATTCGGTTTTAGGATCCTCTAAAAATAAAATGTCACAGGGAGTAGAGCAAATAACACAATTACATGTTCATCTTGAACTGTCCTCCCACCTCTCCTCCTGCTCCCTCTTTGACCAGTTACAATCTGGCTTCTGACTGTATCACTCAACTGAAACTGCCCTAACTAAAGTCAATAATGGCCTACTAACTGCCAAGAGCAAGCAACACTACTCTGTCCTCCTTCTCCTAGACCTATCTTATGCCTTTGACACTGTGGACCATTCCCTCTTGTTACAGATTCTATCATCTCTAGGCATCACAGACTTGGTCCAATCATGGATCTTGTCATATCTAACAGACCGGACATTCAATGTCTTCCTCTCCCACACCACGTCCTCACCTCGCCCCCTGTCTGTCGATATTCCCCAAGGCTCGGTTCTAGGACCCCTACTCTTCTCCATCTACACCTTCAGACTGGGAAAACTCATAGAATCCCACAGTCTTCAGTATCATCTCTACACTGATGACATGCAAATCTACATCTACTTCTCTGGACCTGACATCACCTCCTTACTGACCAAAATCCCACAATGTCTGCCTGATATTTCATCTTTCTTTTCTACTAGATTTCTAAAACTGAACACGGACAAAACAGAATTCATCATCTTTCCCCAATCTCACTCTACCCCCTCACCATATCTATCCATCAAAGTCAATGGTTGCTCACTTTCCCCAGTCCCGTATGCTCAGTGCCTCGGGGTGATCCTCGACTCTGTCCTCTCTTTCAAGCCACCTATCCAAGCCCTTGCCACCTCCTGTCAACTCTAACTGAAAAATATTTTCTGGATCAGTACATTCCTTGACCAAGAAACTGCAAAAACACTTGTGGACACCCTAATCATCTCTTGCCTCGACTACTGCAACCTCCTACTCTTTGGTCTCCCATCTAGCACTCTTGCTCCACTCCAATGTATCCTATACTCTGCTGTCTGACTAACTCATCTGTCTCCCCGCTATTCCCCAGCCTCTCCTCTCTGCCAATCCCTTCATTGGCTTCCTATTGTCTCGAGGCTCCAGCTCAAAACCACTACTATGACATACAAAGCTATCCACAACCTGTCTCCTTCATATATCTGTGACATAGTCTCCGGTGCTAACCTTCACGCAACCTTTGATCCTCTCAAGATCTCCTTCTCTACTCCCCTCTTATCTCTTCTTCCTACAACCACATACAAGATTTCTCCTGTGCTTTCCCATACACTGGAACTCTCTACCCCAACAAATCAGACTCTTGCCCCCTGAGGAAACCTTCAAAAGGGACCTGAAGACCCATTTCTTCCAATAAGCCTACAACCTGCAGTGATCCCCAGACTGCTGAACCACTGCACGACCAGTTTCACCCTCCCCTGGTGTATCCTCACCCATCCCTTGTAGACTGTGAGCCCATGTGGGAAGGGTCCCCTTTCCTTCTGTACTTCTGTGCTCCTTGTATTGCTCATATATATTCTACTTGCCTATATATGCACTTTTCACATGTAAAGGGCCATGGGATAAAAATGGGATATAAAAATGAATAATAATAATAGGGGGAGTGTAAAATATTGTGTTATAAAGCTAATTGCAAAACAGGTTAGAGTGTAAAGATATATATTTAGAAAAAGCATATTATGTATCAGACTGAATATTTTTTTTCCGAATAATTGGATAGAACTTGTAAGCATAGAACAAAAAGCTACTTATGGTGACCTGTATATATAACCAACAGGCACACATATGTATCCTAACTGGAAGGATCTATATACTCAGTACTATCATCAACATGGAGACTGTCTCTGCATAAATGGATGCTATATATTCCCCATGTAAAACATCCTTCCCTCCTTCACACGATAGGATGGTCTATCTTCTTCCCTCTGCACTGACACTCAGTGCATACATGCATATTACAACGTGTAAACGTTCCGCGCATGCGCAATAGCGGCGGGAACGAACCAGGAAGTGCACGCAGGCGCAGTAACAAAACTTGCGTTCCAGGTGGAACGCACGCTGGTAAGAAGCACCAGTGGGCGGGAATCCACCTCCTATGGGACGTGCTATGAGGGGAATCTCTGAGCCGGCGGGACTGTTAGCTCTGACAGCAGGGAGCAGCACCTGAGCCGGCTCTGAGACTAGAGGCACAGAAGTGACTCCTGGTTCCCTCTGGAAACAGGGAATAAAACCAGGACTGTATGGCATACACTGCACACAGGAAAGATTGAGGTAAATTCTATTGATGCATAAATTTCTATAGATTTGACCCTATTAGAGATCTATAAGCTACTAACATGAATGCAATTAAAAATACAGGCACATTTGGATTCATTAACCCTTGTCTGACCAATGATATTGGTAGACAGAAAATCTGATTTAAGGGAGATTGATGAGTGTCCTCTTCTATAACAGAAACAACTGTGCTCTCAGACACAATAAGGATAAGGTCAGTAAACAACACTGATGCTTTTCTTAAATTCTTGAGATATGAGTACTTTTTACCCCATTTATTTCCCCTATTAAGGGATATTGAAAGGAGGGGACAGATGCATATACTTTCTACTAGACGCAAGCAGGAAACAGGGGGATGATTTATCTAAAAGAAGAGGGTAGGTACTTTTATTAGATTGCCTACCCCCTATTGATAATAACAATAATACTAATCTAATTTTTGTTTTTGATTTGAGGACACAATACCAGGTCATTATATAGATGGAAGCACTAATCACACCGTGACCTCTATGTTAAAATCACCGGTAGGCCCTCACATTATACCACTAGACACTTCTCTGGGTGGAATAAATGTAGTAACTCACAATCTTTAGTGGCATTATATAGCCGGGTGAAGGTCATGTGCATGATTAATGCCATCATTATTAATTAAAAATCATATTCTCATATTGTTTCCAGGGAGCTTCAAGATATGACATCTGATATATGACAAATTCATTAACACCCTCCGCTAATATCCCATAACCCGGACCACTGTGGGTTAAACTACCAAACTCTAAACATAAAGTGTAACATTTCACCTATGTGACACACATACTGTATATAGCATATTGTTTAAGGCCCCTGATGAGCCTCCTAGAAGTGATTGGAGGAGGCGAAACGCGTCGGGCGGGTTGATATCGTTATACCATATCAATGGTTATACATTGTTGAACTTATCGTGCCTGTTGATTTGTAGGACCTTTGACCACAGGGTGGTGGGTTGGACCCTTTGACTTAGGGACAATATTGTAAAAGACCCAAGATTGGGCAAACCTTAACAATCTGAGACGGCATTTGGTTGCGATCACCATTGGAGACAGAGTGTGTCCAGGCTGGTCACTTTCCAAAAAAGACCGTACCTCATACCCAAAAGTGTCATATTGTCCACCGACCCAGATATCACCCTCAGGGGGACTGCATTCACTGGCAATATTTATGTTTGTGTTTGTCCTTTGGGTGGCTTGTCTTTGTAAAACACTGTTATCACTGTATCACTTATCCACACAGGATTTTTAACAATTTTGAATAAAAAGAAAGAAACATAACTAAGATTATCCTTTCAACTTTATTTAAGCATGGGGGCCCTTGACAGTGGGTTAAGAGCTTACGTATTTTGGCCAAAATATCCACTAACACCCCATATCATTTATCGTTTTTTATTGCACTTTTTTATCTACTGCAGGATGCAGCTGTGCCCTTTAGAGTGTCTATCCTGTGTGATACATATACATAGTCCTGGGCAGCCCGCCTGATCTAATAGTATGGGTGTGACCAATAGGCTGTATACAGACACTTTGCATTGTATGTGTGAATAATGTCCTATGGAAACCCTGTGCATATAAATACCACCAATCACCTCCCCCTTGACATGGTTGGTTAAGAGTGCTTGTTGCATCGGTATTATGCACTTGTGTTGCCTCTCAGAGGGACCTGCAGCATCCTACAAAGTGCAATGGATATTAGATCTTGGACTTTTTTTGGTGATTTTTTTTGTTTTGGGTTATTAAAGATGGTAACCATAATGTCTTTTGTGTTTTATTGTAATTAAAAGATTTTTTTCTCTGTGTTTTGTTTTTTTAATGTTTACTAGAGATTTATAGTGGTCAGGTCTAACTTTGGCCTAACATTATGAATTCTCGGGCTTAGTGCCAGCTGCCAATACAAAGCTGACATTAATTCCTTTATTGCCCAACATGCCATTACCACCAGGTCCACTGAAAGAGCTGGAAAAAGTGCCTAAAAATGGTGCTATGAAAGAATGCACCATTTTCATTGGCAGCTGTAGGCTGTGATTTTCATCGTGGGGTGGTCCAGAACACTTTGGCCTTAACACAATGAGAATCCCAGCTCCCAGCTGCCTGTGTTTTACTGTGGCTGGCAATCAACAATAGGGCAATACCCACGCATTTTTTACAATTGTTTATTTAAATAATGAAAAAAAAGTTGGTTTCCCTGAATTTTGGTTGTCAGCCAACGTAAAGCCAAAAAGCAGGGGATTCGCTGTTCCCTTTATCTGAGAATCAAAAATACAGGGAAGCGCTATGTCATTTTTTGAAATTATTTATTTATACAGTATTATGATGTCAGTCAATAGGTGAGGGGCTCAACAGCCAATCACAGATGCTGTCACAGAGAATGGGCGTCTGTGAGTGTCTGTTGGAGTAACCTGAAAACTGCCCATACATTCTAGCATCTAGAAAGTATGGGCAGTTTCCAGTTTACTCCAACTACCAATCACAGAGGTCCACTCTCTGTGACTGCGTCTGTGATTGGCTGTTGAGCACCTCAGCAGTAAATACCCAGGAAGCACAAGCAGGAGGATGCGGTAAGTGTAATGATGCTGTTTAATAACTATGTTCTTTCTTTTTATAGCTCCCCCATCCCCGAACTAAAGACTAAAGTCAAACTGTAACACGGACTTCCCAGAGAAGTCTATCTCCGAGCTCCATGCCCGAACACCAGGTGTTCTGTATGAGCCGCAAACATCACAGTTCGGGTTCGCCCATTACTAACTAAAAGATGTAAAATTAGTGATGCAGTAAACTTTGTGAAAGCCTACATTCCTTTTAGTCTCAAATCTGTATAATATTTATTGATATTATGTTGTTAATAAAGATGAGCCACCACCCTAGTGTTCATATTCGATTCGTCTAATCGGCAGGGTGTTCATGAATGTTTGTCAAATGCTCGACGAACACCGTCGAACACACCGGAACACTAAATAAACAGCTATGTGGGACTGTTTCACTTCTGCAATGTATATACATGCATTGTGGAAGTGAAATTAAGTAAAATAAAATGTTAAAAATAAAAAAAAATGTATGCTCAACTGTCCGCGGTCCACCGATGGCTCCGGCAAGGTCCTGTTGCTGATAGGACCTGTGGTGACATCAGTTATTGCAGGAACTCTGGTCACATGACCCGGAGTTCAAACCAGATTCTCCCGGATTGCCCCGGTCCGGAGCAATCCGGCACCACAGAGTCCCATGTTATGGGGCGCCAGATTGCACCGGACTCTGCGCTATTTCTATGTCCAGCCAGGTACAGCTAGGCAGCTGGGGCCTGGAATCTGCAGCGCAGGTAGGCCCAAGCTTTCTGGGCACCCCCCGCTGCGAATGGCAGCCAGCAGCCACCCCAGAAGATGGCAAATAAAACAAAAAAGACATTTAGTGACTCCATCTTTATTAAACAAAAAAGTCCTCTTCCATCCGCCGTAGTCCATAAGCGCAATCTCAGAACTGCTACATAGCTCTGCATAGATATACATGTCTATGCAGAGGGAGAGCAGGCTAAGAAATGACTACAACAGTCAGGGTTCACCTCAGGTCATAGCTCAGTCCATGACCTCGGGTGAACCCTGCTGGCTGTCACAGCCTTCCCGAAGACTGCCGCCGCAGCGCAGGGAGGCCCAAGCCTTCTGGGCCCCCCCCCGCTGCAAATGGCAGCCCGCAGCCGCCCCAAAAAATGGTGCGCTCATTGAAGCGCCATGTTCTGTTGCTCAACCCAACTCTTCCAGGGCCCTGGTGTCGTGGCTCACTGGGTAATAAAGGGGTTAGGGCCAGCTTTTTGTTATTAGCTGGCCCTAAGCCTGAAATTCATGGGGTCACGCCAATATTAGACATGACCGCCATGAATTTCTATTAAATTGTTTAAATAAAAACATAACATCAAGAAAAATTATTTTTATTTGAAAAAAAAGCAAAAACACACTTGGGGACTCCATCTTTATTTAAAAAAAAATCCTCTTCGTCCAACGTAGTCCAATCCAGGATTCTTCTTTATCTCTGCTATATCTCTGGTAGAGAACCTCCACCTGCAGGCAAGCATGAACTCACATGAACCTGACAGCACTGTTACTTCAAATGAACAGCTGACCTGTTCCCGGCGGGAAGGCATCCAAAAGAGAAAACCAGTTTGATAACCGGATTCTCCCGGATTGTACCGGTCCGGTGCAATCCGGCACCATAGAGCCCCATGTTATGGGGCACCAGATTGCACCAGAGAGGTACAATCTGGGAGAATCCTGTTTTCAAACCGGTTTTTCCTGGATTGTACCGGTCCAGTGCAATCCGGCGCCCCTATAACATGGGACCCTATGGTGCCGGATTGCTCCAGACCGGGGCAATCCGGGAGAATCCGGTTTGAACACCGGGTCATGTGTGTGGAGTTCCTGCGATAACATGACATCACCAAAGGTCCTATCAGCAAGAGGACCTTGCCGGAAAGGTTAAAATAGACATTTTTATATTTTGGACACTTTCTTTTACTTAAAGAAAGTGTCCAAAACATAAGAGTGTCTATTTTAACCTTTGCGGCAAGGTCCTCTTGCTGATAGGACCCGTGGTGACGTCATGTTATCGCAGGAACTCCGGTCATGGGACAGGAGTTCCCGCGAGAACTGACGTCACCACAGGTCCTATCAGCAACAGGACCTTGCCAGAGCCATCGGTGGACCGCGGACAGGTGAGCATACATTTTTTTTAAATTTTTAACACTTTACTTAACTTAATACATGTTTATTTTGGCTGAAAATGCCGCAGATGCGTTTTTTGACCGCATCTGCCGCATTTTCGAACCAAAATCGAACATGTTCTAGATCCACCTACCGTATATACTCGTGTATAAGCCGAGTTTTTCAGCCCAAAAATTGGGCTGAAAAGTCACCCCCTTGGCTTATACACGGGTCAATACGGTAATATATGTGGTGGGGGCTGTGTCCGGGTGCTGGGGAGGCTGGAGGAGGCGAGGGGGGCTGATGAGTGAGCAGCCCGTCACGTGGGGCCGCTCATTAGATATGCACGGCTCCCCCCGCCCATCACAGCGGCAGGGGGAGCCGTGCATACAGCCCCCCAGTGTATACAGCAGCCCCCCAATGGCACTAGCCCCCCCCATCATTGTAAGAGCCCCCACACTTTGCAGAGCTCCCCCGCTGCTTTATCTTACCATCCGGGGTCTTCGCCGCGGGTCCTGCGCGCTGTTTCAGGTCTCACGTGACTCGGCGCGATGACGTCATTCCACTGCGACCGCCGGGTCACATGAGACCGGGAACACAGCGCGCGAGGAAGGACTGGAGGACCCGCGGTGAAGAAGACCCCGGATGGTAAGATAAAGCAGCGGGGGGGGCTCTGCAAAGTGTGGGGGGCTCTTACAATGATGGGGGGGCTAGTGCCATTGGGGGGCTGCTGTATACACTGGGGGGCTGTATATACCCTGGGGCCTGCTGTATACCCCTGGGGGCCTGCTGTATACCCCTGGGGGCCTGCTGTATACACTGGGGGGCTGTATATACCCTGGGGCCTGCTGTATACCTCTGGGGCCTGCTGTATACCCCTGGGGCCTGCTGTATATACCCTTGGGGCCTGCTGTATACACTGGGGGGCTGTATATACCCTGGGGCCAGCTGTATATACCCTGGGGCCTGCTGTATACACTGGGGGGCTGTATATACCCTGGGGCCTGCTGTATACCTCTGGGGCCTGCTGTATACCCCTGGGGCCTGCTGTATACCCCTGGGGCCTGCTGTATATACCCTGGGGCCTGCTGTATACACTGGGGCCTGCTGTATACCTCTGGGGCCTGCTGTATACCCCTGGGGCCTGCTGTATATACCCTGGGGCCTGCTGTATACACTGGGGGGCTGTATATACCCTGTGGCCTGCTGTATACCTCTGGGGCCTGCTGTATACCTCTGGGGCCTGCTGTATACCCCTGGGGCCTGCTGTATACCCCTGGGGCCTGCTGTATACCCTGGAGCCTGCTGTATACCCCTGGGGCCTGCTGTATATACCATTGGGGCCTGCTGTATACCCCTGGGGCCTGCTGTATATACCCTTGGGGCCTGCTGTATACACTGGGGGGCTGTATATACCCTGGGGCCAGCTGTATATACCCTGGGGCCTGCTGTATACACTGGGGGGCTGTATATACCCTGGGGCCAGCTGTATATACCCTGTGGCCTGCTGTATACACTGGGGGGCTGTATATACCCTGGGGCCTGCTGTATAAATCTGGGGCCTGCTGTATACCTCTGGGGCCTGCTGTATACCCCTGGGGCCTGCTGTATATACCCTTGGGGCCTGCTGTATACACTGGGGGGCTGTATATACCCTGGGGCCTGCTGTATACCTCTGGGGCCTGCTTTATACCTCTGGGGCCTGCTGTATACCCCTGGGGCCTGCTGTATACCCCTGGGGCCTGCTGTATACCTCTGGGGCCTGCTGTATATACCCTGGGGCCTGCTGTATATACCCTGGGGCCTGCTGTATACCTCTGGGGCCTGCTGTATATACCCTGGGGCCTGCTGTATACCTCTGGGGCCTGCTGTATATACCCTGGGGCCTGCTGTATATACCCTGGGGCCTGCTGTATATACCCTGGGGCCTGCTGTATACCTCTGGGGCCTGTTGTATATACCCTGGGGCCTGTTGTATATACCCTGGGGCCTGCTGTATACCTCTGGGGCCTGCTGTATACCTCTGGGGCCTGCTGTATACCTCTGGGGCCTGCTGTATACCTCTGGGGCCTGCTGTATATACCCTGGGGCCTGCTATATACCTCTGGGGCCTGCTGTATATACCCTGGGGCCTGCTGTATACCTCTGGGGCCTGCTGTATATGCCTCTGGGGCCTGCTGTATATGCCTCTGGGGCCTGCTGTATACCTCTGGGGTCTGCTGTTTATACCTTTAGGGATGCTGTATATACCACTGGGGAGGCTGCTGTATACTACCACTGGGGAGGCTGCTGTATACTACCACTGGGGAGGCTGCTGTATACTACCACTGGGGAGGCTGCTGTATATTACCACTGGGGAGGCCTGTATACCACACTGCTGGGGGCTATATACCTGTGCTGGGGTCCACCCTCGGCTTATACACGAGTCAATAGGTTTTCCCAAGTTTTGGGGGCAAAAGTAGGGGGGTCGGCTTATACACGGGTCGGCTTATACACGAGTATATACGGTAATTTGAACACAATTGTTCTAATTCGGAAAATGACTCGAACACTGCCAAAAACAACTCGAATTTGAGCTTGGCGAACAATTCGAGTCGAACATCGCTCATCTCTAGTTGTTAAGTGCGTGGAGCTGGGTTGCCATGCTAGAAATGCTAGTTCAAGTGGAAGTCTTATTTCTTGTTACTTGATTTTGTTTTCTGTTCTTGTGCAAACACTTTAAATAATTATGGCTGACTGTGTTTTAATATTTACTTTTTTTTTTCAAGTAGACCATAATAAGTGTACAATTTTACTTTTTATTAAAAGGCACACCGGATTTTATTTTAAAGGGTATTTTATAGTTTTATTACTTCATAAGCTACCAAATATACATCTATATCCTCGAAAATAAACATGAAATAGTATTAGCTAGGGTCATCAATTCATAAAACCAGGTAGCACAACCTTGGCAAGACCCCCTCTTGGCATCTGCTACTGTTGACTGGGTATTACCCATAAAACCTAAAGTTCCAGGTGGGGTCAAGATAGATTAGAGTGTGGTTTAATTAAGTTCTGTAATTATAAATTGAAGTAATTACTTGTTCAGTCCCTTAAGGATTTCATGCTCCTTGGGATGTATGACAATTCTGCATGACTGCGTGCTCTGCTGTTCACTTGCTATGTCCAGCTTAATTAAAAGGACATAATGCAGCACTCTTGAAGTGGTATTCTCTGGGTATTTCAGGCTGTGCATTGACCTTATCTGACAAAGCAGTCACTGCTTACACAACTTGTTTATTTAACTTCAGATCTAGAGTGGTGACCTCCATGTAATAGATAGTGTCAACCTTGATGAGACAAAAAGAACAAGGGTAGATATTCCATCCTGTAAGTCTAATGAAGAAATGGTCCATGATATTGACTTGGAGAATCCACTGTAGGAGAACAGTGACCCATGGATAGGTAAAGACTTGATCTGCATTTAGAAAGATCTAAGGATAGTATGCTGTTTATCTTGTTCATCTGTCAACAAAGGCATTGATAAAATGCTAATAGTAATGTTTTAAATACGTTAGCAACATTAAAATCAATAAGTAAATCATTTTTAAATAAGTAATTTTATAAAAACTGAAATACCCATTGTCGAGATATGTATCGGTAATTTCATTTGTTGTGCACTTTTGTTTCTTCAGGTACACATAAACAATTATAGGCAGATTAACAAATAAGCAATTATCCTGTCAGAATTAAGCCCTGTATTCTTTTCACTCTATTTTTATTTAACTATTGAGTTATTTCTTTTTTTAGAGCAACCATTGTTTAGCGTAAAACGGAATATAAAGTGTCTTTTTCACTAGTTTCATTATTTCCACATTTTTGACTCTATTGGTTAACTTTATCTGGAACAACCTCCGTCGGCTTCTTGTTATGTCCTAGCATATTCTGCTAGAAGGCTCAATGCCCTGACTGGTAGTAACAGATGTGTGCATATCAGCAAAGCTAATGGTAAACTGGCACAGGTGTCAAACTGGAAGCACCTTGCTAATTTAGAGCAATCATAACCTATTCAGCTGTGGACTGAACTAACACGAATTGGCCAAAAGATGTCTCTTCCAAAAAGCAATCACAATAATGCTTTACATGTTGATAGCAGGAGAGATTTTATTGGCTCCACAAAGGATAGTGAAAGTATCACATTAAAAGAGTGATTTTAATATACATGTGCCTGTGTGGTCTGTTCAAAACCTAGTTTATTTCATATTAAATACTCATAAAACAGGAAACAGGAGCTAAACATTGCCATGTACAAATATTTGTTCTCAATAATAAAATTAAAGATCTTAAAGGAATTTCATGGATCACACTGATCGCTTAAAAGAGTAGCCATTTTCATTTTTATTTAATAAATCAGTATTATACATGAATATAAGCAACTACAAACAGATTTGCTTTTTTCTTTACCAGAATTGATCAGTCATCATAACATTTTGTGAAGACTTTCCTATTACTGAGATAGGAGATTGCAGTTGATACTGTTGAAATCTATGGAAAAAGAACAGAGAGGAGGGTCAAGGCCCTGCCTCTAGCTCCTCCCTCTGTCTCTATCTCCTCTCTCTGCCTTTAGCTCTATCCTCTGCCTCTAGGTCCTTCCCCTGTTTCTATCTCTTCTCTCTGCCTCTAGCTCCTCCCTCTGTCTCTATCTCCTCTCTCTGCCTCTAGCTCCTCCCTCTGTCTCTATCTCCTCTCTCTGCCTCTAGCTCTTCCCTCTGCCTCTAGCTCTTCCCTCTGCCTCTAGCTCCTTCCTCTGCCTCTAGCTCTTCCCTCTGCCTCTAGCTCCTCCCTCTGCCTCTAGCTCCTCCCTCTGCCTCTAGCTCTTCCCTCTGCCTCTAGCTCCTCCCTATGCATCTAGCTCCTCCCTCTGCATCTAGTTCCTTCCTTTGCCTCTAGCTCTTCCCTCTGCCTCTAGCTCCTTCCTCTGCCTCTAGCTCTTCCCTCTGCCTCTAGCTCCTCCCTCTGCCTCTAGCTCTTCCCTCTGCCTCTAGCTCCTCCCTATGCATCTAGCTCCTCCCTCTGCCTCTAGTTCCTTCCTTTGCCTCTAGCTCTTCCCTCTGCCTCTAGTTCCTTCCTCTGCCTCTAGCTTCCCTTCTGCCTCTAGCTCTTCCCTCGTCCTCTAGCTCTTCCCTCTGCCTCTAGCTCCTCTCTGTATCTCTAGTTCCTCCCTCTCTCCATCATCATAGAATCTTGTCAGTAACAACTGCCATCCCCTGCCTCAGTAATGGAAAATTATTTACTGAATACAGATTTTAATTCTGAATTGAGAATTTTGATAATGACTAATAAATTCTGGCAGAGAAAGAAGCACATTTGTCTAATATATACTACGAAGTAGCTTATTTTCATGTGTACTACTGATTTATGAAATGTTCAAATATACTACATTAGAAAATTCTGGTTGAAAACCATTCATAAACCTTCCAAGAGATGTCCCCACTAGGCTGTGTGTGAAGCAGACATACTGTATGTTCATTATCAATCAGATCCCTGTACACAGTGAATATCAGAATGTAACTATATAAGCGAGGGGGTGGAGTTTACACTGCTGACTGCTGCTCATGAGGAAACAATTAATCAGATAGCAGCACAGTTGCTAAGCATTGTCAGAATGTCAGGATCAGTATAAAGTCCTCTTTCCTTGGCACAAGCTCTGTCATCTGGATCCACTCAGCTCAGTCACAATTTCTGTTAACCCCTTGACTGATGGCTCCCCACACAACTCACTATCAGTCATATGTCATATGGCACAAAAATCTTAGCTGCTATGCAACCCATCATTAACAACCAGGGCAGTATTGTTTTTTTTTCAATGAAATCTCATTTACTCTTTAAATATACCTTTAGCAAAGGCCATTAAAATTAGATCTGCACTTGTCAGACTTAGATCAAGCCTGTTGATAAGCAGTCTAACAGGGTGACAGTACTTGCGCAAGCTCTTCAGGTTTTTTAGCATTGCAGTCCTATCTATTCACTTTAACTGAATAATAGCGCACTACTCAATACAGCTGCCAGTAACCAGAAGGATAGTAGAAATTTCCAAATGGTCCCCGGCAGAAAAAGGTTCCCATCCTTAGCCTACAGGGACCAATGTATAATAATTAGAAAGAAACTTTATTTGAATTTCAGAAACAACTTTTCTTTTTGGTCTTTAATTTGAATGTTTACCTAATTTTTGGCAATATTTTTTTTTTTCTTTAACCCCCTTCATGACATATGACGTACATCATGGTTTTCAAGGTGTTCCCGACCGAGGACATATGATCGTATATCATGGCTTTTATGCAAGCTCAGGAGTTGTGTCTGCTTGATCGCTGTCGGGACTTCAGCTTATGTGAAAGCCAAGAGACCAAGCTTTGAAAGCCGGGAGCAGCACCTGTACCACCCCTGGCTGTTTAACCTCCTAAATGCCATGATCAATAGCAGCATTTATCAATCCATCTGTGACATGGTCTCACGGTACTTACCTACATGTGACGCAATCTTCGATCCTCTCAAGATCTCCTTCTCTACTCCCCTATTATCTCTTCTTCCCACAACCGCATACAAGATTTCTCCCGTGCTTCCCCCATACTCTGGAATTCTCTACCCCAGCACATCAGACTCTCGCCCACCATGGAAACCTTCAAATGGAACCTGAAGACCCACCTCTTTGGACAAGCCTACAACCGACAATGATCCTCAGTCTACTGAGCTGCCTCACAACCAGCTCTACCCTCTCCTAGTGTATCCTCACCCATCCCTTGTAGATTGTGGGCTCTTGTGGGCAGGATCCCCTCTCCTTTTTGTACTTAGGTGTGCCTTGTATTGCTCATGTTTGTTGTACTTTTCTATGTATGCCCCTTTTCACATGTAAAGCACCATGGGATAAATGGGGCTAATAATGAATCATAATAATAATAATAATCCAGCAATCAATCACAGCATTTATTAGATAAGAAGTGGATGCACTTCTCTCCCAAACTATTTTGACATGTGCGATGTGATCATGGGGACTGATTGAAGCCATTGCAACATAAGGTTATCATAATAACGTAATGACTAGAGATGAGCAAACCTTTTGAAGTTTGGGTTCAGCTCGGTTTACCGAATAGATCGGTGAACAGTTTGCCGAACTTATGAACCCCATTCAAATCAATTGAAGGCAAAACCAAAGGCCCAAAACCGGCAAAACACACCTCACACCATTTTTAAGTGGAACCCTTCTGTTTTGACACAGACATTATCTTCCTACACTATTATTTAGCAAGCTTAAGCGCTGCTGTAACCATGCTTCTTGGCTCGCTCATGAACCTCAGACATCCTCATGACTTCCCCGAGGTTGTCTCAGGTTACACAGTGGGGGTCACAGAGGAGGAAATCCCACTGTGTGACCTGAGATAACCTCGAAAAAACACAACACAGAGAAAATTTTTTATTAGAAATAAAAAAAAAAGCCGTTAGGGACTCCATCTTTAATTAAAAAAATCCTCTTCCGTCCGACGCAGTCCAAAACGCGATGTCCTCTCTGCTCATCCCTGTGCATAGATATAGATGTCTATGCACAGGGAATGAGCAGACTGAGAACAATCTCAGCTCTGCTACATCAGGCAGCAGGCGGGCTCTAGGACCCTGGAGCTGCGGCAGCCAGCACACAGAGCAGACAGCCGGACTCTTATCTGTGCGAGTTTCCCAGCGATTACTTGCAAAGTAAATGAGTCCAATGCAAATCAATGGCAGACTCTGACAAAACTAGGATTGCTTCAGGCTGAAGCTTCCGAGACACATCTGTGATTTGTAAATCGCACACTACTCGCTATTACTCGCTCCCCCATTCATTAACATTGGACTCGCTAGACTCGCAACAAGTAGCGAGTCCCGGGCTCGGACTCGCTAGAGTCAAGCGATTCCGAGTAATTTAGGATTCGCCCATCACTACTGAGGTGTCAATATGCTTACTGCACCCCTAAATATGTTCACTCAGGGTGTAGTCACTTGTGGGGGGTGTGCTCTTGAGGCATGTGATGGGCTCTGCCAATGTGACATGGCACCCACAAACCATTCCAACCAAACCTGAACTCTAATATGGCGCCTCTTACCTGCTGAGCTTGTACTGTTTTTCAAAAGTTGTAAATGGCACGATGTAAAGTTTTCTTTTGGGGTATATATGTAATAAAACTTTTGGATTTAAAAAGGAGCTGGATCAACTTTTTTTCTTTTACAATATTATCTGTTTGCCTGCCTGCCTGTTGACTGTTATGTACGCCATTCTGCTGCTACTAGGGCCAATGGACCACTCTCTGCCAGACATCTCCTCCTTGTTCATCATGTCATGTATAATGTAGTACTGCTACTGCCAAGATGCTATTGCTGTCCCTAAACGTCCAAGTATTTTACAGTCTGCTTCATCTTATCTTTCTTCAATGCTGCTTCTTCTGCAACCGCTGCACAGCCACAGCAGCCACACACCTCCTGACTGTCTACTGTATTTCCATGGTGCCTAACTGTACTCCTGCTACAGGAACCATTGCTGATGCTATACTGCCAAGCATCTTCTTCCCTGCCTCATCTTGACTCTCTGCCATGCTGCTCATTCCATAGCCACTGCATAGCCAAGCGAGCCACATGCCTGGCCACCCTTTATGTTTAATAGTACTTGACTGTAATAGTGATGCTGGAAAACTCTCAGGTTTTGAACCATCTCATGTTTTATTATCATTTTGTGACAACTCTAAAAACAGAGATAATGTTTTGAAAGCCTTAACTAAAAAAACAGAACTTCTTCACACTCAAAACAGTGCTACTATTTTGTCTACAGAAAAAAAGGGGATTATTTTTGGACAGCTTGATAATAATCTTTGTGATTGCCTAATGATTTTTTGATTAGCAAACTGGTTGAAGACCACAAAAAGGGATATTTTCACTTCTGGTTAAGAGGCCATTAATTTATCACATACAAAACAGAACAGTACAAATGTTCTGTCTCCCTAATAAAGGTATAATAATAACTAGACAGTTTATAAAAATGTTTTCTTCATTTAGCGAATTTCAAATCTCTTTATTTCCAACAGGGATAATTGTCATTACCAACTGTGTGAAAATGCACTGCCAACTGTGTGAAAATGCACTGGCCTCTATCATTAGCACCACCTGTTTACAGACAACAGCAATGCATGAATCTGACCCTCTAAAAAGCAAAAAATGTTTGTACCGTGTTAGCCAGTAGATACAAAAATATATTAGAATCAGAGCGTTCTCAGTGGTGGATACCTTTGAATGGTTAACCGAAAAGATGGTAAATAATAGCAAACCTTCGAGACAGCTCAGGTCTCTTCTTCAGGCTTAATAATGACACATTCTTCACACACATATGTGCATATACAGGGTTGAATAAGCAGGGCTGGTTCCAGAAATACGGCGAAGCCCACGTCATTTTTTTTCTGAAAAATCAATAAAACAATCCTAAAAAAGGGACTGCATCTTTATTAACCCCTCGCCCATGGTCCAGGGGTTAATAAAGATGCAGTCCCTTTTATTTACATTGTTTTATGGATTTGTCAGATAAAAATTTGACGTGGGCTTCGCCGTATTTCTGGAACCAGCCGAATCCAGCAGGCAGCGAAGGGCTGCCCCCAACCCCCAGGTGCCTATTTGTACCTGGCCAGACACAAGAATATATGGGAGCCCTTTTTTTTACTATTTCATGAATTTCATGAAATAATAAAAAAAAAATCCGTGGGGCTCCACGCAATTTCTATGTCTAGCCAGGTACAGCTAAGCAGCTGGGGGCTGGAATCCGCAGTGCAGGGAGGACCAAGCTTTCTGGGCACAAGGAATGAGCAGACTGAGAACAATCTCAGCTCTGCTACATCATCTCTGTGCACAGGGAGAGCAGGCGGGCTCTAGGATCCTGGAGCTGCGGCAGCCTGCAGGCTGAGAGCAGACACAGAGCAGACAGCTGGACTCCTTACTGTGCGAGTTTCCCTGCGATTACTTGCACAGTAACGAGTCCAATGCAAGTCAATGGCAATCCTAATTTTGTCAGAGTCTCTGACAAAACTAGGATTGCCATTGATTTGCATTGGACTCGTTACTGTGCGAGTAATCGCTGGAAAACTCGCAGAGTACCGAGTCCTGCGAGTCCCTTACTACTCGCAGAGTAACGAGTCCTAGCGAGTAGATTCGCCCATCCCTAGTTAACATAAGTTTATATTCCCAGACTTTCCTGATTCTTTGAGATTTGAAGTTACCTTTCAAGACTACTATTTTCATATCTATTATGTTATGATCAGGGCTGCAGAAGAGTTTAGGCACAGGCAAATCTGTCCTTCTTTTTTTTGTTGTGTGGTGATAAGCGTTTATTTTAGTTCTGAGTTGTTGCCCTGTCTCCCCTACATACAGATTCCCACTCACACATTTTGAACATACAGGGTGTTCATAAAGTAACTATGCAGTGGTTAACACGTGCCAGTAGGTGATGCAGAAACTAGAGGAGCTGCTGAAACTGGTGCCTCTGGATGTGGAGACACAAGTTTAAAATTCATACGGGCTGCATGATAAATGTCTTTCAATTGATGCACTACTGAAGTTTTGTACGGAAACAGGTGCAGTGATTCTACCACACTACACTGCATAGTTACTTTAATAATATTATGTTGCAAACCTATATTGGCACACAATGCACAATGAAAGCATCAGAAATCACCACTCAGAGACTCTTAGCCATAGTCCCTATTAGGCTAGGGTCACATTGGCGCCATGGATGTGCTAAGAGCATGTGTTTTTCATTGTGAAATTTTTAACACATCTATATGCTCCAATGCAATAAACACATTGTAAATGTGCAATGTGTTTGACACTATGCGTTTTTGCCAAAGCACCCAAAAACATGTTAAGCAGCATTTTTGGGGTCGTCAGAATAGAGTAAGACTTGCACAAGTGCTATGCGAGAAAATCTCACATTGCACTCTGCTTATGTTAGACCATCGCGTAGCTCAGATCTGAGATTTTTTTCCTCAGCCCTGATTGGACTGGGGAAAAAAAATGATAGCATGCTGTGATTGTCGGTGAGTCTTAGATCACTCATGCCCATACAAGTCTATGAGTGTGAGTGAAACATCGCACTGTGCTCAGATTACTTTGCCAAGACTGGCAATGGAGATGATGCAGAGATTAATATCTCTTCTCCGCAACCATTATCCAATTTCAGGATCAGATCACAGGTGCACGACGAGTTTCATGCTCACAGCAGAGCCTGAGCCGAGTGTCATTATTATATTGCATTGGATGCATACGCTGGTATGACTTTACCCATTAAGGGACATCCCCTAGGTGAACCAGCCACTTAGCCCAAGTAGTGTACCCAAGTAAAACACCACTATACTGTTTTAGAATTATGAAATTATCACTCACAGCATTGCCATGGTGCCTAAGGGAATCCGAAGAAAGAAGAAAAATGTAAATATCGCATGGTGCAATCACCCGGTAATGAAATTTCATTGTGTTACAGCATGTTCAACTTAAGTCTTTGATTACAATATAGTATTAAAAGAAAACCTGTAAATCGGTAAATTATAAAAATTCACATAAAGCCATAATTTGACATAACAGAGACTACAGGTCAGTTGAAATGATGACATATTTAATGGTGAGGTGAGGGGTCTTTTGAATACCATCATTAGCAATATGGCAAATCCCGAGGAAAAGTAAGGTCTGTACTATAAAGCCATTAAACCTATGCAATAATTAAATATTAATGCAGCTGATTGCTACCTATCCTGAGAATAGACTGGCAACATTATAACCCTAGAAAACTCATTAAATGACATGTGCTTGACATGGTTTGGGATCCAATTCATATATATGTATGAAAAAACAAGTTGCTACCGTAGGTATAAAACACAACAATCATAATGAAACAGTAAAGTAACATAAACATTCTGCAGATGCTTCCATCCACTAAATCCTGTAGAAGATACTATATGGCAAGGGTGGATGCCTTTTCTACTGCTTTATCTACCGTATGTGTATCTATTGTACAATATTTCCTGTGTCATAAAATGTGATTTCTCTGCCACAATGATAGAAGATCCTAGCCAATGCGTATGCTACAAGCCAAGCCTAAGCAGAGTGCATGGCTGCTTTCATTGTAGCTAGAGGTGATTACAAAATATCTATTTACTATGCTAATGAGTTTCTGCAGATCACATCGGTGTTTATGTACTAGCACAAAGGACGAGATATTCAAAATGCTGTATTCATTTGTTCTGATTTCTGCTTCACACATTTTATTGATGTTTTCTGTGCATGACTCAATATCAAGCATTTAATTTAGCTTTGTGATAACAAATGTTGAACAAAAGCAATAATCTTGTACATACAGCAAATGTTTTTTCTTTACTAATACATCTCATGCAAATGTTTAGATAATAATTTTCATCTAGAAAACAGTAAGGCTATATTCACACACACCGTTTTTGATCCGTTTTTTTGCATCTGTTTTTTGTGCAGTGAACAGATCACTCAAATGGAATCCCAGCAAAGTCAATGGGTTTTCACTTTTTGCTGTTCAGACAGGGAATTTGTGGTGAAAACTGCTCCGTCCAAGAAAAGTGCATGTTAGTTTCTGTGGCATTTTTCTCATCCGCTTTTCCCATAGGAATGCATCCTAACTGGAGAAAAAAAAAAAACACAGCACCCAAAATGCATCAAAAATGAATCATCTGTTTTCTGGTCTGTTTCTTGAAAAGCTGATGAAGTTTTGCAGCAGAATAAGAGAGAAAAATGCACCAGAAAAAAACAGAGCAAAAACACTGTGTGTGAATCTAGCCTAAGGGTGTGTTCACAGATTTTGGATTTCCAAAGTCTGCACCTACTGGAAGAAAAATACACCAAAACCGTCCCTGTCCATACGGTGTGTTTTTTTTTTTTTTTTGTTTGTTGTTGCTGATTTTAAGGTGCTTTGTGTCTGTTGCAATAAAGTTTTTATACTTTGGCCAAAAAAAAGAAAAAAAGTCAAATCCTGTCCCCCTTCAACACTATGGATACCTTTACACATAGCAACATTGCATGCAATTTCACTTGCAACTTACTGGTTGCAGTGCAATCATGGACACATTGTTACATTTGTACACGGCAACAAAATAGAACAATATGTCCATGATTTCACTGCAACCAGTAAGTTGCAAGTAAAATTGCATGCAGTGTTGCGACATGTAAAGGTACCCTATCTCTTCCTGCAGATTTTATTGCAAATCAGGCTCAAAATAAACAACAAATACGCACAGTGTGAACACTGTTATGTATCTGCTGCTTATTTTCAGCTAACATGAGGGACTATGGCCATGTCCACACACCTCCGCTATAAGTATTTAGCAGTTCTCCGCTAAATACTTAGTTTTTTTCCGAGAAGCAGAGGTGCGTGTGCGCCACCGCTTTCTGCGGACGCAGCCTATGGTTACCCGATGTGTATCGTGGTAACCATTTCACACAGCAGGCTGCCTAGTGTCCGCTTTCCAGAGCGGAGAGGGAAATGCTGCTGGCAGCGTTTCCCTGTGCGCTCGGCTTAAGCGGACACTAGGCAGCCTGCTGTGTGAAATGGTTGGCACGATATACATCGGGTAACCATGGGCTGCATCCACAGAAAGCGGCAGCGCACACGCACCTCTGCTTCTCGGAAAAAAACTAAGTATTTAGCGGAGAACCGCTAAATACTTACAGTGGAGGTGTGTGGACATAGCCTATGGTGAAAAATGCAGTAAAATCCACAGCAAGAATTGACATACTGCAGATTTTGTCACAATCAAATACACAGTGGATCCACTGCGGAAAAAAACGCACCATGCAGACAGGACTTCACAAATCCCATAGACGTTTATGGGAAAACATGCTGCTGCGGATCCGTACCAAATACGCAGCAAAAAAACATTGTGCGAGCAGATCCTATAAAGTTACTAACACACCTTAAAAAGCTTTGCACCAAAATCACAGTCAGGCAACAGTCCTTCTTAGGGCCCCTTTACACGCGGCTACATTTCTTGGGTGGCTACAGGTAACTTACTGGTTGCAGTGAAATCATGGAGACAAAGTTCTATCTTGTTGCTGTGTACAAATGGAATAATCTCTCCATGATTTCACTGCAATCAGTAAGTTACCTGTAGCAACCCAAGAAATGTAGCCGCGTGTAAAGGGGCCCATAGGCCATGTGCACATGCTGTGTTTTTGATCAACTTTTTTTGTGCTGTGATTTTGTAGAATTTGCAGCAGCAAAACTGGATCTGTTTTTGAACAAAAAATGCACCAAAAAAGCATCATGTTTTTGATGAGTTTTCTGTGCTACCAATTATTATTATTATTATTTATTTATAGAGCACCATTCATTCCATGGTGCTGTACATGAGAAAGGGTTACATACAGACAAGTTAAAAATACAATGAACAAAGTGACAGACTGATACAGAGGGGAGAGAGGACCCTACCCTTGTGGGCTTACAGTCTACAGGGCAATGGGGAGGGAGAGAGTAGGTTAGGTCTACTTGGGTGGTGCTGGAGTGCCAGGTCCGATGGTGGTGGAGCGCTGGATCCAGTGGTGTTGAGGTGGCACTGTGGTCATTGCAGGTTGTAGGCTGTTCTGAAGAGATGGGTTTTCAGGTTCCGCTTGAAGGTTCCGAGTGTAGGGGACAGTTGGATGTGATGGGGTGCAGAGTTCCAGAGGATGGGGGATGCTTGGGTGAAGTCTTGCAGACAGTCAGATGAGAAACGTATAAGTGTGGAGGAAAGAAGAAGGTCTTGGGAGGATCAAAGATTGCGAGTTGGATGATATCAGGAGATTAGTTCAGAGATATTTGGGGGGGGGGCAGATTGTGGATTGCTTTGTAAGTCAATGTTAGTAGTTTGAATTGGATACGCTGGTGAATTGGGAGCCAGTGGAGGAATTTGCAGAGGGGAGAAGTGGAGGAATAGCGAGGAGAGAGGTGGATTAGTCGGGCAGCAGAGTTGAGGACAGATTCAAGTGGTGCAAGAGTGTTAGCAGGAAGGCCACAGAGTAGGAGGTTATAGTAGTCGAAGCAGGAGATGATGAGGGCATGCACTAGTAGTTTAGCAGATTGATGGTTGAGGAAGGGACGGATTCTGGAAATATTTTTGAGTTGGAGGCAGCAGGAGGAGGCAAGGGCTTAGATGTGCGGTTTGAAGGACAAGGTAGAGTCATGTGTTACTCCGAGGCAGCGGACTTTAGGTACAGGGCAAAGTGTGAAGTCATTTATTGTGATAGATAAGTCTGGTAAAGAAGGTGTGTGAGATAGAGGAAAGATGATGAGTTCAGTTTTGTCTACATTGAGTTTTAGGAAGCGGCAGGAGAAGAAGGAGGATATGGCTGATAGACACTCCGGGATTCTGGACAGCAGAGAGGTGACGTCTGAACCAGAGAGGTAGATCTGGGTGTCATCAGCATACAGGTGATACTGGAAGCCATGAGATTTTATGAGTTGTCCCAGACCAAGAGTATAGATTGAAAAAAGGAGGGGCCTGAGGACAGAGTCTTGAGGGACCCCAACAGAGAGGGGATGGTGCGAGGAGGTCGTGTGGGAGTGGGAGACACTAAATGTGTGGTTAGAAAGGTTGGAGGAAATCCAGGAGAGGGCAAAGTCAGTGATACCAATGGAAGAGAGGATCTGTAATAAGAGGCAGTGGTCGACTGTGTCAAATGCAGAGGACAGGTCTAAAAGGAGGAGGACGGAGAACTGTCTGTTAGCTTTGGCCGTGAGTAAGTCGTTAGTAATTTTGATCAGGGCAGTTTCAGGGGAGTGGTGAGGGAGGAAGCTGGATTGAAGGTCGTCAAAGAGAGAGTTGGATAAGAGATGGGATGATAGTACAGTGTGGACATGCTTTTCAAGAAGTTTGGAAGCGAAAGGGAGCAAGGATGTGGGCCGGTAGCTGGATGTGGAAGTGGGGTCAAGTGATGGCTTCTTTAAGATAGGTGTAATTGTTGCTTGTTTGAAAGCAGAAGAAAAGGTACCAGAAGTTAGTGATCGGTTGAAGAAGTGGGTTAGGGCTAGGATAAGTGTTGTGGTGAGGTTGGGGAGGAGGTGGGATGGGATAGGGTCCTGTGCACAAGTGGTGAGGTGCGATCTGGAGAGGAGGTGTGCAAGTTCTCCTTCAGTGATGGATGGGAGGAGAGTTAGTGGGGGAGAGCATTGATCCGGTATACATGGGGGTTGCGGTGGTTGGGTAGCAAAGACTTGTCTGATCTGGTCAATCTTGTTGGTGAAGTATGTTGTAAAGTCTTCTGCAGAGATACGAGAAGTAGGAGGGGGCTGTGGGGGGCGGAGGAGGGAGTTAAATGTGTTGAATAACTGCCTGGGGTTGTGGGACAAAGAGGATATGAGGATTTTTGATGCTTTGTTATTTTATTACAATAGAGTCCATAGAGAAAACACTGCAGAAAACAAATCACTAATTGACATGCTCCTTCTGGGTGTGTTTTCTGCCCCATAAATAGACAAGTGTAATGCAGCATCAGAACAGCATTTCTGGAAACTGATTGACTTTGCTGGGACATCACAGGAAGTGATGCTTTTCAGCAGAAAAAACAAGGCCTTACAGTGTTCCCCACACACAAGCATGCTTGATTTGGCCAAATGTTCATGGACAGCATGGGGCTTAGTGGTTAGTGTGGCGCCACACAGGGTAAGCCACCACCAGGAGTACTGCATTTCACGGTTAGGGAGTGTAGTGTCCCTCTTCTCCAGGTGCTGGGATGGTGCAGTTGAGCCCAAAGAGCACACACACAGTACACGACCCTTAGGTCCAGGGACTATGAGTGGATGCTAAGAGAGGATCCAGGTTCACATAGAGGGACAGGTAAGTGTCAGAGTAGAGGAGAGTCAGTAGAAGGACATCGGAGGAGTAACACCAGCTGACGTGGAGTGGTAGTCGGAAGTGTAGAGGCAGTGTTGTGCTGACTCCCGTGTGCTGGAGCCTCACCACCCCGCTCACCCATGGGAGGGAGAGACTGACTGGCAGAGAAAAAGAAGAGCCATTGGGGTTTGGAAGAGACAGCGATCTCCCGTACACCCGAATCTGACAAGACAGAGGGGTTGCTGGACAACGCAGGAACCCGGCCCTGAATACGGTGCGGATTCTTCATGCCCAAGCAGTAAACCCAGAGGCCCCAGACTTCTAAAGGGAGCTGTGGCTGAACACCGACACAACTTGGGGAAGGTGGTCGAACTAGCGAGCAGTGCCCGGGAGAGGAACCTAATGGCAAGCGGGACACAAATAAGCTCCCGTGGCCACCGGTACTTGAGCTCTGTGCTGCGGAGAGCATTGACAGCTTGGGGAGCAGAGCGATTACCCGCTTGCCCCAGAAGAGAACTACTCCTTATTGAGAGAAAAGAAAACCACCATAGACTAAGACACCTAGAGTAGACAGAAAGGGCACCAACCATGGCTTGACTGCACTAACTTGACTCTGGAGAAAGAGCTGTACCGGAAATTGGCAGGAAGCGTACCCATTGGCCATGTTTAACACCTGAGTAAAAGTAACGGAACTGCAGCTGTGGAGTGTGAGACTTATTAGCGGTGACCATCGGCCGCAAAAGCCGCCTGAAACACAGACGGTACTGCTGACCGATTGAACATCTTCCAAGGTACGAGCCAGGTAAACCACTCCACTGCCCTGGGGACCGCACTCCACCTGCAGGGAGTGGAACCATCCAAGCTGCCAGTCAAAATCCCCAGAGGTTCTGAAGCAGTGGCGGCCACCCTGGCTGCATACCACAGGTAGCGTCATGAATACCCCCTTTATCCCCTCAGACATTCCTTGTCATCATCCCCCGTTTATTAAAATGATACCACCAGGGTCACGGGAACGGTTCTTGGCCCCCGTCTGTCCCCGTGAAAAGAACAGAAAAGAGGTGAAGAAGAATAACGAATAACCGCCCAGTTCTCGAGTCTTCCCCGTCTCTGGAGTGGGCGTGCCATTAGCACTGCAGCCTTGCAGCACTGGGGTCCGGGGTTCAATTCCCACTAGGGTTACCATCTGCAATGAGTTTGTATGTTCTCCCTGTATTTGGCACTCTGGTTTCCTCCCACACTCGAAAGACTTACTGATGGGATGTTTAGATTGCGAGCCCCAATGGAGACAATGTTGCAAATGTATGCAAAGTACTATGGAATTAATAGCGCTATATAAATGAATAAATATTATTTTTATGTGTTTAAATGCAGCGAAAGCCTTGTACAGACAGCTTTGGGGGCAGCTTATCTCTAACTGAGAAGAAAAAAGTGTATGTTGAAAGCCAACATTATTAACATTTTATTCCTATAAAATGATGTGCCTTAGAAGAGGTCGAGAGGCTCCAATACTCCAATACACATATGACAGTCGACACAAACTGAGTTAATCTGATGTACTGTATATGGGAACGATAATCTGTTCACCCCTGTGCGAATTTAAGCTTTTCGTTTTCCCCTCCCTTTCTTCCACGAGCCATAACTTTTTTATTTTTCCATCAATATAGAAAAATGAGGGCTTTTTTGCGAGACAAATTGTACATTTGAATGACATCATTTGCTTTACCATACAGTGTACTGGAAAACAGGAAAAAAAAGTGGGGTGAAATTGTAGATTGTGAGCCCTCACGGACAGGATTTTCTCCCCATTTGTATCTGTACGGCCAAATTGTCCACATTTATTGTACTTGTCCTTGTCTGCCCTTTTAGCATGTAAAGTGCCATGGAATTTAAAGGTGCTATATAAATAAATAATAATAATAATAATAATAATAATAATAATAAATTGCAAGAAGGGCAATTTTACAATAAATTTTTTATTTACTATGTTTACTATATGGTAAAATTGACCTGTCAGTATGATTCCCCAGGTTCGCACAAGTTCGTAGATACCAAACATGTATATTTTTACTTTTATGTAAGTGGTGGAAAAAATTCAGAAATTTGTAATAAAAAAAAAAAACAATGAATTGAGCTTTTGTGAACTTTTTCAAAACTCATAGTGTCCTCATTTTTCATGATCTGGTGCTGTGTGACAGCTTATTTTTTGCATATTGAGCTGATATTTTTAATTTTACCATTTTTGGGTAGTTTCAATATTCAATTCAATATTTTTTTAACACCTGCTAATGCATTTTATTGCAATTTTGTGGTGATTAAAAAAATATAACTTTGACTTTTGACTTTTTTTTCAGTTACACAGTTTTTAATTTTAAATTTTGATAGATCAGGCATTTCTGAACACGGCGATACCAAATATGTGGTATTTTTTAATAGTTTTCATTTCAAAGGGGCAAAAGAGGGGTGATTTGAACTTTTGTTTTTTTTTAAATTTTTTCCATATTCTTTAAAACGTTTGTTTTTACTTTTAATTCTTTTTCCTTATTCCTGTAGGGTGCTTGAAGACTGCACAATCCGATTACTCCTGCTGTTCAGAGCTGTGCTGATGCATGCCTCTGCACAGCAGAAATGATAATCTCCTGGAACATGTACATTATGACAGTGACAAGGGTCAACACTTAACCCCTCACTGTCATGCCAACATATGATTGTGTCATGGGGTCACCAATGGTGGCAGGAAATGGTGCGTTCCCCACTGGCGCATGTTATGTCGCACTGTTAGAGTTTGACAGCAAGATGTAAAATAGTTAACAGGAAGATCCACCCATACCTGTTGGCTGCACATGTCGGCTGAACAGATCAGCATGAGCTCAATTCAAAGCAGGGAACACAAACAATGACATTCCTATTCATCATTGGTTGTGAAGGGGTAAAAGGGAACTTGTCATATGAAAAAAATGTATCAACCTGCAGATATAGGGTTAATCTACAGATTAATAATAATTTTTTAACCTGCCTTGCTCATGCCCCACTCTATTGCAGAGCCAGCTATCAGTCATGGTACCTTTACACGCCGCTACTGGATGGTGGCAACAACCGGGTACTTCACGTGCACGAGCACGCACAAACGGTTGCAAACGGTAATCGCACCACCTTTACACGCCGCAACAAGGTGCGCTACAGTAGGTTACATCTATCTCTGGATACACCGCCGGGTGTCTCAAGTTACCTCCTGCAGAGCACCTTACCTCCTTACACACCACTACAACAAGCTAATATGGGCGGACCTGGTGCAGCAGGGACAACACATAGGCGTGCCACTATTGTGGATTACGAGAATTCCATACGCTGATAGGACAAAGCAATAACATCATGATTGGGCAGCCAGCGCAGGAGGCTGACTAATACATGATGCTTGAGCAATTGTGTAGTGTGAGTGGTCAGCTCCTTAAATATGCCTCCCTATGCAGCGACTACCAATCGTAACGCAGGAGCTTCCACCAGTGATCGCTGATGGGGCGCAGTTACCCGGAGGCTGTGTCATGCCCCAGCTACATACCAGGTACATAGCATGGTGTAGAAACAACCCTTCTGTTCCTTCTTTACACGCCGATACAGGTCGCTACCATCGGCTGGGTAACCACCTGTTTTAGGGCAGTGCTCAGAAACAGGTGCCGCTACTGGCGGGTGGCTACAACCGTCTTCACACACCGCTACCACGGGTTGAATTGGCGGTGCAAGATACATTTCTCTCATGTACCCGGTTGTTGCCACCATCCAGTAGCGGCGTGTAAAGGTACCATCAAGTGTAGCATATGGTTGCAGCCACTGGTGACTATACAATGAGCAATAATTGAACCCGTGCCAGCACCATCACCATGATTAGAAGCTAAATACTGCTGGAAGAAATAAAGTAAATTCCAGGTAGTGGGGCTTTCAATGTGGCCACTGGGCAGGTTCAGAATGATAGAATGATATTAACCTCATATCTACATGTTAATACTGTTTTATCACATGACAGGTTTCCTTTAGGAGTATGTAAATGTAGGTTTGTATGTATGCATGCTAAAGTGTCATATGAACAAATATTAATATGAATAATAAATCCATAGCAGTTTTGTGTGGTGTACATCTGTAAAACTGTTCACTTACATTGCAGATCTTTAGGCTTGGTATATGCTCTACATTACAAAATAAATCATGGCATGCTCTAAAGGATTTTATGTGGATTTCCACATAGAGGTCAATTGAGAATAAAAACTAGAATTCGAATATATTGCTCAGTAAAAATCTATATATCAATTCCTTAATACCTCCTATAATAGGAAAAAGCTAGCAAAACAAGGAAGAAAAAAAACAACAGTACAAGCCCTTCAAGTCCTAAACACCATATGTAAATATAGAGAAAACAATAATACAATACAGCATTGCTTGGAATTTTTGTTATGCTGCACTAACATATGTGCATCAAGTGCCCAATTGAGTACATTTTCACACTCCACTGCAAATAGGACCTCAAAAGTTGGGAAGACTGTGAATATTTAAGTTCCTTTGATTTGCTCTTCGCTCCAAAGCCAGTTTCAAACTAATATATAAAGGGTGGACTTTTGGTCTATTTACAGTCACAAATCCTAGCCCGGGGTTAATGATTAGTGATGAGCGAGTACGCTTGTAACTACTCGGTACCCGCACGAGTATCACTGTACTCGGGCTACTCGGCGAGTACCGAGTAATCTCGCGATACTCGTGCTTTGCTCGTGGTCCTCATCCCTGCATGTTGGTGCTCTTTAGAGAGCCAGCCCACATGCAGGGATTGGCAGGCAGACCACTGCAATGCCACAGCCCTGTTAGTTGTGGAATTGCAGTGATTGGCCGGCCGCACAGCGTGACCAAGTCTTTATAAGACCCGGCCGCGCTATGCTCTGCACACAGCGATCCAGGCAGTCAGTCCAGGGAGAGTGTCTGCTGAATCAGGGAGAGTTTTGCAGGACTGCAAACTGGTGACCACAACAGTCCTTCTCAGGACTAATCTAGGTGGATATAGGCAGGCAGGCAGGGAGGGTATAGCCAGGTCGGAGTACAGGCTTTCTAGTGACCACAACAGTCCTTCTCAGGAATATTGTAGCTGTAGGCAGGCAGGCAGGGTACATAGCAATTCCTAGTGACAGTATACCAGCCTTCATCATATCTGGGGCTGGAGTACACAGTCTAAAACAGTCCTGATAGTTAGTGATGGGCGAATCCTAAATTACTCGGAATCGCTTGACTCTAGCGAGTCCGAGCCCAGGACTCGCTACTCGTTGCGAGTCTAGCGAGTCCAATGTTAATGAATGGGGAAGCGAGTAATAGCGAGTAGTGTGAGATTTACAAATCGCAGATGTGTCTCGGAAGCTTCAGCCTGAAGCAATCCTAGTTTTGTCATTTATTTGCATTGCTCGTTTACTTTGTAAGTAATCGCTGACTCGCACTGATAAGATCCTGTCTTCTCTGTGTTCTGGCTGCCCCAGCTCCAGGGTCCTAGAGCCTGCCTGCTGCCTGATGTAGCAGTGCTGAGATTGTTCTCAGTCTGCTCATTCCCTGTGTACAGACATGAATGTCTGTGCACAGAGATGATGTAGCAGAGCTGAGATTGTTCTCAGTCTGCTCATTCCCTGTGCATATACGTCTATATCTATACACAGGGATGAGCAGAGAGGACATCGCGTTTTGGATTGCGTCGGACGGAAGAGGATTTTTTTAATTAAAGATGGAGTCCCTAATGGCTTTTTTTTTTATTTCTAATAAAAATTTTTCTTTGTGTTGTGTTTTTTTAAAACAATTTAATAGAAATTCATGGCGGTCATGTCTAATATTGGCGTGACCGCCATAAATTTCGGGCTTAGGGCCAGCTGATAATACAAAGCTGGCCCTAACCCCTTTATTACTCAGCGTGCCACCGCTACCAGGGCCGCTGGAAGAGCGGGGTTCAGCGCCAGAGGATGGCGCTTCAATGAACGCGCCATCGTCTGGGGCGGCTGCGGGCTGCAATTTGCAGCGGGGGGTTCCCAGAAAGCTTGGGCATCCCTGCGCTGCGGATTCCAGCCCCCAGCTGCTTAGCTGTACCTGGCTAGACATAGAAATTGCGCGGAGCCCCACGCATTTTTTTTAAATTATTTCATGAAATTCTGAGATTCTGACTCTGACTCTGAGACTCTGACTCTGAAATTCATGAAATAATTTTAAAAAAATGCGTGGGGCTCCGCGCAATTTCTATGTCTAGCCAGGTACAGCTAAGCAGCTGGGGGCTGGAATCCGCAGCGCAGGGATGCCCAAGCTTTCTGGGCACCCCCCACTGCAAATTGCAGCCCGCAGCCGCCCCAGAAGATGTCGCGTTCATTGAAGCGCCATCCTCTGGCGCTGAACCCCGCTCTTCCAGCGGCCCTGGTGGCGGTAGCACGCTGTGTAATAAAGGGGTTAATACCAGCTTTGTTATACAAGCTGGTATTAAGCCCGAGATTCTTAATGTCAGGCCACGTTTGACCCAGCCACTAAGAATCTCCAATAAAGGGTTAAAAAAACACAGAGAAAAATTTTTATTTGAAATAAAAAAAAAGCCATTAGGGACTCCATCTTTAATTAAAAAATCCTCTTCCGTCCGACGCAGTCCAAAACGCGATGTCCTCTCTGCTCATCCCTGTGAATAGATAGATGTCTATGCACAGGGAATGAGCAGACTGAGAACAATCTCAGCACTGCTACATCATGTCTGTGAGCAGGCGGGCTCTAGGACCCTGGAGCTGCACAGAGAAGACAGCTGGACTCGGCTCGCAAAGAAACAGCAGTTACTTTGCGAGTTTCCCTGCTATCACTGGCACAGTAGCCAGTGATTACTCCCACGAGTCTAATGCAAACAATGGCAATCCGAGTTTTGTCAGCGTTTCTGACAAAACTAGGATTGATATTGATTTGCATTGGACTCGTGCGAGTAATCACTGGGAAACTCGCAGAGTACCGAGTCCTGCGAGTCCCTTACTACTCGCCGAGTAACGAGTCCTAGCGAGTAGATTCGCCCATCCCTACTGATAGTGTCAGACTTCTCACTAATTCTCGCTCCTAAAAAGCTGTTAGGTTCTTAGTGCGTGCATTTAAAAACCGCAAGTGTGTGCCCATTGGTGGCAGCGTACGGGTGCACTTTTGTGTGTTTTGCACAAACTAGGATATAACGCACAAGTAGAGTGAATACACATCTCCGTCTGTGTCTGACTTAATGTCTAATTGTCGCTCTTAAAAAGCTGGTAGCAATAGCTATAATCTGATTGTCCAGGTAAAACCCGTCTGTTGGGACGCCTTCATTTAGCTGTGTACCGTCAGCACAGCATTGAAAATGTGCAAGGGCGTTGGCAAGGGACAAGGAAGTGGACGTGATGGTGGTGCAGGCAGAGGCCGAGGTCGTGTGCAAGCTCTAATTTCGCCACAACAAAGGGCCACATCTACTCGCTCGCACGACCTGTCCCAAATTCTTGGGGACCGCAGCAGTACACCACTCTTCAACCCAGACCAGTGTCAACAGGTTGTTAGTTGGATAGCGGATAATGCTTCCAGTCAGATTGGCACCACCACAAACACCCCGTCTTCCACACGGTCAAGTGTCAGTAGCCGTGATACTGCACCGCACATTCCACAACCTGATCCTCCTTCTTACCACCAGGCCGAGTACACATCCACGGACATTACTGATCCCACACTTGGACACTCTGAAGAGCTGTTCACGTATCCATTCGCACATTCTGGACTCTCGCCAGCTCCTGTTGAAGTGGCTCATGAGGAGAGCGTATGTACCGATGCCTAAATATTTGAGCAGCCACGGTCTCACGAAGGCAACAGTGGGAACGTGTCTCAACAAGGGGTGGACGATGATGAGACACGATTGCCTGGAAGTCAGGAGGAGGAGCAGGGTGCGGAAGAGGAAGACGACGTGGTGGATGATCCAGTAACTGACCCAACCTGGCAGGAGGAGATGCAGAGTGAGGACAGCAGTGCACAGGGGGAGGGAGGCTTAGCATCACAACAGGCAGTAAGAAGCAGGGTGGTGGCCCCAGGCAGAAGTCAGGCAACCGTTCCCCGGAACAACAACACGACACAAGGTGCCTGTACAAATGTTAGGTCTTCCCGAGTCTGGCAGTTTTTAAAGTTGGCTCCAGATAATTCTAAAAAGGCCATTTGCAACACCTGCCATGCCAGCATCAGCAGGAGTACCAAAACTAGCAGCCTAACCACCACCAGCATGATCAGGCACATGTCAGCCAAGCACCCGACTTTGTGGGATGGACTACAGAGTCAAGGAGCAGTGCTTGCTGATGTCACTGCTACGTCTTCGGGTGGTGTGCGTGCGAGCCAATCCCCTGTCGATGCTGCATGCGAACAAGCCTCCTGCCCTGCACCTGTAGTTGCCCACGCACAAATAACACCATCATCAAGCACATCCTTGTCCCAGCGCAGCGTTCAGTTATCCATGCACGAAACTTTTGAACGCAGGCGCAAATACGCTGCTAACGCCCCACATGCCACAGTTCTAAATGCTAACATTTCGCGACTGCTTGCGCTGGAAATGCTGCCTTTTAGGCTGGTGGAGATGGAAGCATTCCGCGACCTGATTGCGGCAGCTGTCCCACGTTACTCGTTACCACTATTTCTCCCGGTGTGCCGTCCCCGCATTACATAACCACGTGTCACAAAACATCACACGTGCCATGAACAACGCTGTTTCAGCCAAAGTCCACCTAACCACAGACACGTGGACAAGTGCTTGTGGGCAAGGCCGGTACATCTCGGTGACGGCACACTGGGTTAATATTGTGGAAGCTGGGACCCAGTCTCAGCGAGGGACGGAACACGTCCTTCCCAAACCAAGGATTGCAGGCCCTACCTCAATCAGGGTTTCACCCACACTCTACAGCTCCGGAATGACATGCTCCTCAGCCTCCTCCTCCTGCGCATCCTCATCCACTTTACCCTCCACTCCAGTCCCAAGCTGGAAGCACTGCAGCACTGCCTCGGCGAAGCGGCAACAGGCTGTGCTGAAGCTAATATGCATAGTTGACAAACCCCATGTGGTGAATCGTGACCTGAACCTGGCAGCTCCACAGCGCCTCCTGTTAAACCCAGGTCAGTCAGAGAACTGCCTGAGGATAAAGAAGGGCCGCAGCTGCCTTGCCTGTGCTGGTTTATTAAGGCACCTCTCAGTGAGTGTGGTATATGTCTTCTAGCCCGCAGCTAGAAGCACATATAATCTCCTCCACCCCGTCACTGATAGAGACCCCGAATAACCCCAAGCACAAATGCTGCCACCAGCTCCTCTTTAATATAAGTCCGGTCCGTGGTCGGGCTTATATTGGGTCAGGAACCAACCCAGGTAGCGTTATATGAGCACACGGACGTGGGGAATCGTGATCAAGATAAAAAGAGCAACTCAAGATTAAATTTATATATTAATCACCCTAAAGGTACACTAGATATTAATATTTACAGTTATTATTCAGATGTTACAAATATTACAGTCAGATATGCCAATAATAGGAGGAATGGAATACACAGAATTACACACACATGTGAGCAGTTACCTTAGTGCTGATGGCTCCACAAGGGCGGCGTGGTGCTCATCTGTTCCTTGGGTAATCTCTGGCCTTGGTGGAAAAATGCCCATTCAGAAGAAATACCAGGTGGAGATGGAGCAGATGATTTTTATACACTATGGGCTGGCCCCTGTCTCCACCCATCTCACACCTCTGGGATGTCTCACAACTCCCACCCCTCTGAGGGGAGATATGGACACCCGAATTCTATAATGTTCCCTAGCCGTATCCATGAGCATCGCAGACGGAAGATAATACTTTCATATTTTTAGTTATGATTTTATCTTCGTCTGGATATGAAACACGCCTGCCTTGAGAACACCCTACCAGCCAATATCCTGTTTACATGGCTTCCAGTCACCCTACATTCATGTGAATACCAGCCCTATTTCCGTCTAGATGTGTGGAATTCATTTTTATATTCGATAGCATCACAGGGTGGACGGCTTATGAGATATTAAGGTTATAGTCACGGCTCCGTTTTGTCTGCCTGGATTCCCTCTGCCACTGGCCTTACAGGATATTGGACGTGTTACCTTTTGGCATGACTCCAGTTCTGAGGAAGCCAACTAAATTACCACATCAAAGTTAAGGATGGGTCCTGCTGTGTGGACAGTCAGCTTTCATCTACATACTAATTACTCTACCATTTGCCAGTGCAAGGGTGGGGGCTTCTCTCCTTGTGAGTGAGATGTGTCTTCGATTTGCTTCCTGGATGTAATATGGGGAATATTTCGTACCAATATTCATCACACCCCACAATGCAGAAGAGGTGTGGACAGCTCTGAAACAGCAGGCAGATCACTGGCTCACACCTCTGAGCCTAAAGCCAGGAAAGGTTGTGTGCGACAATGGCCAGAACCTGGTGGCGGCTTTGAGGCGAGGCCAGCTGACACATGTTCCATGCGTGGCCCATGTGCTCAACCTCGTGGTTCAGCGGTTTCTAAAATCATACCCAGAGCTGTCTGATCTGCTCGTAAAAGTTCACCGCCTGTCTGCACATTTTCGAAAGTCACCTACTGCTTCAGCCGGCTTTGCCGGCTTTCAGCAGCGTTTGCAGCTTCCGGCTCACAGACTGGTGTGTGATGTCCCCACGCATTGGAATTCAACTCTGCACATGTTGGTCAGGATTTGTGAGCAGAAGGGGGCAGTTGCTGAGTACCTGCATCACCTAAGCCATCGGGAAATGGGTCAAACTCCACACATAACACCTGAGGAGTGGAGATGGATGTCCGACCTATGTACCATCCTCCAAAACTTTGAGGACTCCACCAAGATGGTGAGCGGTGATGATGCCATTATTAGTGTCACCATAGCGCTTCTCTGCCTTCTAAAACGGTCTCTGCTCAAAAGCAAACATGAAGCATTGCAGGCGGAGCGCGATGAGTTGGAGCAAGAAACACTAGTGGGTGTGGGTGATAACACACAGCCCAGCCTGATCTCATCACAACGTGCAGTGGAGGACTATGGTGAGGAGGAGGAGGATGAAGACATGGAGCAACTCTCCGGCCAAATTGAGGATATGACATGCACACCAGTCATACCCTCGGTTCAGCGTGGCTGGCCAGAGGACAGGGGACATGAGGAGGAGGATGAGGAGGAGGAGGAGGACAGCGTGTTCAGTTATTGTGTTGGTCAGGACACTGAAGTGATGGCTGTTAAGAGTCTGGCGCACATGGCTGACTTTATGGTAAGCTGCCTGGCTCGTGACCCTCGCGTTAAGAACATCTTGGCCGACAATCATTACTGGTTGGTAACACTGTTAGACCCACGCTACAAGGAGAACTTTATGTTTCTTATTCCTGAGGCGGAGAGGTCAGCCAAAATGCAGCAGTTCCAGAAGGCCATAGTCACGGAAGTAGGCAAAGCATTCCCCTCACAAAACGCTAGCGGCATAGCTCAGGAATCGGTGGACAACCAAGGCGTACAGCCGAGAGGGGCACAAGTCCAATCCGCCAGAGGTAGGGGAACAATCTTTAAGATGTGGGACAGTTTTCTCAGCCTTTCACGTACCACTGCTCCTGAGGTGCAGGGTAGTGCCACAAGAAATGGTAAGTTTGCCCAGATGCTGAAGGAGTACCTTGCAGATCAAACAACTGTACTCCGACATTCCTCTGTGCCTTACAATTATTGGGTATCTAAGCTGGACACGTGGCATGAATTGGCTCTCTATGCCTTGGAAGTCCTGGCCTGCCCTGCCGCTAGCGTTTTGTCAGAGCGTGTTTTTAGGGCAGCAGGTGGAATCATTACTGATAAACGCACCCGCCTGTCAACTGAAAATGCTGACAGACTGACTCTGATCAAGATGAACAAGGGTTGAATTGGGCCAGACTTCACCACACCACCAGCAAATGAGAGCGGAATTTAAATTTTGTAACAGGAATTTGCCATGTACCTCCACTCACCCATGGGTACACACTTCTGGACTTTGGCTAATCGCTGGACTGCTCCTCCTTCTCCTCATGCGCCACCATGATGACCGTTACAAAAGTTAGGCCGTTGTTTCATGTATACCCCTGTGGTACATTTTTTCGCCCATTTTTTCAGAATGGGCATTACAACGACAGGAGACCCACTCCTTTGCAATGGGAACAATGTTTTGAGGCCCTCATGCACGTCTCTATCCAGGGACAATGTGGAGCCTCCCAATTTTTGGCTGCCCTGGCAAAGGGCTATACTACAACACACCCACTTCCTTACAATGGGCACTTCAGGTTTACAGGCCCTCATGCACGTCTCTATCCAGGGACAATGTGGAGCCTCCCAATTTTTGGCTGCCCTGGCAAATGGCTATACTACAATACACCCACTTCCTTACAATGGGCACTTCAGGTTTACAGGCCCTCATCCACGTCTCTATCCAGGGACAATGTGGAGCCTCCCAATTTTTGGCTGCCCTGGCAAAGCGGCCTTAAGAAAAAAAAAATATAGGAAATTGTGCTGACTGCTATAGGATTGTATAGCAATCACCTACAGCACTGTGTACATTAATTGGGACAAAGCATTTTTTAAATAAAATAATAAGTTGGTTACCAGTCAATGATTCAAACCAGTTTTAACTGCTTTGAACAGGTGTGAGTGTACAACCTTGAGTAACAAAATGTGGTTTGACTGGTTTTAGTCAGAAAATAACAGCTAGCTGCCCCCTCAGCTTCACTTGAGAGCTTGTTTCTGTGAGGAGTGGTTTAGTGTACTTTTTCTCTCAGTGTGATTCGTGCCTGTAAAAATGGATGTTACTCCATGGAAGAGGTCTAGAATTATTACTCTAAATGAACATACAAGTCTGACTGTAAGAGAAATCGCTTCCACCATTGGTATTGGAAAATCTACCGTTTCAAGAATAATTTGCACACACAATGAAACTGGATCGTTTTCTCCAAAACGAAAAGTAAAATGTGGAAGAAAAAGGAAAGCGACTCCAAGAACTGATAATAATAATATAATAATAATAAATCTTTATTTATATAGCGCCAACATATTCCGCAGCGCTTTACAATAAAGGGTTAGAGTACAGAAAATATAATACAGTAAGTAATTACACTAGAGAACAAATACAGAACAATAATTGGTTACAAAACAATAGGCATAGAATCAATGTAAAAATAAAATCCAATAAATAAAGCAAGAAATGAAGGTGACTGCTCAAAAAAGCTTACAATCTACAACGGGATAGGGGTTGCACAAGGTACAGGGGCTTATTACACTAATCGTCCAGGCATCTTGGGGTAATGGGGGATAGAAATAAGCTTACATGAATGGTCATCAGACAATCTGTGTAGATCTTTTTGGTTTGGTGGAGTTTGTAGAAGAGTAATGTCAAGAGAGATAGCCCATTCACTATCTATAGTACAAAGGACTTCTATTAGGGAGTATGATAGGCCGCCTTTAAAAGATGTGTTTTCAGGGATTGTCTGAAGCCATGCAAGTTGTGGATAGTCCTGATTCTTGGGGTAAAGCATTCAAGAGGATTGGTGCAGCTCTGGAGGAGTCTTGGAGCCGGGAGTGGGAGGATCGTATTAGTGCAGATGTTAGTCGAAGGTCATTTGAAGAACATAGAGAACGGGTGGGGTGATAGACAGAGATGAGGGAGGAGATGTAGGGGGGTGCTGCACTGTGAAGAGCTTTGTGGGTGAGAACAAGCAATATGAATTTGTTCCTGTAGTGTACGGGCAGCCAGAGCAAAGGCATCTGAGTAACGATTGGCCAGGTAGGTGATCCTGGCTGCTGCATTAAGGATTGACTGGAGAGGAGAAAGTCTGGTGAGGGGGAGGCCGCTTAATAGAGAATTGCAATAGTCAAGGCGGGAATGGATTAGGGCCACGGTGAGGGTTTTTGTTGTTTCCATGGTGAGAAAGGGACGGATTCTAGAGATATTCTTCAGGTGTAAGCGACAGGAGCGGACGAGAGATTGTGTGTGGGAGGAGAAGGAGAGATCATTGTCAAACATAACACCCAGACAGCGAGCCTGCTGCCTAGGCGTTATCGTGGTGCCGCAAACTGAGAGAGATGTCCGATTTAGGGAGGTTAGTAGATGGGGGGAGCAGTAGAAATTCAGTTTTGGAAAGTTTTAGTTTCAAATAGAGAGTGGACATGATATTGGAAACTGCAGCTTACAGTCATTGGTGTTCTTTAATACAACAGGGATAAGGTCAGGGGCTGAAGTGTATAGTTGTGTGTCATCAGCATAAAGATAACAAAAAAAGAAGGGGGGGGGACAAGAGGCGCAATAGTGCCCTTATCACTAGACACCAAATCTCTAGAGGTGAGCAAAGAGGGGTCACTCACCTATACCGGTTGTGATACTCACAACTGGTTAGTAGACCTGTTCGAGTATGTATCCGGATGACTGCTGCAGGACTTCCACCGGTCTCCACATGTGGAAACGAAATCAGAAGTTTTGGGAAAGGAAGGTGTGCCACAGTCCGCGCTGCCAGAGTTTTCCGCTTGTAAATAATGCAATAAGGCGATGTCCAAATCAAACCGTTCTTTTATTTCTCCAACGCGTTTCAACGCCCTCCTGGCGTCTTCATCAGGGATACAATGAATGAAAAATGATCATAGACTTCTTCCAGGGTATGAAATTGTTGTCATACAGCAATAGTCATCCTGAGGATGGGCATATATTTAGGAAAGTTCCTCCATGTAGCCACCAGTACCTCTGGATGCATCCAGAGGTACTGGTGGCTACATGGAGGGACTTTCCTAAATCTAGGATTCATCTTGGATCATCCTTTTCTATCCATATCAGAATTGGATGCTATGATGATTCTTGTCTAATAAGACACCCTAATGAAAGCTTCACATATAAGGCTTCATAGATGCCCATCCTTAGGATGACTATTGCTGTATGACACCAATTTCATACCCTGGAAGAAGTCTATGATCATTTTTCATTCATATTGAGTAACTTCTTCTACATGGTCTCCTTTATCCTACTATAACACCAATTGTTTGTTGGTTAATAGAATCATGAGACCTAATTTTACATATGTACCCCAAAAAGACTTCCGATGAGCCTTCTAACACTTGGAAAGGCGAAACGCGTCAAGCGTTGGGTGTTTCATTGATAATACTTGGGAATCCATGAAACTAAAGGAAGGTTACCAATCCCTGATGTCTCAAGATATTGCTTAATTATTATATCAGACCACGTGTATTGTATACATTGCTTCTTATATATGATTATTTTTCGGTGACAGATATCTATCTTATGACACCGGAATACTCATGTAAAATACAAAGTATTTTCTTTAATGTGGTATACCCATAATCCGCTGTGGGAAAAGGCTGACCTTCCTTATCAAAGCAGTTCTAATCTGCATATATATAAATCAATATGTTTCTGATCCCCATCTCTTTGATGAGGGCAGATTCTGTAGAGTGAAGGGAGTGGAAACCAGACTGTAATGGATCTAGAAGAGAGTGAGCAGAGAGGTAACGGGTGAGGCGGGAGTAGACCAGGAACTCCAGGAGTTTAGAGATGAAGGGGAGATTGGAGACTGGTCTGTAGTTATTTGTGCAGGATAGGTCGAGAGTGATTTTCTTTAATAATGGAGTAATGATCAAGTGTTTGAAGGAGGAGGGGAAGATGCCAGAAGAGAGGGAGAGATTGAAGATTTTGGTTAGATGAGTGGTGACGACTGGAGAGAGGGACTGGAGCATGTGTGAGGGAATGGGGTCAGTAGTCCATGTGGTGGAATGAGAGGAGCCTGGAGACTTCTTCTTCTGTGACTGGGTCAAATGTGGAGAGTGAACCGGAGGAGATGTGGGGAAGAATGGGGGTGGCAGCGCTTGGAGGCTGAGAGCTGATATCCTGGCGGATGTTGTCTATTTTCTCCATGAAGTAAGAGGCCAGGTCATCAGCACGATTTCTCACAGGCAGATTTGAACAAAGGATCATAAACAGGCATTAGGGGGGGGGGCAGGGGGAAGGACAGTTACATTGATGCTGGAATCAGATATTTTCAGCAGACAAATAGATCAAAACAGCATTAAAGTTTGGTGCTGGTCCATAGAGTCAAACATACCCCAGAAATTTTCAGCAGACAAATAGATCAAAACAGCGTTAAAGTTTGGTTCTGGTCCATACAGTCAAACATACCCCAGATATTTTCAGCAGACAAATAGATCAAAACAGCATTAAAGTTTGCTGCTGGTCCATACTTTCAAACATACCCCAGATATTTTCAGCAGACAAATAGATCAAAACAACATTAACGTTTGGTGCTGGTCCATACAGTCAAACATACCCCAGATATTTTCAGCAGACAAATAGATCAAAACAGCATTAAAGTTTGGTGCTGGTCCATACAGTCAAACATACCTATAGAGAAACACAGAAACAACATGATGATTAGGTGATGGTCAGAGGAGTGCAGATGAATTATGATACAGGGCGGATGATGATGTCCAGTTGCTTCATATCATTTCAGGTCTATTTCATATCTAGACACTTTAGATAAGACACTTTCGCATCAGACACGTCTGCATCAGACTAGGCAAGGCTCCTTCTGATAAAACACTTATCAGAAATAGTAAAACTAATGCAAGAAACACAAGGAAAGACTTGCTTTGTCCCAATTGATTTGCACAGCACTGTAAGTGTGACGTCATCAAAGTGATCTGAGTATTATGGATGTTTTATGCTGGATGCTATATGGTACGGACCTGTCATGAACATGCATGTATGAGTAACCTCTATCGTCATTTGTCTACTGTTGTGTTGTAATTCAGGTCTATGTTTGCTGCTGTGATACTGTACTTTCTTTCAGGATCAATAAAGTTTATCTTATCTTATTTTTTTCATGGATAGCACTCGGATCGTAAAATTGGTGGTTTCAACAAGCCCTAAGGATTAGCTACCACAAGTCTGCATCTCATTAATAAAATTGTGGGCAACCCAAACCTGGTGAATATTCTAAATATTATCTATTACAAAATTGCTCAGACACAACCCTAATAGCCCCCAAAGGAGCTTGCTTTCTGGCAAAAGTTGGGTTGTGGCATTTCTACAAGCAGAGTAGAATCCTGTAACCCTCTTTAGCCCTCTCTTGCTGTGAAAGAGTAAGATGTTGAATGTTGCATTCAGTAACAGCTTATAAAGTATTTGACAGTGCTGGTTTAGTGCAAAGCACAAGATCTAGCAAGATATCACAATTCTACTACTAGACGGGCTGCTGAGGCTTGTGGCATCCTACTGTTCATGTTGGAATTCAGGCCAAACCTTTGCAGCTACTAAGTCAAGTGGGGACTTTTCTGTGTTAAATACCACCCAGATCAGAATATGGTTATGGTACTCAGGGTGACATATAGGCTATAGTATTTACTTGATAGGTAGACAGATTTAATGATAAATGATTTTTATTTTTTTAGCTCCGCGTGTGTATATATATGTATATATATATATATATATATATATATACCATATATACTCCTGTATAAGCCGAGTTTTTCAGCCCAAAAATTGGGCTGAAAAGTCTCCCCCTCGCTTATACACGGGTCAGTACAGTAGGCTGCTGTGGTGGGGGCTGTGTCCGGGGCTGGTGAGGCTGGAGGAGGCGGGGGGGAGGCTGCTGTATGAGCGGCCCCATTACGTGGGGCCGCTCATTATATATGCACTGCTTCCCCCTGTCAATCAGCGGGAGGGGGAAGCAGTGCATATCTGGCCCCCAAATGCTGGCACTCGCCCCCCCCTCTGTGTAAGGGCCCCCCCTCGCTGCTTATCTTACCATCCCCGGTCTTCTGCACAGCGCCGGTCCTCGGTGCTCCGTCCTCCATGCTCCCGTCCGGCTACATCCGGGATCCCCAGCCGTCGCAGGCATATGACGTCATCGTGCGACGGCCGGGGATCCCGGATGCAGCGAGGACGGGAGCATGGAGGACGGAGCACAGAAGACCGGCGTTGTGCTGAAGACCAGGGATGGTAAGTTAAGCAGCAGGGGGGGCCTTACAAAAAGGGGGAGTGAGTGTCGGCATTTGGGGCTGCTGTATACCCTGGGGCTGCTGTACACCCCTGGGGGCTGCTGTATACCCCGGGGGCTGCTGTATACCACTGGGGCTGCTGTATATACTGGTGGGGCCTGTATACCACTGGGGCTGCTGTATATACTACTGGGTCTGAATATACCACTGGGGAGGCTGCTGTATACCCCTGGGGCTGCTGAATACCCCTGGGGCTGCTGTATACCCCTGGGGCTGCTGTATACCGCTGGGGCTGCTGTATACCCCCGGAGGCTGCTGTATACCCCCGGGGCTGCTGTATATACTGCTGGGGCCTGTATACCACTGGGGCTGCTGTATATACTGGTGGGGTCTGTATATACCACTGGGGCTGCTGTATATGCTGGTGGGGTCTGTATATACCACTGGGGAGGCTGCTGTATACCACTGGGGCTGCTGTATATACTGCTGGGGCCTGTATATGCCACTGGGGAGGCTGCTGTATACTACCACTGGGGGGGCCTGTATACCACACTGCTGGGGGCTGTATACCTGTGCTGGGGTCCACCCTCGGCTTATACACGAGTCAATAGGTTTTCCCAGGTTTTGAGGGCAAAAGTAGGGGGGTCGGCTTATACACGGGTCGGCTTATACACGAGTATATACGGAATATATATATTTTATATATATATATATATATAATTTTTTTTTTCAACTCAACCATTCTCACTGATTTGCATTAGTCACATAATGCTTTGCTTAGTAGGAACTGAGTAGTTAACAGGAGCATTCTCCATGGCATACTGGAAAGCGGCTTCTCTGTCAGCTATGTTCATAATGTTCTGTGCTTGAACAGAGAAAGATGGAGATGTCTTCATACAGCTTGCTGAGTAGGGACTGTATAGAGACACTTAAATCAAGCTGGTGCAAATACTGTATAGGTTATAGCCATCCCTAAGATAATAATGAAACATCATGAATAAAGCCTGCAGACAACCCTGGATTTAATTAAAGTATCCTATCCCCAGCTTTCTATTAATCCAGCCGCCTCTCTTTTAATTAAATGCTTCAGCTACTGTAACTCCACTGAGAATTTACAAGTGCTTTGTTCCCACTATTACAGATGTAGTCGATGTACTGCAGAGATCCTATAGTTTAATATGATCCTGGCTCAGAAAAGTCATAGAGTGGCCAGTAGGCATCTGTGTGGTCTGTAAATAGTCTAGTGCATGCCCACAATGGTCATTGAGTTGGCCTCAGCTTTTTTTTTTATTTTACAATAACTGTTGTATTGTAGAAAAAAAGTCTGACAATTACATTACTTGGAAGCTGAATGCTAAACCTTTGCAACAAAATGATCAATATCTGGCCACGAGTGGTTTTGTGCTGGGAGTTTCATAGGCTTCTCAGAGACTCATTTCAATCTATTGAAATTTCTCTGTAAATGTTGCCTGCCATCCAGAGATGCAAGGTAATTTCAGCTGAGCTTAGAGCTTTCAGTTTAGCATCTTGTTTGTATTACGCTGACAGTAAATCTGCTCCTGGAATACTGTGTTCATTTTAAAGATGAAATATGAATGATTAGGCAAGAATGTCAAAATCCTTGAAATGCTAGGAGGGAAAACTAGGATAGTGCTAATCTAGTGTCTGCAATTAGAAGAAAGTAAGGGTACTATTACACGTCGCAACAATGTGTCCATGATTTCACTGCAACCAGTAAGTTGCAAGTGAAATTGAATGCAATGTTGCAACGTGTAAAGGTACCCTAAGTCTCAAGTTAAAACAAATAATTGGTTAGCTTTTTATGAAAATCTGTAGCATAACTACAACAGATACAGGGGCTGCAATCGCCCCCGGGTGCTGGAGCCTATGGGGCCCCAAAAGTCCCTTTGGCCTATAGAAATAGACTAATGCTATTAAAGATTGTCAATAGTTGGGGGCCCACTGGAGCTTTCTCATCAGGGCCCATGAGTTTCAAGTTACACCACTGATTATACCCCTTTAACAGTTATTCCAAATTCACGGCTATGGTCTTCTCAGCACAGCTACATAGACAGACTTGCAAACTAATTATACTTAGTTACTGGAGACCTGATTAGAAAAAGCAGGGGTGGAGAAGATACATGATGTTTGAAAACATTATGGCTTCTAATAAATCTTCATAGGGATGACAGGTATTATATAGGAGATATTGCAGAGGGACAGCTAAGCCTGTAATGATTGTACGACTAAATGAATTTCAGGATTGCTTGAGCATATACAAATGCATTTTAGTGTAATGTAATGTCAATAAGTTGTCAACCGGCTGCTTGGTCAACAATTAATGTATGACAAATAGGTATATAAAAAAACAGAGATGTTCTTCCTACCACTCCAAAGATCTCTTGGGTAGAAAAAAAGACAAGCATAATTAGCAATAGGACAATAGGAGGTGCATCTTGTGTATGTATATATATATATATATATATATATACATATACGGTATATATATATATATATATACTGTATATACTCGTGTATAAGCCGAGTTTTTCAGCCCAAAATTTGGGCTGAAAAGTCTCCCCCTCGGCTTATACACGGGTCAATACGGTAGTCGGGGCCGCTCATTATATATGCACTGCTTCCCCCTGTCAATCAGCGGCAGGGGGAAGCAGTGCATATATGCCCCAAATGCTGGCACTCTCCCCCCTTGTAAGGGCCCCCCCCCGCTGCGTATCTTACCATCCGGTCTTCTGCACAGTGCCGCTCCTCGGTGCTCCGTTCTTCATGCTCCCATCCTGCTACATCCGGGATCCCCGGCCGTCGCAGGCATATGACGTCATCGCGCGACGGCCGGGGATCCCGGATGCAGCGAGGATGGAGCATGGAGAACGGAGCACCGAGGTGCGGCGCTGTGCAGAAGACCGGGATGGTAAGATAAGCAGCGGGGGGGGGGGGGGTCCTTACAAGGGGGGAGAGTGCCAGCATTTGGGGCCTGCTATATACTCGGGGCTTGCTGTATACTACCTACTTGGGGCTGTATATACCTCTGGGGCTGTTGTATACTACCACTGGGGCTGTATATACCTCTGGGGCTGCTGTATACTACCACTGGGGCTGCTGTATATACCTCTGGGGCTGCTGTATACTAACCACTGGGGCTGCTGTATACTACCACTTGGGCTGCTGTATACACCTCTGGGGCTGCTGTATACTACCACTGTGGATGTATATACCTCTGGGGCTGCTGTATACTACCACTGGGGCTGTATATACCTCTGGGGCTGTTGTATACTACCACTGGGGCTGTATATACCTCTGGGGCTGCTGTATACTACCACTGGGGCTGTATATACCTCTGGGGCTGCTGTATACTACCACTGGGGCTGTATATACCTCTGGGGCTGCTGTATACTACCACTGGGGCTGTATATACCTCTGGGGCTGCTGTATACTACCACTGGGGCTGTATATACCTCTGGGGCTGCTGTATACTACCACTGGGGCTGTATATACCTCTGGGGCTGCTGTATACTACCACTGGGGCTGTATATACCTCTGGGGCTGCTGTATAGTACCACTGGGGCTGCTGTATACTACCACTGGGGCTGTATATACCTCTGGGGCTGCTGTATACTACCACTGGGGCTGTATATACCTCTGGGGCTGCTGTACACTACCACTGGGGCTGATGTATACTATGTCCAGCCAGGTACGCTAGGCAGCTGTGGCTGGAATCCACAGCGCAGGGAGGCCCAAGCTTTCTGGGCACCCACCCACTGTGAATGGCAACCCGCACCCACCCCAGCACCTTAACTAATCAGTAGTATTGGCTAACATAGAAGTCCAGAAACGCATAGCTACAGCACTAAAACAATACTTTGAACTAAAGAATACGAAGGGGATTTCTGCACAAACATTATGGGTGGTGCATAAATCAGTAGTCAGGGGAGAACTCATTTCTATATCCTCATACTGTAACAGAAAGAGGCAACAGGATATCCAAAACCTTTATGATGACATCACCTCATTAGAATTATCACTAGAGATGAGCGATGTTCGACTCAAATTGTTCGCCAATCTCAAATTCGAGTTGTTTTTGGCGGTGTTCGAGTCATTCGCCAAATTCAAAACAATTTAGTTCAAATTCGACAGTTCTAGAAGCTGTTCGATTTTGGTTCAAAAATGCGGCAGATGCGGTCAAAAAACCGCATCTGCCGCATTTTCAGCCAAAATGAACAAGTAAAATATAAAATGTTAAAAAAAAAAAATGTATGCTCACCTGTCCGGTCAGCTGTTCAATTGAAATAGCGATGCTGGCCTGGCATGGTTCAAGTAAGTTCATGCTTGCCTGCATAAACTGACATGAACTTTCACATGCCAGGGTGCACAGCTCTGCTACATCTCTGGTGGAGGTTCTCTACCACAGATGTAGCAGAGCTAAAGAAGAACCCTGGATTGGACTACGTCGGACGGAAGAGTATTTTTTATAAATAAAGATGGAGTCCCTAAGTGTGGTTTTGTTTTTCTTTCAAATAAAAATAATTTTTCTTGGTGTTGTGTTTTTATTTAAACAATTTAATAGAAATTCATGGGGGGCATGTCTAATATTGGCGTGGCCCCATGAATTTCGGGCTTAGGGCCAGCTGATAGCAAAAAGCTGGCCCTAACACCTTTATTACCTAGAGAGCCAACGCACCAGGGCCCTGGAAGAGTTGGATTCAGAGCCAGAACATGGCGCTTCAATGAACGCGCCATTTTCTGGGGTGGTTGCGGGTTGCCATTCGCAGCGGGTGGGTGCCCAGAAAGCTTGGGCTTCCCTGCGCTGTGGATTCCAGCCCCCAGCTGCCTAGCTGTACCTGGCTGGACATAGAAATAGCGCAGAGCCCCACACATTTTTTTTTTATTATTTCATGAAATTCATGAAATAATAAAAAAAGGGGGCTCCCCTATAATGTTGGGTCCGGCCAGGTACCAATAGGCACCTGGGGGTTGGTGGCAGCCCGTCGCTGCCTGCTGTATCCGGCTGGATACAAAAATACGATGAAGCCCACGTCAATTTTTTTTTTAACACTAGAACTACTGATGGAGTCATTTTGACTCCTTTCGTTTTTTATTTCTCTTCTGTGACTACATTTTTCAGAATTCCGGCTTGAAACTCGGTGACTTTTCCTCAAATATGATGTGAAAAAAGATTTTGTGAGAATAAATAATTTTGGTGAAAAATTTGCGCGTTTTTTTCAAAATTTACCAAGAACTACTGAAGGGAGTCATTTTGACTCCCTACTATATTTTGAGGTCCTTTTGTCACTAAATGTTGCTATAAAGTTTTGTGCATAATTTTTTCACTCTGTCTTATTTACCCTGATGTTCATATAGATGTAGTTCAATTTACATGTCAACTTTTCACATTTTCCTTGTGTTTTACCTGCTTGTATTACTGTGTAATGCTGAACAAAATAGCTTGTTTACTCTAGGCTCTTATCTTATGCTAATGAAGGGTGGTGTTTTTCTAAGGTCCTAGCAGGAGACAGTATTCTGGATAGTAACTTTACTTTCAGTTCAGCTGAAGAGACAAAGAGAACAGACGCAGACATACGAGCTCTGAAGACTCATACAGGTATGAATTGTTATGAAATAGTTTAGCTGTCTGTCAACTGATTCAGCCCACCTACTTTTGAAGGTGGCAGAACAGTTATTATTTCTTTTAGTTTTCATTTCATTTCTATTTTTCAGCAGGGAACTATATAGAATTATGGAATTTGTGAGGAATATGGAGAGAAGACGTTTTGATAAAGCCTCAGGATATTCTGGCTACTTTGCAATCCATACCGGAGGTTGAATCGGAATCCGAATTGCAGGAACAAGTATTTGATTCTGACAGTGATGAAGATTTCATTCCTCAGAACATATCAAGTGAATCTGAAGACTCAGAAGGAACAAATCCAGAAGGTAAGTAGTTATGTGTATTTATTTGTTCTTCCACACACTGAGTTAGGGCCTGTGCACACTAGCAGAATTCTGGCTGAATAGCCATCTGGATATTCTTGCCGCAATACAGGCCGTACCTGCCCGCTCATGCCTGAAGCTCCGCTCCGAACCCCGGGCTGGAGCCGCTGTCAGGGACAGAGCAGCGCTTGCTTACGCGCGAGCACGGCTCCGTCCCAGACAGCGGCTCCAGCCTGGGGTTCGGAGCGGAGCTTCAGGTATGAAACTCTGCTCTGTACCTGAGCGGGCAGGTACGGGCCGGATTGTGGTGAGAATATCCGGTCGGATATTCTGCCGCTAATCCAGCCAGTGTGCACGGACCCTTACAAAACAAAAATTCTAAATATTCATCAACTTTTTTCCAGATATTCCAAGCACATCAACTGGGGATCGGGCTCATGCAGTTATGTTGCCTCGTGACCATCCTCCTGGTCGTGGACAGAAAAAATCAGCAAAACGTCCCAGAAATGAAAGAACAACAGATAACGATGGCGGCGAAGGTAATGCAACAACAAACACCAGAGAAGGCGAATCTGAAGGAATACTAGTTTCAGCGGATGGTATTCAATGGAAACCTGTTGAAATTGCAGAACACTTGCCTGGTAGGCGTGACAGCCAAAATATTCTTCGAGAAGCACCTGGCCCTACAGGATACGCCAGAAGAAATATCGTTATCGATAGTCCTTTGAGCGCATGGCGTTTATTTTTTGATTCATATATATTGACACATATAAAGAACTGTACGCTTGCAGAAGCAAGCAGGAACAATAATTTACAGTTTACTCTATCTGATGAGGAGCTAGATGCATTCATTGCGATATTCTATGCTCGTGGAATATCTGGCACGAACCGTCACTCGATTAGCAGTATTTGGTGTAATGACTGGGGAATACCGTTTTGCAAAGCGACAATGTCTAGGGACCGCTTTGTTGAAATTATGAGGTTTCTCAGATTTGATGAGAAATCTACTCGATCGGAAAGACTGCAAACGGACAAGTTTTCTCTATTTTCTACTGTGTGGGACAGGTTTATTGAAAATTGTATTGCGTGTTACAAACCTGGCCCATACATAACGGTGGATGAGCAACTTTTCCCAAGCAAAACTAGGTGTCCAGTCACGCAGTACATGCCTTCCAAACCAGATAAATATGGCCACAAATATTGGCTATAAGGAGAGCAAATATCTGGCAAATGGCTTCCCTTATCTAGGCAAAGATGACACACGCCGTGCTGAGGACCGTTTAGCTGACCATGTGGTAATGAAGTTATTGGACCCGTTTTTGAAAAAAGGTCGCAATGTTACAACCGATAATTATTTTACTTCAGTAAAATTAGCTAAACAGCTAAAAAGCAAAGGAACAACCATCGTGGGAACACTGAAGAAGATAAGGCGAGAAGTGCCTAAAGAAATAAAATCCATGAAAGAGGAATTGTACAACACTAAAGTGTTTAGAAATGAAAACAATTTTACACTTTCCTTAGCAAGGAAAGCCCAACAAAAATGTTGTAATTTTGCGTTCCGTCCATCCAGATGTTGTTGTTGCGTCTGATTCCGCTAAAAAAACTCCAGAAATGGTAAAGTTTTACAATGAAACAAAATATGGAGTAGATGTAGTGGATCAGATGGCATGAAAATATACCACACGAACATGCACAAGGAGATGGCCTGTTCATGCATTTGAAAATGCCTTAGACTTTGCGGGTATAAATGCATGGATAATATTCAAGGAGATTACCCACCAAAAAATGTCACGCAAGGCATTTTTGCAAACGCTTGTGAGAGAGTTGAGTGGTCCTTATGTCACAGATAGGGAAAAGGGTTCCACGTCCAAAGTTTCTACATGCTCAGAAGTGATGGTTCAAACAAAATTTTGCCAGATCAAAGAAAAGTGCAAGAAAAATAGATCTGTCGGCAATTGTAAGACTTGTGGTAAGTCTTTGTGTGGGCAATGTACTGCCATAAATCAAAGGCAATGCCTAAAATGCGAAACACCAAATGTTTAGAAGGTGAATTCTGCGCCATATTTTCATTTTTATGCTCCTCCACCTACATTTTCTCTGCTTTTTGTTCTTCAGTTGTTGTTTATATGTGTGCACTTGAATAAAAAAAAATGTTTGAAAAACGTCTATTATAATTATTGTTATTTTCTGTAGAAAAATAAGAAACGCAGAAAAAAAAACAATCAAAAGCATTACTGTTGGATCTCACAATAATAATACATTACAAAAAATATAATTATTAATAAATAACCACAAATGAAACTCTAAAAATAAACGAAAACAAGCAAGGAGTCAAAATGACTCCTTTCAGTAGTTCTAGGCGGGGTCACGAGTCCAGTAGTCCTAGTGTTAAATCCATAAAACAATATGAATGAAATGGACTGCTTCTTTATTAACCCCTCGACCATGGTTGATGGGTTAATAAAGATGCAGAACCCTTTTTATAGGATTGTTTAATGGATTTTTCAGAAAAATTTTGACGTTGGCTTCGCCGTCTTTTTGTGTGCCCCCAACCCCCAGCTGACTATTTGTGCCTGCCTGGACACAGAAATATCAGGAAGCCCTTATTTTTTATTGTCTGATGAATTTCATGAAATTCTAAAAAAAAATAATGGGTGGGGCTCAGCGCTATTTCTATGTCCAGCCAGGTACAGCTAGGCAGCTGGGGGCTGGAATCCGCAGCGCAGGGAGGCCCAAGCTTTCTGGGCACCCACCCGCTGCGAATGGCAGCCCGCAGCCACCCCAGAAAATGGCGCGTTCATTACATGACATGGGGCTCTATGGTGCCGGACTACTCCGGACCGGGGCAATTCGGGAGAATCCGGTTTGAACTCCGGGAGTAGACTCCCGCGATAACTGACATCACCACATGTCCTATCAGCAAGAGGACCTTGCCGGAAAGGTTAAAATGGCCGGAGTTCCTGCAATAACTGACATCATCACAGGTCCTATCAGCAACAGGGCCTTGCCGGAGCCATTGGTGGAACGCCGGACAGATGAGCATACATTTTTTTTATTTTTAACACTTTATTTAACTTAATTTCACTTCTGCAATGTATGTATATACATTGCGGAAGTGAAACAGCCCCACATAGCTGTTTATTTAGTGCTCCGGGGTGTTCGACGGTGTTCAAATCGAACACGAACACTAGGGTGGTAGCTCATCTCTAATTATCACATAAAAAAACGCTAGATCAACAGACTTTTGATGTGCTCTCCACAAAGAGGCAACAGCTTAAGGATATCCTTAATCTAAAAACAGCAAAGCTTTATGCCTCTTGGAAGAACAAAATGTATGTACACGGAGACAAGTCCTCAAAATTCATTATCTCCTTAATACGGAAGAGGCAGGCACGTATGCAGATTGATTTGATTAAAAACAGTCGAGATGAAAGATCTGACAGTTCCGGACAAGTAGATTATTATAAACACCTCTATGATCTAAAGTCTGCGTGTGAAAATGAAAAAAGACAAACTGCCATCAAAGACTTTTTAGATAGGTTACGATTACCAACACTCACTGATGCCCAAAAACAACAATTAGTCAAACCCTTCCAATTAGATGAACTCTGGTCCACCCTGTCGAGGTGCCCCACAGGAAAATCCCCGGGCCCGGGTGGATTCTCAGCCCCTTACTACAAAACTTTCTCCTCTCTCCTCCTACCTTACTTGCTCAAGCTCATGTAATGCTGTGTTAGAGGGGCAACCGCCCCCTAGTTAAATGCTAGAAGCCAGTATTTCATTAATCTACAAAGAGGGGAAGGACCTGGAACAGTGTAGCAGCTACAGACCGATCTCCTTATTGAATGTTGATCTAAAGTTGCTCTCTAGCTTGATAGCACGATGAATCCCAATTTTACTACCGGACCTGATCTCTCTTAACCAAACCAGATAAGTAGGGGGGAGAGAGGGAAAGGAAAATACGCATAAAATTCTGCACTTCATGTAATTTATAAAACATCATAAAATGCCTTTGGTTCTACTGGGAACAGACGCTGAGAAAGCCTTTGACAGGGTGGACTGGATCTATTTAAAGGAAACTCTGGATAGATTTGGGTTCCCCCAACTGCTGACTAATGCTATAATGGCAATGTATGCAAATCCTACTGCACGGATTTAGATCAATGATACATTGACAGATGCATTCACAATTAAAAATGGTACACGGCAGAGATGTCCATTATCGCCATTACTCTTTGTACTTACAATGGAACCCCTGTTAAGCACCATACAAGCACATCGGGACATAGAGGGGATCAGACTTAACAATTCACATATTAAAACTGCAGCATTCGCAGATGACCTCTTGATTTTGATGTCTGCACCTCTAAATGGATTCCTTGCTTTAATGCGACTACTTGACCAGTTTGCCTCCTTTCCAATTTTAAGGTGAATGTATCTAAATCTGAAGCACTGGATTTGAATATACCGCCTAAAACACTTACCAAATTAAAGACCCTATACCCCTTAACATGGCCCTCCCGTTATGTCACATATTTAGGGTGGTGAAGCTGACCTATTCCAGTTAAATTTTTTACCTCTACTTGAAAATGTAATGGCAACTATAAAGACCTGGAAAGACACTTGTTTATCCTGGATGGGTAGGAAAAAGTCTGATCCTCCCCAAGGTCACATACATGTTTCAAATGCATCCCATAACGATACCGACATCATTTCTAAACAAAATTAACTCAATGTTTTGCACATATATTTGGCGCAACAAAAAGTCCCGTTTATCATATCGCACCTTAACACTTCCTAGGCCTAGGGGAGGGATGGGAGCAACAGATGTGCTGTTCCCTTAATATCTTCATATAGTTCAATCCACTGTTTCATTGTTATCTGTGACATGCTTGTCTGCTGCCACCTGCTGACCAGTAGCTTTGTGTCACTCCCTCGCTCCTCCTTTTTTGCTTTTTCTAGGATGTGGGAGTGTTCTGCAGCCTTGTGTACTACCTCACTTCCTGGCATCCATTTTACTCTAGCTACCAGTGTGAGAAGGACACATATTCTTGGGCTGCAGAAGGCAAAGTCTTTTGACCAGCAGCAGCTTCAGCAGTGGCTCCAGGGGTGAACACCCACAAGACAATTACCCTACTGCTACTTGTACCATCTGCACTGTATCACCTTACTGTCTTCTGGTACGGTTCAATAAACCACCGCTGATTCATCTCTGCGTCCACGCTTCACTCCATCCATCCGGAGCTGCACTTGGTCCTGTCTGCCTCGCTTCAAGGATAAGAAGGTAATACTTTTCACACCACAACTTACTGTGCACCTTCATTTGCCTTAAGCGGGGACAGAACAACAGACATTAAGAAATATTACCATGCCTCAATTATATCTAGGACGATAGACTTAATCAGGGGAACCAGTAACAAGCCATGGGTTGCTGCGGAGGAGGCATTGTCTCCCTTACCCCTCCAAGCCATTTTTCTCACACGCAACCTGACAAAGGGGATAGATCCTCTCCACAATATGCACACTAGAGCCACCCTGAAAGTATGGATGAACCTTATGAACATTTTAACCAGCCCATGTCTCCTCTGCTCAAACTTTCAGATATCCTGTCTTTTTCTCCTCAGAAAAACCGGGTACCACACGCAAATGGTCAGATATTTCCATCGACCAGATATTAACTGACGGAACACTCCCACCACTTGCAGACCTCCAAAGACTGCCAGGACTTTCTAACCTTAACTTTATCCAATAAAATTTTCTGAGAGGGATACTAAAACCATATCTTTGAAATGCAGATCTGCTGCATCCCATGACACCCTTTGAAACATTATGAGCAAGTGTAACCAGACCAAAAAACTTTTATCCACCATATATCAAATATTGCTAACAAAAGAATGCTGTCCAAAAGAGACTATATTGTCCACTGGGAGGCAGATCTAGGATACAAGTTCACACACAAAATTATCACACATTTATAAGAGATCTCATGGCCCACGCAATGTGTGAAGGCCCAGGAGAATTCTTTCAAGCTTATAACACAGATGGTACATCACACCTAAACAAACCTATAATTGGCAAATAGGAACATCTTCAAATTGTTGGAGATGTGGAAATCCCAATGGTGACTATTTACATATCTGGTGGACAAGCCCAACAATCCGCCGATTCTGGAGCAAGGTGGAAACCTACATTCAAAGGGTGTTGAATAGGGTACCCAACCTGACACCCGAGATAGCGCTACTAAATTTCCCCCTCTGGCTCGTCAATAAGCATGCATCCTTGTTAGCACAAAACTTTATTACAGCAGCAAAGTTATTACCTGGGATGTACCAACCATAGAACAACTGCACGGAAAACTTGATTTCCTGTATAATGTAGCAGAAACAATAGCTACAGTAGAGAGTACACAAAAAGCGTTCAAAGAGTTGTGGAGCCTGTGGATACAATTCAGGACAACCAATAGGGCAGACTAAAACTAATGGTCCCTTCGTGACTGTATAACAAGGTAACCTGGTGTAGCAGTTCTCAGAACCCCCTCTCCCCCCGTCCCCTTTCTTCTCTTATCCCCCCTTTTCTATCTTCCTTTTTCTTCTATTTCTTACTCTACTGATTTGTTGTTGCAATAAATAATTCTCTTATCAGCTATAAATTAATCTGATAAATGGACTGCCTGAGATGAGCTGACGAAAGCAACAGCTGCTCCATGCAAGAGGCAGCGGTGAGACACTGAATTGTTGATGCTGAACTTTAGTGCGCTAATGTCCTACTTAACATGCTTTTGTGGGCAAATAGAACTACTGATTCAGATTTCATGTTAGCTCAATGTTATTGAATTGTATGTTTACTTCTTTTTTCAATAAAAAGACCATTGAATATAATATTTTGTGTGAATTCCATGAGCTTGAAGGACTGCACCCATGCGGTTCAACAATGCAATTTATTAATGAAGTCATCAGGAAAAGCAAAGAATGCAGTCTTACATGCCTCCCAGCATTCATCTAGAATCTTTGGTTTTGTCTTCCAAGCTTCTTCTTTCATCCTACCTCAAACATGCTCAATGAATTCATGTCTGGTGGCTGGGCTGGTCCTGTCCTTGAGCACCTTGATCTTTTTTGCCTGGAGGAACTTTACTGTAGAGATAATGTATGAGATAGAGCATCATGCTGCTGCAGAATTTAACTCCTTTTATGATTTGGAATGTAAGAGATGGCTAATATCTTGATATTTTAGGCTATTGATATTGCCTTCCACCTTGCAAATGTTTCGCACACCCCCATACTGAATGTAACCCCAGACCATGATCTTTCCACCACCAATTTTAACTGTTTTCTGGGTGTATTTTGGATCCATATGGGCTCCAGTAGGTCTCCTTCGGTATTTGCGGTGGCTGTGGTGTAATTCTACTGAAGATTTATCAGAGAAATCCACCTTCTGCCACTTTTCCAGCATCCATCTGTTTAGCAGGCTGTGGGACTTTGCAAATGCCACACGGTTCTTTATTCCTTTTGTTTAGTGCTGGCTTCTGGGCACTGATTAGACCATGGAGGCCATTTCGAGACAGAATCCTACAAACTGTTCAGGTGACCAGGCCTTTTGGAGCTCTGCTGAAGTGGAAGAGGGACTTGCTTTGTATTTTCCAACCAACAAACGTTGCTCCTGAGCAGTTGTCTTGCGGCGTCATCTGGACCTGGGCTTGTCAAAAACATCTCCAGTCTCTTCAAATCTTTTTTTAATTCTTTTTACGTGACGCTGAGACACATAAAGGTGCCAGCCACCTCTCCAGTGGATCTGGTCTTCAGCCTCTTGATAATCAAGGCTTTGGTGGCAGGGTGGATTTTTGGCATGTTGTCAGAGCTCAAGTTGCAGTTCAAGTGAAGGTCTGGGGTGCTGGGTTTCTTTTTATACACACCCACTAATTAACCGATCATTTATGTAGCACAGGTGAGGATATGTGTTTCAAAAGAGTAATTTATAAAACCAATGGATGAATTTAACATCAAGTTATAAGCTTTTATTTTCATAACATGGATAAGCGACATCAATTTTTGTCAGGGACTGTAGATGCCCTAAAAATTGTAAGTGCCAGGCCCTGACGGCTTTCCTAACAAGTATTATCAGAATTTTAAGACCTGCCTGGTGCATTAATTATCTTTATTCCTCAATTCCACTACTCAAGGCTCTGATTCCCTTCCTGCTGAAATACAGGAAGCGATCATCACAGTCATTTTTAAAGGGAAAGGTGAATCAGACATTGTAGGGAATTATAGACCAATTTCCCTACTTAACTCAGATTCGAAGATCATAGCTAAGACTTTGGCTACCCGCCTACAAGCGGTGAAACCATGGCTTTTGCATCTGGATCAAGTAGGGTTTGTACCTGGCAGGGGGACCGCTGATGTGACTAGAAGAGTCATCAACATTTTATCTCACATCGAACATTAGAAGACACCGGCTCTAGTGGTCTCTTCGACGCTGAAAAGGCATTCGATAGAGTTCATTGAAGCTTTCTGTTTGAAGTGCTGGGAAGGTTTAGATTTAGAGGAGGATTTTTAAACTTTATAAAGTCACTATACACCACACCATCGGTAAGAGTAATATCTAATAACATTCTCTCAGATAGGTTCTACCTAAGAATGGTAGCTGTTAGGGATGCCCTCTTTTGCCTACACTCTTTAATTTCTTTATAGAGTACATGCGGCTCAGCACACCATCATCAGAAGAGGTGGGAATTTCAAATAGAGGACGGACAGAAAAAGGAATAATGACGCCCAGCAGGGCGTGCTGAGAGCAAATCAGGAGGAGACAATGGAGCCCCGGAGCCAACCCACCACAGACAACAGCTGCAGACTACACATAACTATATTTCTTTTTCTTACTCTTTTATAAGGCACTCTTAGGTGAGACACTGATGGTTAGGGATCAGCTAGGAAGGTGCAGGGATAGGTAGTGGTAGGATAGGGGGGTAAATCGAGGTGACAGTTTCTCTTTAAATACCAAGCATGCAGGCAAAAGTTAAAGGCAAACAGTCAGCGATCATGGTAGTTAGTGTACATCCCCAAAGAAATACAGGCCAAGGTTGAGCTTTGACTTCCAACAATAATATACAGGCAAAGGGAGACCACATGCAGCAGAGGGGTAAAGATCATATTTGTAATATTACCTTAGCTACAGCAATTCATGGAAAAGGAAAAATCTTAAAAATAACACCACAAAAAATAACCAGTCTTCCTTACTGATACCAGAATATAATAATAAAGCACTATAGGATGCATCAGACTCCTCATGATGAAGGCAAAGGCAGCAGAGGTGCAAAATACTGATGAAATAACTATACAACTTATCATGACAAACCTATGATTCATGAAGGGAGTTGCAGCCTAAAAATGTACACAGATAAGAGAATAACACAGATTAGGCTTGCATAGGGTGCCAGTCACACAAATATGTGATTTTTTTTTATTTGTGTCCTTTTTGTGAATTGTTATTGATTTTAGTCTAGGGACTTGCAAGGCAATGAGGAACCGTGACATGGGTTATGAGCTTATGTATTTTGAGCAAAATATTGACAAATACTTCATGCAAATTTATGTTTTTACATTTTTCTATTTTTATGCAGGATGTACCTAGATCCTTTTGTGTTAGCTGTGTCTGTCATGTGGGGTGCATTTATATAGTGCTGAGCTGCCTGTTTGATGTAATAGTATGGGTCTTATCAATGTACTGTAAGCTAAACCTTGCACACTACATGTATCTGGGTGACTGGAGCCATGCACAAGCCTTTTCCATGTGCATTTGTAATACTTGGTAACTACCTCCTCAATGAATGGCAGTTTTGTGAGTGGTTGTTTCAGTATTTTGCACCTGTGGTGCCTGTGTCTTTATCATGGGGTTCTGATGCATCATTTAGTGCTTTAATATTGTGATCTGGTGTTGGTAAGGAAGGCTGCCTTTTTCTGTGTTGTTTTAGTAATAGCAACGGGTTTACATTTATATTGGAGAGACTGGGTTCAGGAAACATCAGATAGTGCTGTATGAACTTTTGGGGGTAACATACTCATTGGATACCTGTCAGCTGAACCGCCGACTCTTCAGACTCCTCCAGAGATGGGAGAGCTCACTCTGACTGCTTTGGTGTTCTCAGAAACCAGGCGGGGTATATTCAGAAGAAAACCTATAGAGAAAAAAACCCCAACTAAAATATAACTTTTAATAAATATACGATATTCTAAAGAGATTAAAAATAATTAGCAACATTCACACATCAAAAAAAGGGAACATGAAAAAGAATAGGGAGAAATGCGTTGGGACCTGGAAATGATTCTCTTTGAGGTAAATACTAATCCAGTATATTAAAGTATGATGGTGTAAAACGCTGATCTTTGAAACCTGTTTATGATATGACCTAATACCCTCAACAAATTTATTATGACTGGTGGTGGTGTACCATTAGTCAGTGAGAGTACTGGAATACTAGAGACATGTATGGAATCCTGACAATGAGTGGAGATGCCTTGAATCTAGGGCTTCATACCCTCCACTGCCAGGTAGGGACATTTAGGGTCTATTTGGGAGAGTTACAGCATTCCCTGCTATTTTGCTTAACTAGTCCTATACCCTACTCTTTTTCACGTTACTTTTTTTAATGTGTGAATTTTGCTAATTATTTTTAATCTTTTAATGCTTTTGTGTTCTCTATGCGAGAGCTACTGCCAGATTTATCTGGCATTGACTTTTCTCACTAAGAACAAAAGGTCTAAATCGAACATGCAAGATTCTCACTTATCTGCATCATCTCGGGGAAGAGTTGGAAGAATCTTGACCGAGCCCACCAAGATCATTAATCTAATGTGTGAAGGAATCTTAACAGTTTATTTATTCTATACTGTAATGCTATATTCACATTCACACAGAGCATTTTCACTGTGTTTTTGCTGTGTTTTGATTTTAGGTTTGGCTTTGATTTGCTAATGTAAACCTGCCTTTTTAGTTTCCAGCAAACCCTATGTGATTCAGGGAAAACATTGGTTTTATTTCTCTGCAGAAAGTGTAAACACCCCAGGTTATGCTGCTGTTTTGAAAGAATGAGCGTGTCAATTTTTTCCTGTGTTTTTGCCATGGTTCTGTGGGCAAGAGCAGAAAAAACGTAAAGACCGAAAACGCAGCAAAAATGTGCAAATAATGTGCCAAAAATGCACAAAAAACCCAACAGAAAATGCAGGTTTTCTCCTGCCAAGAAATCTGGAATTGTAGAAACCTAGACAGGAAAAAAAAATGTTCTGGTTGAATTAAGCGTACAAGGATCACAGGATGCAATTATTCAAAATTATTTCTTCTTTATTAAGAAACAGACACACCCTCCAAGGTTTTGCTGTGTTTTTACTGCAGCAAAGCTTTACATGTGATAATGACTAAGCCAGGGTTGTATGGGGACTCGGGTGTCTGGGCCCTGCTGTGGTTGGGATGTCCCTGGTGACCTGCCCAGACCCGTGGCCCTGGTGGTCAACTGGTAAAGGAGTTGGGGAATGGTAATAAAAAGTTTAAAAGTTTGCCGTGACGCCACATGCAGATTCTGGTGATGGGTACCAGCGCTGCTTCAGACCTCCAGGGGACATGGTACTACAGCTTGGATGGAGCAGCTCCCTGCAGGTGGAGCTGAGTTCCCCGGGGCAGAGATGCACCTGTAATGGTGGGGCTGGAGAAACGGAAATAAACTGCGGAGCAGTGCAGCAGTTGAGGTGAAAGGAAAATACCAAAGCTTTCTCTCTCTACATGGGTACTTTACTCTGTAAGCCAGTTCAGTTGGCAGTTCAGGTTACAGCACAAACAGTTTATAATCAGGTAGCTGGTCTGGTAGTCACAGAGGGTTGCAAGGGCATTCAGCTGATCCCGTAGTATACTCTCTTTTGTCAATCCTGTGTCCTGCTGCTTAAACCTGCCCAGACACAGCCCTCTTGTATACTAGGCCCGTTGTGAGATTCCCTTCTTCTCACTCTCTCTCTCTGAAGGGGCTCGACCTTTGGAGAGCGATCCTGCGCAGCTGCACTTGATAGACAGGGTGTCAGGGTTGATGAACTGACCCATGACAACCGGTGTGGACAGCTCAGGGGCTGAACACCCTGTACCGGATCCTTGGAGCCAGTATTCCATTAGATGGACCAAGGTTCCCCCAGAGTATGGGCACTCGGATATGGGATCCCTTCTTTCTTTTTCTGGGTTGCCTCTTCTCTAGGCCCCCTCCCTGGGAGTCTCCTTTTCTCTCTCAGAGGCTCCCTTCTTCTTCGCTCCACAGTGGAAACTAAAACGCCACTGTCTGACTTCCCCCTCCCCTAACTCTGCCCAATGGGAATGGGACTACCTGTCTACCCAGGGTTAAGTGTGGGAGTGCTGGAGATGGGATCCTCTTGCAAATCTTAGTCTCCCCTGTGACGGGAATAACTGCACACTCGTTTGTGGGTGCAGTACCCCTACTGTGGCGCACTGGCCAGTGGGGCCCCACAATATCATAATCTAAAGCCCCCATCACACATAGCGAGATCGTTAGCAAGATCGCTGTTTTGTCACAGGTTTTGTGATGCAACATTGACCTCGCCATTGATCTTGTTATGTTTGACACGTAGCAGCGACCGAACCCCCGCTGTGACAACGCCGATCGTGTCGGAATGGCCTGGACCATTTTTTGATCGTCAGGTTCCTGCTGGGCATCATGCATCGATATGTTTGACGCCTTAACAACGACCTTGTTGGCGACTCAGCCACGTAGGTCTGAGTTGCCAGACTAGCTGCTGTGTGACAGGGTCCCAACAACCGCCAAGGTCATTATACAGTCACAGTATCGTTGCTGCATCGTTCAGTAGATCTTACTGTTTGACATCTCACCAGCGACCACGTAGTGACGTTGCAGCAATCCTTACCAGGTCATATCGTTGTCAGGATCACTGGAACGTCGTCAAGTGTGACGGGACCCTAAGACCTCTTGGCATGTGTTTGCTCTCTCCTTTAATCCTCTTAGTTGTGTTAATATAGATCAGGGGAGGGGAACTCCAGGCCTTAAGGGCGCCAACAGGTCATGTTTTCAGGATTTCCTTAGCATTGCAGAGGGGTTGGAATCATCACCAGTGCAGGTAATTACTATTATGTGCAATACTAAGGAAATCCTGAAAGCATGACCTGTTGGTGGCCCTTAAGGCCTGATGATCCCCACCCCTGAAATACAGTAGATAGTGGTTGCAGTATGTGCAAGTAAAACAGTTTATTCCCCCCACAATCTCTTAGTGCTGAAACATTGTGCTGAAAGGTGAGATCTGCAATGAAATTTCAAAATACAGAACACATGAAAAGCTCATCACAAAGAGGACTCTACGAATCCTTAATATCAAAGCACTTGGGACTAGAGAAGGTCCATTAAATGGATTGGCAGCTGCACGATGACTGTGGTCATCGCTGGCACTATAAGAGAAAAGAGACTGGCAGAAGTAAGAGCTATGAAAATATCCTTACAGTCTATTCTTTGTAAAGACTCCTTTCCAACTATGTTGCTACATTGCTTAGTTCTAGACAGAACAGAAGCTTTCAAAGATGGGTAAACTTTATAAAAATGTCACCTTTATTATATAAGCAACTCATCTGTTTCACATCATGCAGAACTACAATCTCCAGATACAGCAGATAATAAGCCCAGTATGAAGTACTGTATGGAAATACATAACAGTATACAATGTATATGCAATGTATATAATATATTATCACCTTAAGATATTATGAAGCAGATATTTCTGTTATACGTAAATCTAGAAAATCTATGTCTCTTGTTATTATGAAATTAGGAAGCTTGTTTAAGTTTAATTTTTCAAATCTGCATTAAGAGCTCATGCATTCACCTGCATTGCTATGGAAACGTAAAGGAAATATATATATATTTGTTTTGATAATTACTAGGATACATTTAAAAGAAAACTGCATGATTCTCAATATAAGGGCACCTTACAAAAATATTTAAGCTACTTAGAGATTATTAAAAAAAAAGCCATGAGACTATGGACTTAGTGACATTGTGACATTATTCAAGCTCTTTTGGGACTTCATTTTAAAAAGGGAAAACAGATATAGTATGTGACTGGCATAAAATATCAAGTGGTGTGCCAGTCTTCTAAGAAGGTTAGGTTAGAAGAACTGTCAAGTGTCAATCAATGAATAGATCATATCAGAGAATTCATAGAAACAGTGTTCTGTTCCCCGGTACGAACAGTAACTTCAAGATGACATTGCAGTGAAAACCTTTTAAATGTACTACTGTCAGTAGACCTTACCTAGAAAGAATCATATCGTAGACGTTGTCTCCCAGGAACCAGCCTCATTAATGGCACGGTAGCAAAAGTATTGGGATTATATCAAACTTGACATGCTTGAAACGTACATGCCCTTAGAAATGTGAAACACCTTCACTGTGTTATCCAACAAGAATGTATCAAACAAGACAACCTGGGGGGAAACGATGTCTTATTTACAGTCAAGTACATACATCATGTGCAGCAAAAATGTAGATAAAACCTACAGGTATTAAGTGAATAAAGCATTTCACTTGAAGTCCAGCATATACACAGTGCTGCACCCTTTGTGATCCTCAATCTCCAACCGTGACAATAGCTTTCAGAAGGTTATTATGATGACAATGTTCTACAATAGCATAATAGCTAATACTGGGTTGTCAGCCTGGCATTGACAAATAATTGTACAATGGTTATCACAGTCTATATGTGAATGCAATGTTCCTCGCCAGACATGAAACAGCATTAACTCAACCAACCAGAAATACAATCAGTCTAGCAGGTAATAGACAGAGGCTCTTATGATGTCCTACGGATCATTAGAGTTACTAAAAATGAAAAATAATGAATACTCAATATACCAAAGTCTACAGAGACTTTATTTGGCATGACATCCCATATCTGGAATGCATTTATCCAAAATGTGTTATAAATCTTATAGTACATGTCAGGTGAATAACTGATTTGATATATAACCACAGATAGATGCACCAGGGTTAAATGAGGCATCTGAAATTCAGAATCTGCTTTGGTAGCTAACTTTTCAAGTGAAACTAAATGTTGTGTCCATAACAACATAAACTTCTCAATGAAAATGAAGATATTGCGTTTTCCAAATCCCTAGGCATATATTAGAACACCTGTGCAAAACGTCCTCATTTTCCGTCTGTCTTCTTTGATAGAGGTACCGCTAAACAGACCGAGGATGTTTTAATGCAGTGTATTATTTATGTACACAATGGCATTTCCCTATGCAAAAAAGTCTACATAGAAATGGTGGATTTGCTCCATTAAGTTACACATTAGGTTACACTGTTCATTTTTCCAAATCAATTTAGACAGTGTTAAATACTCAGTTCTCAGCGTCTGGTCTCTCTGTGACTGCTGGAGAGATAAAACATGGAATATCTTTCTGGTAACTGAACAATTTAAAAAAACCTCTTGAGATCAAAAATCTGAGTTTAGAGCAATGAGTTACACAAGGAATGCATTTCAGTGTCTGTAATGATATAAATCAGGTACAAAATACAGACTGTCCTTATCACATTTGTTTTCCAAGTTTATGAATGGAGTATGACACCAGGAGCATTTTATGATGTCATCACATCCAAAGGAAGATGAGGCACCTAACAAAGGGAATAATATATGCTTTTGTACGAAGGTATGCCAGATATGTTGACCCCGAGGCAGATTGTACATAGGGATGGGCGAATCTACTCGCTAGGACTCGTTACTCGGCGAGTAGTAAGGGACTCGCAGGACTCGGTACTCTGCGAGTTTCCCAGTGATTACTCGCACGAGTTCAATGCAAATCAATATCAATCCTAGTTTTGTCAGAAACGCTGACAAAACTAGGATTGCCATTGTTTGCATTAGACTCGGCTACTGTGCCAGTGATAGCAGGGAAACTCGCTACTGTGCCAGTGATAGCAGGGAAACTCGCAAAGTAACTGCTGTTTCTTTGCGAGCCGAGTCCAGCTGTCTGCTCTGTGCAGCTCCAGGGTCCTAGAGCCCGCCTGCTCACAGACATGATGTAGCAGTGCTGAGATTGTTCTCAGTCTGCTCATTCCCTGTGCATAGACATCTATATCTATGCACAGGGGATGTAGCAGAGAGGACATCGCATTTTGGACTACGTCGGATGGAAGAGGATTTTTTTAATTAAAGATGGAGTCCCTAATGGCTTTTTTTTTTTTTCAAATAAAAATTTTTCTCTGTGTTGTGTTTTTTTAACCCTTTATTGGAGATTCTTAGTGGCTGGGTCAAACGTGGCGTGACATTAAGAATCTCGGGCTTAATACCAGCTTGTATAACAAAGCTGGTATTAACCCCTTTATTACCCAGCGTGCCACCGCCACCAGGGCCGCTGGAAGAGCGGGGTTCAGCGTCAGAGGATGGCGCTTCAATGAACGCGCCATCTTCTGGGGCGGCTGCGGGCTGCAATTTGCAGCGGGGGGTGCCCAGAAAGCTTGGGCATCCCTGCGCTGCGGATTCCAGCCCCCAGCTGCTTAGCTGTACCTGGCTAGACATAGAAATTGCATGGAGCCCCACGCATTTTTTTTTTATTATTTCATGAATTTCAGAGTCAGAGTCTCAGAGTCAGAGTCTCAGAGTCAGAGTCAGAATCTCAGAATTTCATGAAATAATTTAAAAAAAATGCGTGGGGCTCCGCGCAATTTCTATGTCTAGCCAGGTACAGCTAAGCAGCTGGGGGCTGGAATCCGCAACGCAGGGATGCCCAAGCTTTCTGGGCACCCCCCGCTGCAAATTGCAGCCCGCAGCCGCCCCAGAAGATGGCGCGTTCATTGAAGCGCCATCCTCTGGTGCTGAACCCCACTCTTCCAGCGGCCCTGGTGGCGGTGGCACGTTGGGTAATAAAGAGGTTAGGGCCAGCTTTGTATTATCAGCTGGCCCTAAGCCCGAAATTTATGGCGGTCACGCCAATATTAGACATGACCGCCATGAATTTCTATTAAATTGTTTTAAAAAAAACACAACACAAAGAAATTTTTTTATTAGAAATAAAAAAAAAGCCATTAGGGACTCCATATTTAATTAAAAAAATCCTCTTCTGTCCGACGCAGTCCAAAACGCGATGTCCTCTCTGCTACATCCCCTGTGCATAGATATAGATGTCTATGCACAGGGAATGAGCAGACTGAGAACAATCTCAGCTCTGCTACATCATCTCTGTGCACAGACATTCATGTCTGTACACAGGGAATGAGCAGACTGAGAACAATCTCAGCTCTGCTACATCAGGCAGCAGGCAGGCTCTAGGACCCTTGAGCTGTGGCAGCCAGCACACAGAGAAGACAGGACTCTTATCTGTGCGAGTTTCCCAGCGATTACAGTTACAAAGTAAACGAGTCCAATGCAAACAAATGACAAAACTAGGATTGCTTCAGGCTGAAGCTTCCGAGACACATCTGCGATTTGTAAATCTCACACTACTCGCTATTACTCGCTTCCCCATTCATTAACATTGGACTCGCTAGACTCGCAACGAGTAGTGAGTCCTGTGCTCGGACTCGCTAGAGTCAAGCGATTCCGAGTAATTTAGGATTCGCCCATCACTAATTGTACATGTCAAAAGGATAGTTTTTTAAGTCTTTGGAAGTTTTATGGAATAAATGCTATGACTATTTCTTTAGTTTATTTTTTATCAGTAGGAATATATACATAAGGCCAAGTAACACTGGTGTATAGCATGAGAATCAAATGTTATATACTAATGTAATTCGGTTTAAACTCTGCTGCGAGTGTGAGCTGAGTGTCATTTACTGTGATCTGACTCACTTGTGAAAATAAAAGAACAAGTGAGGAGAAGATAGATAACTTAATTTCTCTATCTTTTCCTTTACGTGTCATCCAGTGTCAGTCTGGCCTGCAGGGTAGGGATGGGCGAATCTACTCGCTAGGACTCGTTACTTGGCGAGTAGTAAGGGACTCGCAGGACTCGGTACTCTGCGAGTTTCCCAGTGATTACTCGCACGAGTCCAATGCAAATCAATATCAATCCTAGTTTTGTCAGAAACGCTGACAAAACTAGGATTGCCATTGTTTGCATTAGACTCGTGCGAGTAATCACTGGCTACTGTGCCAGTGATAGCAGGGAAACTCGCAGATAACTGCTGTTTCTTTGCGAGCCGAGTCCAGCTGTCTTCTCTGTGCAGCTCCAGGGTCCTAGAGCCCGCCTGCTCACAGACATTATGTAGCAGTGCTGAGATTGTTCTCAGTCTGCTCATTCCCTGTGTACAGACATGAATGTCTGTGCACAGAGATGATGTAGCAGTGCTGAGATTGTTCTCAGTCTGCTCATTCCCTGTGTACAGACATGAATACATCAGGCAGCAGGCGGGCTCTAGGACCCTGGAGCTGGGGCAGCCAGCACAGAGGAGACAGGATTCTTATCTGTGCGAGTCAGCGATTACTTACAAAGTAAACGAGCAATGCAAATAAATGACAAAACTAGGATTGCTTCAGGCTGAAGCTTCCGAGACACATCTGCGATTTGTAAATCTCACACTACTCGCTATTACTCGCTTCCCCATTCATTAACATTGGACTCGCTAGACTCGCAACGAGTAGCGAGTCCTGTGCTCGGACTCGCTAGAGTCAAGCGATTCCGAGTAATTTAGGATTCGCCCATCACTACTGCAGGGGTACTGGGTAAACCACAGGCGGGCCTGCCCCCTCCTCCCTCTGCTCCCGCTGTCACTTACCAAGCGTGCACTAGAGGCAGCACCAGTGCCTATCTGATTAATTCATATTCATGTCATCATATTTGGGTTTTCTAACCTTATATCTGTGCATCCACCATGTTTGTCAAGTTCAGCGTTCCAGAAGCCACCCTCACGAATGCACAGTTTGGTGTATTGTCATCTGTTGCCCGGATACCGCCGGACGTGCGCTCAGAGCCATGTTACTCCTCCGGCACATGCGCACTCACTCCTTGGCATCTTGTAGCCATTGTACACATTTCTGTTTGCAGTGCTACGGTGGTTTCCCATTTTGTGTGATAACAGCATATTAAAGTGTTATAATATTAATGTGCTTATGTGCTGAAGTGCTTATAATTGCATTATATCTCATTTTATAAAGGTATTATTTAATTTTACCGTCTTCCCGTTAAAATGAGGTCTAGGTATTGTTTTTTTTACCTACAGTGGTTAATTATTCACTTGGGATCCTCTTTACTGTATATAATGCCCTTCTCCTTAGGTTTGCTAATCTTACCCCTATTACGGGGTACACGACTAGGTTATGTATTGGCCTTTTAGTGGTTTTACAGTCATTTAGCTGCTGCCTCCCCGAGGCCTGTCTAAGGGTCTATTGGGCTTGCACTTAGTTAGGTATCCCATACCTGGCGCCCAAACCACCTTCAGTTACACCATTTAGACCAATAATCTATCCAAAAGTTACTTCAGAAGACAAAGCAATGCTTAGAAATGTAATATATTCTTATAAAATAAACATGTGAATGTTTTTAAATATTTATGTGCGATTAAAATAATTAATATTCTATTGGTGGTACATTACATCAAGGTAGATCTCGAAATTGATATTGCCACGAATATTCATGCTTTTCCACTGGATCATGTAGTCTTCAATTGCATTATGAGATACCATAGTAAAAAGGAAAAAAACAAATATCCATTATACCGTGCATTTTATAATCCAAGGTGACTAGTGTACATACCTATATTATACAGCGTCAAATTCACGTTTCCAATAGCCATTTGCCAATGGGATTATAACGCAAGATTTTTTACATTGCAATATTCAATCTATAATTGACATTCATACCTTTTGGTCTCAAGGTGTTTAGTTTATGAATCCACTGCAGTTCTTTTATTTTTAACAATTTAAGGCTGCTTTCACATCGGGGGTTTTTGCCAATCGCGGCATATGCAGGGAAAAAAACGCAACTGCCGCGATTACAGCATAACCGCTGCACTTGCGGCACAGTTGCGGCAAGCCCCATGCAATATCTATGGGGCTTGCAGCAGGTGCGGCAAGTGCGGTATCGGCACTTGTGGCAGGTGCGGCCGCAAAAAAAACGCGTCTGACCGCGTTTTTTTCGCGGCCGCACCTGCCGCAAGTGCCGAAACAGCACTTGCCGCACACTTACCGCAAGCCCCATAGACATTGCATGGGGCTTGCCGCAACTGTGCCGCAAGTGCAGCAGTTATGCGGTAATCGCGGCAGATGCGGTTTTTCTCACCGCATATGCCGCAATTGGCAAAAACCGCTGATGTGAAAAGGGCCTAACTCTTTCTCCTCCTCTTCTTACGGGTGGTACTGTGTCTATCAACCGAAATTTTAGATCTTTTTCTGTTTGTTTCATTTCTTTGAAGTGCTTTGGCACTGGAAGATCACCTCTCTTTTTCCTAATAGTATACCTGTGTTGGTTGAATCTGGTTTTAAATTGTAACATGGTTTCTTCTACATACCTCAATCCACACGGGCACTCTAATAGGTATATGACGTGGTCACTAGTACATGTGAGGAAATGCTGAATTTTATAGTTTTTACCATGATGGTTAAATTCTGATCTCTTGATCATATAGCACAATCTATGCAAGATACACATGGGTAGCACCCTAATCTCTTATTTTTTTGTTAAAGTTGGTTGCCAACTGATTTTCATGGGTCCAAAATCTGATCTGACTAACATATCCTTCAGGCTCTTACTCTTCCTATATGACATGAGGGTTTGATGTGTGAATTGCTCTATATGGGGAAGGCAATTTCTCAAAGTATGCCAATGTTTCTTTACTGTGAAAAATAGAATTGGAGAGCGCACCAGCGAAAGACCTTCTGGGTTTAAGGATTACAGTGGAGCCAAGTAACCGATCACTTATTGGAGTTGTGCGCCCTCGCACAACCCGGTTTATGCTCCAATCTGATGCAGTGCCCGCCGAGGGCTCTGCTGCCAGCTCCTTGGTGTTTGCGACACGTGACTCCCCGTGTCATGTGATCGCCGCCCGGAACTTCATCACCAATGGTCCTGCGGTCCTCGCTCTGATCTCCTAGGGAACCCCAGGTCCTTTCAGGTAATTATTAAGTACTGTTTCTTAGCCGGAGCTGCTCCTGCCAATCTCCCCAAAGGGGAGTAATAACTAGAGATGAGCGATGTTCAACTCGAATAGTTCGCCAATCTCAAATTCGAGTTGATTTTGGCGCTATTCGAGTCATTCGCCGAATTCGAACAAATTGGTTCAAATTCGGCGAATCTAGAACATGTTCCATTTTGGTTCGAAAATGCGGCAGATGCGGTCAGAAAACCGCATCTGCCGCATTTTCAGCCAAAATAAACATTTACGAACTCAAATAAAGTGTTAAAAATAAAAAAATAATGTATGCTCACCTGTCCGCGGTCCACCGAAGCCTCCGGTATGGTCCTGTGGCTTACAGGACCTGTGGTGATGTCAGTTCTCGCGGGAACTCCGGTCACATGACCGGAGTTCCGCGAGAACATGACGTCACCACAGGTCCTATAAGCACAGGACCTTGCCGGAAAGCTTAAAATAGACATTTTTATGTTTTAGACACTTTCTTTAAGTAAAATAAAGTGTCCGAAACATAATAATGTGTATTTTAAGCTTTCTGGTAAGGTCCTGTTGCTAATAGGACCTGTGGTGACGTCATGTTCTCGCGGGAACTCCGGTCATGTGACCGGAGTTCCCGCGAGAACTGACGTCACCACAGGTCCTGTAAGCCACAGGACCTTGCCGAAAAGCTTAAAATACACATTTTTATGTTTCGGACACTATCTTTTACTTAAAGAAAGTGTCTAAAACATAAAAATGTCTATTTTAAGCTTTCCGGCAAGGTCCTGTGCTTATAGGACCTGTGGTGACGTCATGTTCTCGCGTAACTCCGGTCATGTGACCAGAGTTCCCGCGAGAACTGACGTCACCACAGGTCCTGTAAGCCACAGTGACAGGACCATACCGGAGGCTTCACTGGACCGCGGACAGGTGAGCATACATTATTTTTTTATTTTTAACACTTTATTTGACTTTATTTCACTTCCACAATGTATGTATATACATTGTGGAAGTGAAACAGCCCCACAATCCTGTTTTTTTCGTGTTCCAGGATGTTCGACGGTGTTCGTCGAGCGTTCGACGAACATTCGTCGAACACCCCGTCGATTCGGCGAATCGAATCGAACACGAACATCAGGGTGGTGGCTCATCTCTAGTAATAACGTATAATGTGGAAAAGATTACCGGTTTGGTGGAGCGCTGGGAAAAAGAAATAACCAGGTCAGTATTAAAACAGACCTTTAATGACCCCTTGTGCTGCCACTACACGTTTCGACGGCTATTCAGCAGTCTTCATCAGGTGGTACAAGGGGTAACGCCAGGGGAAATGACTTAAATAAGCAGTGTTCAATTGCAATTGGATGATAGTCCACACCAAATAACAATAGTTAACCCTATAAAGTCCTATATCTTTTTGAATAAAAACATTTATCCTTAAGATCCTTCTGGTATAATCTAATCAAAAAATCAACCTGGACTCAATACAATACAATAAAAAGCTTCTACCAATAAAATTAATCTTATACACAATCCCTTGTGCATTATCAACATGCGCCATAATACAAATAAAAATAATAATAAAAACTAACAATAATCAATATTCATTCATAAAACATAAAGACATTTAAAGTATACATCTCCTTATCATAACCTAAATTTCTGAACCCGTGATCAACTAACAAAATCTATTTATAAAATGGTATATCAATATTTTGCTACATTATCTAATGCCAAATTATGCCCTTCAGAGGCCAGTGTTCCAAGTTTATACATCCAATAAGACTCTTTTTTGATGAGTTTGAATAGACTATCCGGTTGTTTGTTGTCCATTATATGAATCACTACCAGCTTCAACTGGCTGGGATTTTTTTGATGTGAGATACTAAAATGTCTGGATAAGCTGTGTAGTTGGAAACCAGCCTTTATGTTCTGTCTATGCTTATTTAGACGGGCATGCATGGTTTGCACTGTACGACCTACATATTGCAGGCCGCATGTGCATTCCAGCATGTATACCACATTCATTGTTTGGCATGATACTCTATGTTTAATGGTAAACACCTCTGTTATTGTCCTTGAGGTGAATGTCTTACACCCATTTACTATAGTGTGGCAACATAAGCATTTAGGTACCCGACATGCATAGCAACCCCAGTTGCTGCTGTCAGAGTCCCTTGTTGGAATTTTTTTTTATAGTAGGATTGCTTGGTGCCACCATGTTCCCCAAACTTTTATTTTTTTCTATAGATGACCAGTGGTTTTTTAGGTAAATGATCTGCTAATACCAGATCGCCTTTTAGTATAAACCAATGTTTTCTTAAAAGGTTTTGGACTAAAGATCTTTGTTGGTTAAATGTTGTTACCCAGCTCCATTTAGAGTGTTCTCTACTTTTTTCATCTTTGATTTTAGTATTTTTCATTATTTTCTCAATAAGGATATTTGTATTAAGCTTTGTTTTCTTGAAGACATCCACCAGAACCTTTTTGGGGTACCCTTTTTCCCAAAACCTTTCTTTTAAAAGCTTTGTCTCCTTCTGAAAATCACTGTCCTTTGTGCAATTTTTTCGAACTCTCCAGTACTGTCCATATGGGACATTCATGATCCAGCTGGGGAGGTGCCCACTATCAAACCTGAGATAGCTGTTAACATCCACAGGCTTGAAGTGGGTAGGTGTACTCAACCTCCCCAGCTCATCCATCTTTATCTGCAGGTCCAGGTACTGGAGAGTTGTCATTGATAACTGAGCCAAAAAACTCAATCCCCAATTATTCAGATTAAGCTCGGGGACGAATCCCAAAGCCTCTTGTTCAGAGCCCCTCCACACAATAAAGAGGTCGTCTACCCAGATTTGACTGCGCAATGAGGATGGATTCGAAAGCACCCATGTAAAGGTCTGTTTTAATACTGACCCTAGTTGTTTCTTTATCCCTGCGCTCCACCAAGATGGTAATCTTTTCCACACTAAATGTTTCTTTACTATCTTGTCTATTTCTGGCGTTTCTTCCCTATATGTCATTACCAGAGTAATCCTTTTCTCCTCTTTTTTCGTGTTTCTCTTGGTTACCTTGTTGTTCAATACTTTTTCTTTATGCTCTAATAGTAGCTTTTTATGGTACCCTCTATTGATGAAATTATTTAATAGCTTGTTTGTTTTTGTTTCAAAGTCTTCTTCTTCACTCACAATCCTTTCTATTCTTTTCTGCTGGCCTAATGGAATGGCCTTCTTTGGTTCCTGTTGATGGTGGCTGTAAAAATGTAATAATTTGTTTTTATCTGTGTTTTTTTACATACAAAGTTGTACTCAGTTTTTGGTTCTTCATCCTGACTAATACATCCAAGAATTGTATTTCAGTTTTTGATTGCACCATTGTAAATTTGGTAGACTCAGCTATCGTATTAAGGTATTCATGAAAGACCACAAGTTCATCAAGGTTACCATTCCATATTACAAAGGTGTCATCTATGTACCATCACCACCTCACAATTTTTTCAAAGTGGTGGGAAACATAGATTATTTCCTCTTCCAATACTGTATTAGCATAAGAGCATGCCATCCTCGTCCTCATTGCTGTACCAATTAATTGTAAGAAAAATTTATCACCAAAGAGGAAATACTTGTCACTGCCTTGATACCTCTCTCATGGTCTATTGAGGTATACAGGGTCACAACATCGAATGACACTAATATACAATAATTTCCAATATCTGTTTGTCTCAGTTTATCCAAAAAATCATTGGTGTCTCTTATATATGATTGTGCTGCAATGGAAAAGGGGGTCATTATTTATCAAGAAAACCCCTATGTTGCTGAAGACCGAACCTATCCCTGCCACTATGGGTCTTCCCGGGGATCTTTTAAGGTTTTGTGGATTTTAGGAGTTATATATAGCACCGGGGTGATAGGGTGCTCCACATATTAAACATCCACTAAGTCCTCATCTATAATTCCTCCTAGTTCTGCTTCCCCTAGCACTTTTGAAATGTTTTTTTGTATATCATGCTTTGGGTCGTTATTTAGTCTCTTATAGACTTTCTCCTCATTCAGTTGTCTCATAACTTCTGTGACATAAGTTTGTTTTTCTATGACGAAGACCGCTCCCCCTTTGTCTGCGGGTTTAATAACTAGGTCGTCGTCATGGACAATTTCTTTTATGGCCTCATATTCTCCTCTTGTGATATTTGGTTTCACAAATTTCTGTTTGGAATTGTCTCGCATTTTTTCGACATCTCTTATTACTGCTAATATAAATGCCTCGATGGCTGGAACCTCCTCCTCAGGTATAAACTCATTTTTCTTAGCTATAGCTAAATCTTTCATACATAGCACACTTTATTTCAATTTATCTTTACTTTGTCTATTATACAACCAATGTTTTAACTGTATGTTTCTGAAGAACCTATGTAAATCCACCTCCACATCAAACCAATCTACATGAGAGTTTATACAGTAATTTAAACCCTTTTCAAGCAAATTCATCTGTTTAGAGGTTAAATCTTTACCCAAGAGGTTGACCATTAGACTTGATCTTTCTTCTTTAGTTGTTGTATGTGTGGTGGGTTCTTTTTCTTGTCTTTTTTGCCTTCTTCTGGCCCAGATGGTGATGTTTTCCTTCTCTTCTTTGTCTGGTGACGGACCTTCTGGGTGTATGTAAAATATAGTCAATTTTGTTACCATCACATTTATCATACTTGTGCTCTTTAAAGTACCCATTATGTTTAAAAGTCATTTGACAATAATCTCTTTTCCGCCAACCCACTTGGTTGTCTTTCTGCCAGTTGTATATTTGACCAGATTTATAATCCACCATGTCTCTCAACCACTTTTGCCTTTTAGTTTCGTCCAACTTCTTTTTAAGTTTCTCCACTTTGCCTGCTACTATCTCTTAAAATTTCCTTGTCTCCTCCTCACCCATAGCTATTTTCATAGCTATTTCGGTGTCTTTTATTTCTATCTGTAACTTTGTTATCTCTTCCTGTAGGTATTCCATATTTAACAGGATCACATCCAATGAATATCTGTCCGACATATGTGCAAATGTTTTACAGTAGATAGAATTTCCAAAAAACAATGTTGGTCTTACATAAGAATGTAATACTCTTGGAATGCTTTTAGCTTTATAGTATTGTGCCAACATTGCCACATGCAATTCTATAGATATCAGCTTTTTAGAATCATTTTCATACTTGCGTTTTGCGATTATACTTGAAGGTACACTCAAGAATCCGGCATCTTTTTCTGCTCATTTGAGGATGCACTCCTCATTATCTGCAGCATAATATACTACTCGTGGTTCCATATCTTCAATGTGGCTGTGCAAAATCTCATAGAAAAGTTAAATAGTAGAAAAAGAGAGCAGCACGGCTGGTTCAGCAGGGTGCAGATCAATCCAAGCAATACTGCTATTTTCTGTATATACAAACTGATGAAATAGATTGCAGCACTCCTTGTAGAGGTTTAATTGCCTTTATTGGGCCATCAGGTGTAGTGGTGCGACGTTTCAGCCCCAGCAGGCTTGTTTCCAGCAACTAGCCAGCACTAGGCTAGGTTTGTTATACCTCTTCATTAACATAATTAATTACATATAAATTCATAATATTACATACATATGGTGTTTTTACATTCATTCACTCATATACAATATGTGTATCTAAATAATTAATCCCTCTCTTTACGTGCCAATATATCAATCTTGTTTATATCCTTGTGATATTACATAGGCATCCTAATTAGAGGTTGCTTTCACAGGTGCTAGCTGATTAATTCATATGTCATATTCACAACATCATACTTCGGTTTTCAAACCTTATATCTGTGCATCCACCATGTGTGTTAATTTCGGCGTTCCGGAAGCCACCCTCGCGAATGCGGAGTATGGTGTTTTGTCATCTGTTGCCTGCATACCGCCGGACGTGTGCTCAGCGCCATGTTACTCCTCCGGCGCATACGCACTCTCTACTCGGCATCCTATACCCATTGTACACCTTTCTGTTTGCAGTGCTACGGTGGTTTTCCATATTGTGTGATAAAATTAAGTGCTATAATATTAATGTGAATATGTGCTAAAGTGCTTATAAGTGCATGATATCTCATTTTTCCTTTTTACTATAGTATCCCATAATGCAACTGGAGACTGCATGATCCAGTGGAAAAGCATGAATGTTCGTGGCAATATCAATTTCGAGATCTACCTTGATGTAATGCACCACCAATACAATATTAATCATATTAATCACACATAAATATTTAAAAACATTCACATGTTTATTTATAACAGTAACTGAAGGTGGTTACGGTGCCAGGCATGGGATACCGGACTAAGTGCAAGCCCTATTGACCCTTAGACTGGCCTGAGGGGTGGCAGCAGCTAAATGGCTGTAAGGCTACGTTCACATGGGTACATAAGGAGTGCTGCAATCTCTTTCATAGGTTTGTATATACAGGAAATAGGAGTATTGGTTGGATTGTTTTGCACCTAGCTGAACCAGCCGTGCTGCTCTATTTTTTTACTTTGTAACTCTTCTATGAGATTTTGCACAGCCGCATTGAAGAAATGGAACCAGGAGTTTTATATTATACTGCGGATGATGACTAGCGGCTCCTCAAAGGAGCAGAAAAAGATACCGGATTCTTGAGTGTACCTTCATGTACAAACGCAAAATGCAAGTATGAAAATTTGTATTCTCAAATTTCTTCTCTCTCTCTCTGAGATTTGAAGTTACTTTATAAAATGAGCAGCCTCATATGGTTTTCACCATTGTGGTCAGAGCTACAAAAATGCTTTGCTACAGGTAGGTCCACACTCCTTTCTTTTATTGATTGGCGATGAAAATTCATTCTTATTCTGAATTGTAATCCGGTATCCCCTATGTACATGCTACCTGTTGGACATTTGATACATATAATTAAATTGCTTGTGATGCAGCTAAAGTTACCTGGGATCTTGTAGTTCTGATCTGTCCCAGGAATATTTATCTTATCCGTTGTCATTATAGATGGACAGGTTTTGGATCTGTTCTGGTTACAGGGAAAGGTTCCTGTTGTTGCTGGAGAGGACAGGGCGCTTCTGACAATGATGTTTTTTTTAGATTTGGAGGTTATCTAAAACACAAGAGTGGGGGATCTGGAAATATTGATATTAGTCGGGCATCTTTTTGTAGGAGTGGTTGCAGTTTCCGTGCGGCTCTTCTTAGCATCTCCAGATTTGGATTGTAGGTGACTACGAGACGAACTCTGTTGTTTTCTTGTCTAGTTTTGTAATGTAGGAGATGATTCCTTGATATTCTGGTGACTCTTGTAATCTGGTTCTCGATTGTTCTTGGATGGTAGCCCTGGTTCAAAAAGGTCTTTCTGAGGTCCTCAAGGTGATTGTCTCTGTCTGTAGGGTTGGAACATATCTGGTTTTATCTGATTTTCCAAATATGTTTATTAAGTTTTTGAAAGGCAGGGGTAGAGGGGGGGGGGGGAAGGGTACAGAAAGAGGGAATAAGGGGAGGGGAGGGGAATATATACATTTACAAACATTCAAGATAAACAGTTATAAACACAAATATAGTTGAGGTTACAAAAAAAAAACAACTAAATGCATCTATAGAGTAGTTAGGAAGCAAGTATCTTTATAGCTCTAAGCTAGTATAATCATCATAATAAAAGTGAAGACATTTAAATCAAGAAAATACAAGAAACTCTAGTTATGTCACGCAATCAAGTCAAGTCAACAGGCCTAAGCTAGAAGAGAGGGAGAGAATGCCGTCCACCAGCTTCCCATCTCCGTTTGAGTTTAAAAAGTTATTATTCCGTATGGCAGAGTTATACTCAAAGGTGCCATGTTGCGAAACTCTTTCAATAAGGTTCAGTAGAGTGGGGGGGCTCGGGTTTGTTCCACCTGGCAGCGATTAAAAACTTATCAGTGAGTAGAATGTGTGAAATCAGGAACTTCATGTCATGTGGAGGTCCTCAACACTATTGAGAGAAGTGCAAATTCCGGGGTAAGTTTGATAATCAGTCCGGTGGTATCTACTATTAAAGATTTAGTATCCAACCAAAATTTAGATAAGATAGGGCAATCATAAAATATATCGCTAGTGTTCCCGGGAAACCACAACCCCTCCAACATAAGGGTGAGACTTGGGGATTGATCTGGTGCATTTTAATAGGTGTTAAATACCACCTTGAAAGGATCTTAAAATAAGATTCATGTAGGGTTGCGCAAGTTGAATTAGAGTATGTGGTACGAATAGTTTGTACCATTTTTTGCAGGTCTATACGGATATTTAGCTCCTCCTCCCAGGCAACGAAGAAGGAGAGACACGGCAACTCCAACTCTTTGTTAAATATTTGGTAAAAATTGTTCGTTTTCCATAGAGAATTTTCCTCAGGGGAAGATATGAGATATATTATTAATTGTGGGAGAACAAATTTGGGTTTGAAGCTGGTAAAATAGTTGGAAATAATTCTCCATTGGGATCGCTCATCCCTAGAAAGAGAAAATTGATTTTGGAACAAGTGGAAAGGTTTAATGGAGTCCCCAAGGAGCAAGTCCTCAACGTGGAGAGCTCCTTTAGTCTTCAAGAGGATAGATACAGATTTGGGATCATTATCTCCAACGTGTCAAAGGGCATTTCTGTAAGGTTGGAGGAAGTAAAATATTTAGCAGTCTTAGTCGCCAAATATTTCCAAGCTGAGATAGTGGCCTTTATAACGGGGTGATTTTGGAGAGGCTTGGAAGGGGTAACTAAATGGACGATAACTAAAGCCTTCAAGTTGCTTTTGGCAATTGTTTCTTCAATCTCCAGCCAAGGCAAATCTTCTGAGGCTTGAAACCATTTCTGAGATAATTTTGAGATAGCTGCCATGTAATAGTTGTAAAGGTTGGGGACCCCCAAACCTCCTGCTCGTTTATGTCTTTCCAGAGATGCTCTAGCAACTCTTGGCCTCTTGTTGTTCCAAATAAATGAGCGGAGCCGTGATTGAAATTTGCAAAACCAATTTTTGGGGATACACAAGGGGATTGCCCTGATGACATAAAGAAACTTCGGAAGTAGGGACATCTTAAAGGCCTCAATCCTGCTAAGCCAAGATAGTTCAATTTTTGAAAGGCGTAGATAATCCGAGTGGAAAGTTTGGAGCAAAGATGTTAAGTTTATTTGGATAGTAGCTGCCAAAGGCTTGGTTAAGATAATACCCAGATAAGAAATTTCTCTCTCAACCCAGGTGTAGTTGAATTCTTCCTTTAGGTACTCCAAAAATGTTTCTTCTATGTTAAAATCTAAAATTTGCGATTTTGAACTGTTGATTTTATAAAGGGAGTACCGGGAATACTGTTCGATGGTTGTCCGTATATGTCTAAGAGATTTGAGGGGATTAGTGAAAGTCAGCAAGATGTCATCTGCAAAGAGGGAAATATTATGGTGATGTCGGCCTAGGAGAATTCCTTTAATATTTTCATTTTGCCTAATGCTGGACGCAAGTGGCTCAATGAACAAGGCGAATAGTACAGGGGACAATGGGCAGCCCTGTCTAGTGCCGTTAGACAATGGGAATTTTTGAGACAGGAAGTTGTTCGAGTAAACTTTGGCTGTGGGGAAGGTATACATTGATCTAATGAGGCGAAGGATGTTCCCTCGAAATCCAAAACTCTAAAGAGTGCAGAAGAGGAAGTCCCATTGGACCCTATCGAAAGCCTTCTCGGCATCTAATGCCAAGAAGGCTGCGGGTTGTTTAGATTTCTCAATGTGAGCGATTAAGTCAAAGGCGCTCCTGGTAGCATCAGTCATAGTTCGGCCAGGAATAAAACCCGTCTGATCAGGGTGAATTAGTTTAACTATATGTTTTTTAATTCTATTGGCTGCTATTTTTGCTAGAAATTTTGTGTCTGCATTTAGGAGGGAAATTGGACGGTAATTTTTTGTGTCTGCTGGGTCCCCTTTTCCCTTGGGTAAAACAGTTATGATTGCTTCCAACATGTCCGGCGGAAGTTGGCCCTGAGAGGCACTGTAGTTAGCCAATTTGGTGACATATGGTGAAAGGAAGGTCTTAAATGTCTTGTAAAGTTCATTCTGGAACCCATCTGGGCCTGGCGATTTCCCATCTTTAGATTGCTCAATAACCTCAGAGATCTCAATGACAGTGTATGGTAAGTTGAGATCTGACAAATCATGATCATTGAGCGAAGGTAAATTGAGACGATTTAAATAGTCAACCATGTCTTGGCGCAAGGGTTCATGAGATCCGGGGTTGTTCTTTAGGTTGTAGAGGGAGGTGTAAAGTTTGGCGAAAGTGTCCGAAATGTCTTTGGGATGTTTTAAAACCTGTCCCTGTGGGTCCCTAATCTCCTTGATCCTTGATTTTAATTTTTGATGTTTGATTTTAGCTGCCAATAATTTGGAAGGTCTGTCACCGGAAAGGTAGTGTTTGACTTTCATCATCTGAGTGATTTTATCATATTCCGGTGAAAGGAGGGTCTTCAACTCTATTCTAAGTTTCATAATCTTTGTTGCGGTGTCGAGGGATGGGTTTACTGTATGAGAAGCCTCCAAGTTGTGTATTAAAGTCACCAGATTTTGAGTTTTTTCCCTGTTTTTCCTGTTCAGTTGGGCATTGAGCTGAATCATCTTGATCCTAAGTACAGTTTTAAATGCGGACCAAAGGGAGGGAGTTGGAATACCTTCAATATCATTTTCTTTAAAGTAGTTAATTATGGTGTTTTCAAGTTCCTTTTTGTAAGAAGGATGGTTGTAAAGAAGACTGTTGTTCCGCCAAAGTTTTTGTGAAAGTATGTTGGGGTCAATGTTTATTTCAAACATGACGGGAGAATGATCAGACCAACTCCTGGGGCCGGGGCCAATAGAAACGTTGGTGAATTTTGAAGGAGTGAAGATGTTGGTGAGGACAAGATCTATTCTTGAGTAGGACTGGTGACGCTTTGAAAAGTCTGAGAACTCTATAGATGTAGAGTTAAGGCAGCTGAAGGTTAGTGATGGGCGAATCCTAAATTACTCGGAATCGCTTGACTCTAGCGAGTCCGAGCCCAGGACTCGCTACTCGTTGCGAGTCTAGCGAGTCCAATGTTAATGAATGGGGAAGCGAGTAATAGCGAGTAGTGTGAGATTTACAAATCGCAGATGTGTCTCGGAAGCTTCAGCCTGAAGCAATCCTAGTTTTGTCATTTATTTGCATTGCTCGTTTACTTTGTAAGTAATCGCTGGCTGGGAAACTCGCACAGATAAGAGAAGAGTCCTGTCTGCTCAGTGCAGCTCCAGGGTCCTAGAGCCTGCCTGCTGCCTGATGTAGCAGTGCTGAGATTGTTCTCAGTCTGCTCATTCCCTGTGTACAGACATGAATGTCTGTGCACAGAGATGATGTAGCAGTGCTGAGATTGTTCTCAGTCTGCTCATTCCCTGTGTACAGACATCTATATTTATGCACAGGGGATGTAGCAGAGAGGACATCGCGTTTTGGACTGCGTCTGACAAGAGGATTTTTTTAATTAAAGATGGAGTCCCTAATGGCTTTTTTTTTATTTCCAATAAAAAAATTTCTCTGTGTTGTGTTTATTTTTAAAACAATTTAATAGAAATTCATGGCGGTCATGCCTAATATTGGCGTGACCGCCATAAATTTCGGGCTTAGGGCCAGCTGATAATACAAAGCTGGCCCTAACCTCTATTACCCAGCGTGCCACCGCCACCAGGGCCGCTGGAAGAGCGGGGTTCAGCGCCAGAGGATGGCGCTTCAATGAACGCGCCATCTTCTGGGGCGGCTGCGGGCTGCAATTTGCAGCGGGGGGTGCCCAGAAAGCTTGGGCATCCCTGCGCTGCGGATTCCAGCCCCCAGCTGCTTAGCTGTACCTGGCTAGACATAGAAATTGCGCGGAGCCCCACGCATTTTTTGACTCCGACTCCGAGACTACTCCGACTCCGAGACGACTCCGACTCCGACTCGACTCCGAGACGACTCCGACTCCGAGACAACTCCGACTCCGAGACGACTCCGAGACGACTCCGACTCCGACTCCGAGACGACTCCGACTCTGAGACGACTCCGACTCCGACTCCGAGATGACTCCGACTCCAAGACGACTCCGACTCCGAGACGACTCCGAGACGACTCCGACTCCGAGACGACTCCGACTCCGACTCCGAGACGACTCCAACTCCGAGACGACTCCGACTCCGAGACGACTCCGACTCCGAGACGACTCCGACTCCGACTCGACTCCGAGACGACTCCGACTCCGAGACGACTCCGACTCCGACTCCGAGACGACTCCGACTCCGAGACGACTCCGACTCCGACTCGACTCCGAGACAACTCCGACTCCGAGACGACTCCGACTCCGAGACGACTCCAACTCCGAGACGACTCCGACTCTGAGACGACTCCGACTCCGAGACGACTCCGACTCCGAGATGACTCCGACTCCAAGACGACTCCGACTCCGAGACGACTCCGAGACGACTCCGACTCCGAGACGACTCCGACTCCGACTCCGAGACGACTCCGACTCTGAGACGACTCCGACTCCGACTCCGAGATGACTCCGACTCCAAGACGACTCCGACTCCGAGACGACTCCGAGACGACTCCGACTCCGAGACGACTCCGACTCCGACTCCGAGACGACTCCAACTCCGAGACGACTCCGACTCCGAGACGACTCCGACTCCGAGACGACTCCGACTCCGACTCGACTCCGAGACGGCTCCGACTCCGAGACGACTCCGACTCCGACTCCGAGACGACTCCGACTCCGACTCGACTCCGAGACGACTCCGACTCCGAGACGACTCCGACTCCGACTCCGAGACGACTCCAACTCCGAGACGACTCCGACTCCGAGACGACTCCGACTCCGAGATGACTCCGACTCCAAGACGACTCCGACTCCGAGACGACTCCGAGACGACTCCGACTCCGAGACGACTCCGACTCCGAGACGACTCCAACTCCGAGACGACTCCGACTCCGAGACGACTCCGACTCCGAGACGACTCCGACTCCGACTCGACTCCGAGACGACTCCGACTCCGAGACGACTCCGACTCCGACTCCGAGACGACTCCGACTCCGAGACGACTCCGACTCCGAGACGACTCCGACTCCGAGACGACTCCGACTCGACTCCGAGACGACTCCGACTCCGAGACGACTCCGACTCCGAGACGACTCCGACTCCGACTCCGAGACGACTCCGACTCCGAGGCGACTCCGACTCTGAGGCGACTCCGACTCTGAGGCGACTCCGACTCTGAGACTCCGACTCTGAGACTCCGACTCTGAGGAGACTCAGACTCCGAGACTCTGACTCTGAGCCTCTGACTCTGAAATTCATTAAATAATAAAAAAAAAAATGCGTGGGGCTCCGCGCAATTTCTATGTCTAGCCAGGTACAGCTAAGCAGCTGGGGGCTGGAATCCGCAGCGCAGGGATGCCCAAGCTTTCTGGGCACCCCCCGCTGCAAATTGCAGCCCGCAGCCGCCCCAGAAGATGGCGCGTTCATTGAAGCGCCATCCTCTGGCGCTGAACCCCGCTCTTCCAGCGGCCCTGGTGGCGGTAGCACGCTGGGTAATAAAGGGGTTAATACCAGCTTTGTTATACAAGCTGGTATTAAGCCCGAGATTCTTAATGTCAGGCCACGTTTGACCCAGCCACTAAGAATCTCCAATAAAGGGTTAAAAAAACACAACACAGAGAAAATATTTTATTTGAAATAAAAAGAAAAGCCATTAGGGACTCCATCTTTAATTAAAAAAATCCTCTTCCGTCCGACGCAGTCCAAAACACGATGTCCTCTCTGCTACATCCCCTGTGCATAAATATAGATGTGTATGCACAGGGAATGAGCAGACTGAGAACAATCTCAGCACTGCTACATCATCTCTGTGCACAGACATTCATGTCTGTACACAGGGAATGAGCAGACTGAGAACAATCTCAGCACTGCTACATCATCTCTGTGAGCAGGCGGGCTCTAGGACCCTGGAGCTGCACAGAGAAGACAGCTGGACTCGGCTCGCAAAGAAACAGCAGTTACTTTGAGTTTCCCTGCTATCACTGGCACAGTAGCCAGTGATTACTCACAGGAGTCTAATGCAAACAATGGCAATCCTAGTTTTGTCAGCGTTTGTCATTGATTTGCATTGGACTCGTGCGAGTAATCACTGGGAAACTCGCAGAGTACCGAGTCCTGCGAGTTCCTTACTACTCGCCGAGTAACGAGTCCTAGCGAGTAGATTCGCCCATCCCTACTGAAGGTGTCATACAGATCAGATTTGGTCAGCCAAGGATCCAGTGCCTCGAGAAGCTGCCTCGACTTGGTGGAGGAGTCTAATGCGCCGTTCGGTACAATATTGAAGTCTCCTAAGACCGCTAAGTCCCCTCTTTTGTGAGACTCGACAATTCTCATGATTTTATTGAGAAAGGTTATTTGACCCTTGTTCGGTGCGTAAATGTTAGCCAACGTAAAGGGATGGTCGTTAAGTTTACACACGACAATTAAATATCTGCCTTTGGGATCTTCCACTTTGGAAATTAGTTCGAACGAGACCGTGTTTTTAAACAAAAGAGCCACACCCCATTTCTTTTTAGTGTTAGTGTTTAGTGGCACAAATGATAATCGGAAAATTTTTGTTGTCAAATTTTGGGGGCTTGGAGGATGAAAATTTGGTCTCCTGCAAACCTACCACATCCGCCCTATTCTCTTTGAGGAGTTTCCATAAGTAAAAGCATCTTTGAGGGGAGTTTAGGCCATTCGCATTTTGTGATAAAAATTTTAGTGACATAATCTGTGCAAGTGCTACGGTGGAGAAAGCTTAGAGTTTGCTGAGTGACAAATACGAGAGTTCCTTCGGTCTTAGTTTAGACTAAAAGAACAAATTCCTAACTTAACTAGATCTGAAAATAATCGGGTAAATAATCAAATTAACAAATCAGAACAAGTGTTTACAGCTTGTCTCAAATTGGAGGGGATCAAAGGGATCACGATGAATTACTTCCTAAGGTGGCTAAAGTTGCGGCTAAGCTATTCAGAGATTTGAATAGGAGGATCCAATTAGGAGATTTTAAGACCTATGTCCTTAAGAACCCTCAGGCCCTCCTCAACATCTGATAAGGCCAAAGATATTCCCTGATAGTGGAAAAGAATTTTGGTGGGGGTTGAAGCCCTATCTGTAAGGGATTTGATTTTTTTTGCAAAATATTGGATAGGGGAACCAATTGTCTCCTCCGGAATATAGTCTCCTTAAAGAGATCTGCAAAGACTCTGATAGCTTCGTACGGTTTGGGAAGAGTTCTAGCCGTACGCAGATGGTCCAACAGTTGTTCCTTGACGTGAAAGAAGTGGAACTTCATAATCACGTCCCTTGGTATCTCAGGTTCGAGAGACCTGGGCTTAGGGATGCGATGAATTCTTACAGCCGTCAATTCCAATTTCGTCAGAGAAGGGATAGTGCATTTCAAAAGGTTTTTGATATATGGGTTGAGTTGGTCGCTTTTAACTGACTCCGGGATACCCCTAAACTTAAAATTTTGCCTTCTATCTCTGTCCTCGAGATCAACGACTTTGTTGTTAATTGCCTTATCTTTTTCTTTTAATGGTCTTTTTATTGAAGAATTAAATCACAATCAAACATTCAACGTTTTTCATTCCCTAACATAGGGAAGAAAGCGTAACAGTTAATACAGATAGTTCAACAGGTATAAATGTAATAAAGAAGTTCGAGTAAATACTCTGTATCAATATCAAGAAATGTAAAAATGGGGGAGAATCAACAAGGGGGAGGAATATAGGGAAAAGCAGGGGTGGACGGAAGGGGATGGGGGGGGAGGTGGGTATGCAGGAGAGATCTCAGTATGTTCCTCACTCGGAGGTATGCAATAACATAAATTCAGGAGTTGAACGATACCACATCCAGGGTGTCCAGGTTTTCTCAAAGGTCTCTTGCGAGCCGAATGAGAGGGCCGCCAGTTCAGCTGCACGGTACACCATGTCCACTTCTCGTATTATTTGTGCTTTCGTTGGAGTCTTATCAGATTTCCAGAGGGTAGATATAAGGAGTCTACATACGGCTATGATGTTAGAAGCTAATTTGGATACGTATAGTTCTTTTGGCCATATGTAAAAGTTGAGAAGGGATGTGTGAGGTGTGAGAGCTATTTCCCTCTGCAGAACATCCGTGAGTAATGTTGATACTAATGACCAATATACTTGGATAAGAGGGCATGTCCACCACATATGGAAGTATGTCCCTGTTCCGGAGTTGCATCTCCAGCAGGAGTCTGACGTCTGTGGGTGCCATCTATGTATTTGTGAGGGGGTGCGATACCATCTCGTTACTACTTTATAAGTGCTTTCTTGAATTTTTACACAAGGGGAAGGGCCATGAGATCCTCTGTATATCTGTCTCATTTGTTGTTCTGAAAACTTTATTTGTAGATCCCGTTCCCATGGTTCTAGAAAGTCTCTTTTAATATGGTCCGTGTCTAGCGTTAGTTGTTTATACAGTAATGATAGTACTTTTTTGGGCTCAACTAGTTGTGAACACAATTGTTCAAACAGTGTTAAAGGTCTCATGAAGTCTAAATTTTTCAGGTGTTTGTGTATAAATGTTTTTAATGCACCGTATTGCAGAAAGGATAAATTTGGTAGCGAATTGGATTGCTGTATTTCTTGGTGGGAGAGCAGTGCTCCGTCCATTAGAAGGAGGTCGATTGGGATGGGATCGGCAGGGTTCCTCTCCAGGTCCCTTGGGTTGTTTGCTGGAGAACCCGTCGGTAATCTGCCAACGAGATCCCTCAAATCTAGAATTGGTGTCATTGGAGGGAGCAGCCGACCACATTCTTTTTTCCAAATGGCTACAATAGTTTTAGTAAAGGTGTTACTAATTAATTTTGAGTCAGTGTAGTAATCTGGAAGAAGTGCCAGAGACCTTAAAGGTACCGGAGACATAGTTTCCTCAATCGGCAACCATAACTTATGAAGTGGTCGCCTAATCCAGTCTACAACTCTCGTCAGCATAGCTGCCGTATAATATTTACGGATATCTGGAGCTCCCATACCTCCACTGTCTCTCGGCATGGAAAGTGTCCGGTATTTGATACGTGGTTTTTTATCATTCCAGATAAAGTTTGAAATAAAGGTGTGAATTTTGTTTAATATATATTCCGGAATGTGGATTGGGAGCATTTGAAATAGGTAAAGGAATTTCGGTAGGATCATACTTTTAATTAGATTTTTTCTTCCTATCCATGATAGAAAGGGTGCCCTCCATGATTTAATCGTTTCTTTTGCCTTTTCTAATGTGGGTAGTACGTTAAGGGAGAGAAGGTCTTTATCTGTGTGTCCTATCTTTATACCTAGGTATGTAATGTATTTCTCTGGCCATTTAAAGGGGAATATGGTTTTATATTTGGTTATGGTATGTTCGGGAATATTGAGGCCTAGCGCTTCTGATTTAGACAAATTAATTTTATAATTGGAGAGTTGGCCATATTTTTCTAAAGTTTGTACAAAGGCAGGGATGCCCCTATCCGGTTCAGATAGAATTACCAGCAAATCATCTGCAAATGCTGCTGACTTGTGGTGTACATTATTCAGTTGGAATCCTTTAATGTCTTTATTCATTTGAATGCTCCGTAGCAATGGTTCCATAACTAAAACATATAATAAGGGGGACAAGGGGCATCCCTGTCTCGTACCATTTTTTATTAGAAAGGGGTCTGAAAGTGTATTATTAATTTTCAGTTTAGCTGATGGGGACGTATACATTTTGAATATGGCTTCTATTAATGGGGAAGGTATATGAAAAGCTACTAGGGTGCTACGGAGAAATGTCCAGTCCACCCTGTCGAAGGCCTTCTCGGCGTCTGTACTCAGAAGGACCATCTGTTTTTGGTGTCTTTTGGCGTATTGCATTAAGTGTAAGATTCTGCTTGCATTATCCCTTCCCTCCCGTCCTCGCACAAATCCCGTCTGCTCCAGCGAGATCAGATGGGGAATCAGGTCCGTCAAGCGTCTTGCTATTAGGCTAGCATATATTTTTAAGTCGACATTGAGCAAGGAGATGGGCCTGTAGTTCCCGCATTGTGTCGGATCTTTGCCTTCTTTATGCAGAAGTGTAACATGTGCCTCTAGGGACTGGGAGGGAAGAGAGCTGCCATTTAGTACTGCATTGCACATCTTTAACAGGTGTGTGTTTAATTCTGGAGAAAAAGTCTTATAATAGAGTAGTGAAAAGCCATCTGGCCCTGGGGATTTGCCCGATTGACCCTCAGACAGGATGGACTGGAGTTCCTCCGGTTCAAAGGGTTTAGTTAACCATTTCTGTTGTTGCTCATCTAATTTTGGTAAGGATAAGGTTGAAAGGAATGAATCTATCTCTTGTTGTCTTTGAGTAAGGTTTACTGCAAGATTGGGTGTTGGAATCTGGTATAAATTTTTATAAAATGTTAGGAATTCTGAGATAATTTGGTCATAGTTTTGCGATATTTGGCCCGTACCCGTTTTGATCCTGTGAATGAAGGTTCGGGATTGTCTCTTTTTAATCAATGAGACCATTAACTTGGAAGCTTTATCCCCATGTACCATAATGCGATTTCTCCAATTTGTAAAGTATTTAGCTCCATCTCGATTGAGGAGATCTTTAAGGCGTTGTCTGCATTCTGTAAGTTTTATCATGGTTGGATGGTGTAGTGTTGTCTGATGTTGTTTCTCTAGGTAAATAATATCTTTATACAGTTTTTCTATGTCAGCTTTCCTTTGTTTGTTTCGAAACGATGCTATAGATATAATAATACCTCTTATTGTTGCCTTATGTGCTTCCCAAATAATCGTGGGGTCTACGTCAGGAGTGTTATTGTGTTGGAAATAGTCCTTAATGGCCGTTTGGATTTTGAGTTTAATCTCATTAGATTTTAATAAGGATTCGTTTAATCTCCATGTCCTATTAGGTTGGATAGGTCTTCCCCATTCCAGTTTTATAGTTACCATTGCGTGGTCTGAGTATAGTGCCGGGAGTATTTCGGTTTCTATAGCTGTTGGAAGAAGGTTTTTGGACACAAATAGATAGTCTAGTCTATGGTAGTTTTTATGGGGGTGAGAGAAATACGTGTATGTTCTATCTCGGGGGTGGTGATATCGCCATATGTCTATCAAGTTTGCTGTATGGAAAGAAGACCTAATTTGGGCCAAATCTCGCCTTGAGATGTTGCTGTTCCCTGATGAGGTATCCAATAAAGGTTCTAGCGTTATATTTAAGTCTCCTCCAATCAAGACGGAGCCTTCAGCAAATAGTGAGAGCTTATTTTGAACCTTCTTTATCCAAGAAGAATGTTTTGTATTTGGAGCGTAAATACTCCCTAATGTAATCAGGGAACCCTCCAGTAAACCTTTTACAAATATATATCTACCTTCATCGTCAACTAGTTTATCTATGAGTAAGAAAGGGACATTTTTCGTTAGGGCAATGGCTACTCCCCTGGCTCTTTTTTGGGGTGAGTATGCATGGTACCAGGTATTATAATGATTCTTTTCGAAATTAGGTGATTTAGTTTAAATAAAATGGGTTTCTTGTAGCAGTAAGATGTCATAGCCTGCTTTCTTGAGGAAGTGTAGTGTTTGAGACCTTGGAATAGGGGAGTTGAAGCCATGTAGGTTATGCGATACCACTTGGTACGACTTACGGTTGTTGGTCATGGCGGGTGTTCGATTTCATGCTGGATGTGAAGTAGAGACTCTCTCGCAGGATTTTGTGACGGGGTAGGGTGGGAGAGAACAGAGGGGAGAAAAGGGAACAATAGAAGAAATTTTCCTGAAAACACAAAACAAGGTAAGATTAATGCGTATACATGCATTGTGTAAAAATACTTTTGTGGGTGAGAAATCTGAGTAGACAGATTCGTCTCCATCACGACCATCCCGGCACTGCGTAGGATCCGCACGTGATGGAATAGGCCGACAGAGAGGGTTTTACTTTTTATCATAAAATATAACTATCAGGCTTTCGTGCCATAAACATGTTGGCAAGATGGTCTCTTGCAGGCTAGCCTATGTATAAGTAAAACCTACTACAAGAACCAGAAGAAATTGGTAACGTTATCAAAAAATAAACGTGGGGAAGTGTAACCACCCCAAAGGCGCCCCTAGGGGCTAACAAGTTAGTGAGTGTCTGTCACATTGGTTATCGAAAACAGTTTGGATTGTAATTCCTGCCGACCACAGCATGTGGCGTCTTAAAGAAGGGGACAGGAATATTGGTTTCCCAGGCCAGCTATGTAACTAGACGTTTGCAAGTACATCAACGTCACAATGAGAGGCCTTGGGAAGCAAAAGAAGACGTGCTTGATCCTCTGGTTTTATCATCCGTTTGGGCTGTCGTTAATTGCCTTATAATCATTCTTGAGGAGGCGGTGGTCCTTAAATAAGCTGTCGTATTTGTTTGTCAGTTCAGCGAGGTCGGATTCAGTTTTGTCGGTTCTGTTAGAAATAGAGTCGATGGAAATTTGGAGCTCATCGAATCTGGTGTCCAATGCAGTAAAGATGCCCCTAAAAAAGTTCTGGTCAATCAGCTGCGACCAATCAAAACTGTCCAACGGGTTGCGCTTTTTCGGGGAAGGGTCTTCCCTTCTCATCCGTTGCTTTTGCGGGCTGACAGTAGGTGAGGTATCGACATCTGAGACCGGGCTGTCGAGTTCCTCCGGTTTTTGAAAGGAAGATTTTTTCCTAGTGGCCATCTCCTTTCTTTTTTGTTTAGCAGGCTGGGAGTTAGAGGGGGTCGTCTCCTCCATTTGGTCCTGGTCCTGGTCCTGAAACCGAGGATCAGCTTGGCTTAGTCTAGGAGATCTAGATCTATGTCTTGATGTAGATCTTGTTGACTTCTCTTCCTTTTGAGTAGGCTTCGCTTTATCCGTTCTTGTCTTAGAGGAGGCCATGGCAGGGGTTTAAACTGGGGAAGAGGTTTCAGTTGTGTGTCCATAGAAACCTACGGTTCAGGAGGGTGACCCAAACAGGGAAGAATCTCAGAATGCTGTAGGTTAGTAGGTCAAGGTACCTTTTAAGGTCCTGATCTACCAGCAGTATTTGGTGAGGAGTAAAGGGGTAAAATAATTGTTGACTGTTTAAAGAGAAATAAGTATCCTTTGAGTGAGAGTCCTAAGTTGAATCATAAAGTAACAATACCAGCGAACCCCGGAATAACGCACAGCCGCGAAAATGATCTCGAATCTAGTTGTTACATATACAAGGACTATTTCTGAACGGGAAGGGGGGTTAAGGGGGGAAGTTAGTTCCGGTGGCTCTCAAAAGGTAGGAGGTATATAGATTTCCGTATTGGCCGGAATCGACTCGTAGGTGTTTATTTTAGAGGTGGCTATTATGGGGATTCAAGATGAGAATAGGATGTCTATGTGTATATTTTAAGAGAGCCCCAAATATTTACGCTAGAGCCAATACCGGAGAGATTCGAAGCGTGTTACAAACAGAAGGATTGGGTTATCCCGTAGAGACTTCAATCTATTGGGTTGAAGGCAGAATAGGAGTACCAAGGTCCACACCGCCTCTTCAGTAATTTCTATACAATAAATTGACGCTGCTAGGCAGAATAAAAAAAAAAAAAAAGGGGTTAAAATAGGATCCACAAATGGTTCAGGATAAAGCGCAACAGAGATCATAAAAACCTAAAAGCCTTAAAGAACATACATATGCACAGATATTATTTTTAATGCCTTAGGTCTAGCAGCGTATATCAGTAATCTACTAATAGGCCTAATATATACTCTAACAAACGCTAATACGAAACTGCTGTGCTATTAACAACCAGAAACACAATAATGGCCACTAAGAAGGAGAGCCGACAATCAAGATAGGAGAAGATAGGAGTCAATAGAGAGAGGAGTAGACGAAAGATAAGCTATTAGGGAATGATTTAGGGTTATATATTTTGACAGTCACCAGTATGAGGAGGTGTATCCAAAGGCTAGTAGGCAATAAATTAGAGTTTTATATTGTGACAGTCGCAGGTGTAGGCAATGTATACTGTGATAGTCGCTAGTATAAAGCCGACGAGCACGTCAATAACCAAAGTTACAGCAGAGCCGGCAACCTAGATAGCAGAGGGATACTAGAGGTTAATATTAAGGAAGATTAAATAAGGGCAAGCAAGAAGACAATATCTTAGGGTTGTATATTATCACAGCCCCTAGTATAAGCAGGTGTATAGTATATTAGCTACTAGTATACAGCCGATGTGCTTATCAGCAACCAAATCACAATATCGGTAGCCAAGGGGGTGAACTCGCAGTTTAAGCAGCAAAGGGATAGCAAGGGTTAATAAGAAGAGGGGAGAACGAATAAACAGTGGTCAAAAGGTTATACTTCTTGAGCTAATTTGGTGAAGGAGTAGTATAGCAGGTTTGAGTCTGTAGGAATCTTGTAGCACCCAGTCAGGCAGAGTGGAATTGTAGGTTGACGCAGCAGAGCCGGTTCTGCTGACAAGCTCCTGAAACCAAAGGCTCAAGTCACCAGGAATTGAGGCAGTCAAACATCCAAGGAGCAGGTCGAGGATCCGTTCAGATAGAGTAAATACCTGTCTCCCTGCTCAGGAGGGTGACGGTCAGTCCAAGGGTAATCCTAAGAGCTGCTGGGCACCTGCAGAACGCTTCAGGTTGGCACTGTCACTCCAGCCTCACGCTCCATACCCCATCAGCAGTAAAGTCAAGGCAGCTAAGGTATTAGGCACCTGATGACTTGTAATCAGCTGTCAAGAGCCGCCACTGATGAGAGAAAGGAAGAGAAGAAAAGAGGAAAGAAAAGAAGAGAAAAGAAGAGAAAAGAAGGGAAGAGAAGGGTAGAAGAGAGAAGAGAAAGAAGAGAAGAAGGTATCACTGATCTTCCCAGGGCCGGCGCAGATCCAGGGAGAAGAAGAAATCCCCGCTGCTGAAGTTAGGAGCCGTCCGGTCCCTTCCGGGTAGGAACAGCTGATCCGATCACTGCCGCCGATGAAAGAAGCCAGAGGCAGCCGCCAGGTAGGAGAAAGAAGGCACACAAGTCCTGAAGGCCCCAGCAACGATGAAGAGAAGGAGAAGATGTAGATCCCGACTCTCCTCTTCCAGGGGGAAGCAGCAGGAATGAACGGTAAGCTGTGCAATGGATCCTCCAGGCGGGCACAGCTCACAGCGGAGCGGGGAAGCCGGCAATGGTTGCTATATCAACTCCCGCTCTCTGAGTTCTGTGGAGCGGCGGCAATGTCGGGAAACCACCGAGAAGGTGATTTTCAGGTCCCCCGAACCCCGGAGGGCTCCCAAGAGGGGGATGGACGAATTTGAGTAGGAGAGATCTAGGGGCACCTCAAATTAGGCCAGCAGTCCCCAAAAAGATCAGCTTCAGTAATGATATCCAAATAAAGGTCCCAAGTCAGCAGTCCAGGGAAAGAGAAGCAGTCCAGAGGGTCAAAAGGGTTCTTGGCAGTAATGCAATTCAATCCAGTGGGTTTGTTAGGTAATTCAGCCCAAGAACAGGCTGAAAACCAGTAGGTTTAGGCTGAAAAGCAGGAGCTCAAGTTGGATGCGACTGCACTGCATGAGCTCCCAAGCCACCTGCTTGTATCTGATGACCTGGCTGTACACAACAGAGTTTTTTATGTGCTTTGGATGTAAACTGTCCCATCTGAGATATGTTGGCCGGTCAATTGGTTTCAGTTTACAGGGATGTCTCTATTTCATTGTTCTATAGCTAATGATGGGGTCCAGAAAACTGATTTCAGTGCAGGAGTAGTTAAGTGTTAAGTTAATGGTGGGGTGAAATTGATTAAAGTGTTCATGCAATTTCTTCAGTTGTTGCTCCAACTTTGTCCAGATGATCAAAATGTCATCAATATAATGGTAGTAGACCAGAGGCCTGATAGGGCAAGAGGATAAAAAGTCACCATCAAGCTTGACCAAGAAACGGTTTGCATATTGTGGTGCCATTTTGCTCCCATTGCTGTGCCAGTCTCCTGTAAATATACGTTGGCGTCAAATGTAAAGTAGTTGTGTGTGAGGATGAATTTTATGAGTTCTACCACAGAGTCAGCATCAATCCCTGTGTTTTCCAGGGAGGTTTTGATGGCATTTAATCCATCCTGGTGTGGAATGTTGCTGTACAGAGATTCCACATCCATGGTGGTGAGGATGGTTACTTCTGGTATTGCTGATAGTTTATTCAATAGGTCAGTTGTGTTCTAAATGTAGCTGGGTGTCTCTTTTACCAGGGGTTTGAGAACACCCTCCACTCAATTAGAAATTTGTTCGGTGAGGGTGCCCACACATAAAATGATTGGTCTCCCTGGATTTCCTGATTTGTGAATTTTGGGAAGCATGTAGAATGTGCCTGTTCTTGGACTTACTGGTATTAGGTCATCAGCTCCTACATTACAAAACTAGACAAGAAAACTACAGAGTTCCTCTCGTAGTCACCTACAATCCAAGTCTGGAGATGCTAAGAGGAGCCGCACGGAAACTGCAACCACTCCTACAAAAAGATGCCCGACTAAAATCAATATTTCCGGATCCCACACTCTCGTGTTTTAGACAACCTCTGAATCTAAAAAACATCATTGTCAGGAGCGCCCTGTCCTCTCCAACAGCTACAGGAACCTTTCCGTGTAACCAGAACAGGTGCAAAACCTGTCCACCTAAAATGACAACAGACAAGATAAAGATTCCTGGGACAGATCAGGACTACAAGATCCAAGGTAACTTCAGCTGCATCACAAGCAATGTGGTGTATTTAATTATATGCACCAAATGTCCAACAGGTAGCATGTGCATAGGGGAGACCGGATTACAATTCAGAACAAGAATGAATTCTCATCGCCACTCAATAAAAGAAAGGCTTGTGGACCTACCAGTAGCAAAGCATTTTTGTAGCTCTGACCACAACAGTGAAAACGATATGAGACTGCTCATTTTAAAAAGTAACTTCAAATCTCAGAGATAGAGAAGAATTTGGGAATACAAATTGATAACGACCATTGACACATTCAAAACAGGACTGAATGCTTCACATGGATTCATGGGGTTTTATGCAAAATGAATGGGACATTTGGGGATAGCAGATTCATGCATTTTTATATAAAATGAAGGTGCATTTGGAGACATCTTGCAACACACCCAAATTATAGAACTATATGAACTCTTGACACTTCTGTGAACTGTTTCACTTAGAACTCTGCTCTCCACAACTCATTTAAGTATTTTCAGGTCTCCATATGTTGCTAACCATTTACCTAATACAATTTGTTCCGCTTATCTTAGAAATCTGGTTTCTATGTCCCTGCTCCTCCACCCCTCCCTAACCCTACTCTGCTTTACGTCACCTGTCGTATTCACCACAGCATATAACACTGTTTTGCCTTTTTTTTTCTTTCGTTTGCTTAAGTACATATGCATGTGTCTTCAGAATTTGTATCATTACCAGCCTGACGAAGGGGCCACAGTGTCCCAAAAGCTTGCTATGTTTACCATCTTTTCAGTTAGCCATTAAAAGGTATCAACCACTGAAGACCCTCAGATTGCAATATATTTTTCTATCTACAGGTTAACACCGTATAAATATTCTTTACCTTATCAAATTGGAGAATACCGGAATGTACCGAATCTTTATGGATTTAAAGACACTTCTGAAGAAACGTGCACAACTGGACTGTCACATTTTCTTCCTTTCCAAATGCAAGAAGGAGAATCTGATTCCCAAAGGACTCTGGATAACAAATCCACTTCTGTGTGACTGTGTGTGTCTGTGTGTGTGTGTGTGTGTGATTGTGTGTGACTGTGTGTGTGTTTGACCGTGTGTGAGTGACTGTACGTATGAGACTGTGTGTATCTGTGTCTGTGAGTATGTGATTGTTTGTGTGTGACTGTGTGTGTGTTTGACAGTGTGTGTGTGACCGTGTGTGTGTTTGACTGTGTGTTTGACCATGTGTGACTGTGTATTTCTGTGTCTGTGCGACTGTGTGTGTGTGTAGGCTGTACATGGGGCAGTGGGACTGGGTGTGGGGGGCTGTACAGTGGGCAGTGTGTCTATGTGTGTGGGGGGAGGGCTGTACAGAGGGCAGTGTGACTGGGTGTGGGGGGCAGGTTGTACAGGGGCAGTGTGTCTGTGGGAAGGATGTATACTATATGGAGGGCTATGAGGCTACATTATTGTGTTATACTATATGAAGGGCTGTGGCGCTGCATTATATGAAATGAAGGGCTGTGATGCTGCATTATATTTTCTGGAGGGCTGTGATGCCGCATTATATTATCTGGAGGGCTGTGATGCTGCATTATATTATATACAAAAACTTCAGAACCATAACATGCCACAACATACTATACAATTTCATGGTTACACACCGTCTACCATAAGGGCATGTTGTTGAGGACTATATAGGAAACACTCCATTAATCTATGAAAACAAGTGCAAGCACTAAGGAGTTGACGTTCCTTAAAATAATACTTTATTGAACATATATAAAGTTACAGACAATAGACCGTTTGAAATGAGGTACTTATGTGGATGAATCCAGATATAAACCACAGAGAGATAGTAGCACTACTAGGACAACGAAATGTTGCACGTATGCCACCAGAATAGTTAGTATCATAACATACATGGGAGAAATTCAGTAGTGAGGCACAATCGCCCGATCACTTACTCACCCATAGTAATTTGTGCCGTTACCCAGAGTTCGTTATGGTGCCCTCAACCGTGGCCCCCCCTACGACCGTTTCGCAAGGCTTTTTCAAGGGGATTGTCAATCCCCTTGAAAAAGCCTTGCGAAACGGTCGTAGGGGGGGCCACGGTTGAGGGCACCATAACGAACTCTGGGTAACGGCACAAATTACTATGGGTGAGTAAGTGATCGGGCGATTGTGCCTCACTACTGAATTTCTCCCATGTATGTTATGATACTAACTATTCTGGTGGCATACGTGCAACATTTCGTTGTCCTAGTAGTGCTACTATCTCTCTGTGGTTTATATCTGGATTCATCCACATAAGTACCTCATTTCAAACGGTCTATTGTCTGTAACTTTATATATGTTCAATAAAGTATTATTTTAAGAAACATCAACTCCTTAGTGCTTGCACTTGTTTTCATGCATTATATTATATGAAGGGCTGTGACACTGCAATATATTATTTGAAGGACTGTGACGCTGCATTATATTCTCTGGAGGGCTGTGACGCTACATTATATAACATAAAGGGCTGCGATGCTGCATTATATTATCTGGAGGGCTATGAGGCTGCATTATATTATCTGCAGGGCTGTGACACTGCATTATATTATCTAGAGGGCTGTGACGCTGAGTTACATTATCTGGAGAACTATGAGGCTACATTATATTATCTGGAGAGCTATGCAGCTGCATTACACTATCTGGAAAGCTATGTGGCTGCATTATATTATCTGGAGAGCTATGAGGCTGTATTATATTATCTGGAGGGCTATAATGCTGCATTATATTATCTGTAGGGCTATAACGCTGCATTATATTATATGGAGGGCTATGAGGCGGCATTATATTATCTGGAGGGCTATGAGGCTGCATTATACTATAATGGAGGACCATATATACCAGGATAAGGGCATATTCCAGAAGGAGGACCATATATAGCAGGATAAGGGACATTAATACATAATGAAGGGGAGAGAGGTCAACTTGTGAGTCTTTATAGCATTTAGAACATTATATGGGGCTCGCACATCTGACCAATGTGCGCGCGCGGGGGAAGGGGGGGCCCAGGTCCAAATTTCGCACCAGGGCCCTTCGGACTCTAATTACGCCACTGTACAGCAACATCCCACATCAAGATGGATTAAATGCCTTCAAAACCTTCCTGAAAAACACAGGGATTGATGCTGACTCTGTGGTATAACTCACAAAATTCATCCTCACACACAACTACTTTACATTTGACGACAATGTATATGTACAGGAGACTGGCACAGCAATGGGAAGCAAAATGGCACCACAATGTGCAAATCTTTTCATGGCCAAGCTTGAAAGTGACTTTTTATCCTCTTACCCTATCAGCCTCTGGCCTACTACCATTATATTGATGACATTTTGATCATCTGGACGGAGTCGGAGCAACAACTCAAGATGTGAGGCACACTGATGTGCTCAAGTAAGGGTTCCACCTCGTTCAATATTCAATAATTGGTTACTTGGCACTTGTAAAATTAGTTTTTGGTATGCTTTTATTTGCAAAATTCAAAGAAAATTGTCTCATACACAAAATATATTTTCTTTTCTTCTGTAAATTGCCAGTAGTTGAAAGAAAGTAACACCACAAGGGGTGTGAATGGTGCTATGGGAATAGGACGTCCATGCTTGGCAGTGTCGGCGTCAACATTGCCGTGTTGGCGTCGACATTGCCAAGCACATACATGCAATTCCTAATCGCAGCCGCCCCTTGTGGTGTTACTTTCTTTCAACTACTGGCAATTTACAAAAGAAAAGAAAATATGTTTTTTGTAAGAGACAATTTTCTTTGAAGTTTTGCATATAAAAGCATACCAAAAACAAATTTTGCAAGTGCCAAATAATCAATTATTGAGTAAAGAAACATTGACATACTTTGAGATATTGCCTTTCCCATTTAGAGGAATTCACAAATCAACCCTTCATGTCATATAGGAAGAGTAAGAGCCTGAAGGATATGTTAGTCAGATCAGATTTTAGACCCATGAAAATTAGTCGGCAACCCACTTTAACAAAAAATAAGAGATTAGGGTGCTACCCATGTGTATCTTGCATAGATTGTGCATACATGATCAAGAGATCAGAATTTAACCATCATGGTAAAAACTATAAAATTCAGCATTTCCTCACATATACTAGTGACCACATCATATACCTATTAGAGTGCCCGTGTGGATTGAGGTATGTGGGAGAAACCATGTTAGCATTTAAAACCAGATTCAACCAACACAGGTATACTATTAGGAAAAAGAGAGGTGATCTTCCAGTGCCAAAACACTTCACGGAAATGAAACACACAGATAAAGATCTAAAATTTCGGTTGATAGACACAGTACCACCCGTAAGAAGAGGAGGAGAAAGAGTAAAGTTGTTAAAAATAAAAGAACTGCAGTGGATTCATAAACTAAACACCTTGAGACCAAAAGGTATGAATGTCGATTGTAGATTGAATATTGCAATGTAAAAAATCTTGCGTTATAATCCCATTGGCAAATAGCTCTTGGAAATGTGAATTTGATGCTGTATAATATATGCTTGTACACTAGTCACCTTGGTTATAAAATGCACGTATAATGGATATTTGTTTTTTCCTTTTTACTATAGTATCCCATAATGCAATTGTAAACTGCATGATCCAGTGGAAAAGCATGAATATTCGTGACAATATCAATTTCGAGATCTACCTTGATGTAATATACCACCAATAGAATATTAATTATATTAATCGCACATAAATATTTAAAAACATATATAAAAGCATTACTTTGTCTTCTGAAGTAACTTTTGTATAGATTATTGGTCTAAGTGGTGAAACTGAAGGTGGTTTGAGCATCAGGTATGGGATACTCAACTAACTGCAAGCCCTATTGACCCTTCGACTGGCCTGAGGGGAAACAGCAGCTAAATGACTGTACAATCTCTAAAAGGCCGATAGGTAACCTAATCGTGTACCCCGTTTTAGGGGTCAGATTAGCAAACCCAAGGCGAAGGGCATTATATACAGTAAGGAGGATCTCAAGTGAATAAATAACCACTGGAGGTAAAAAACAATACCTGGACCTCATTTAAATAAGAAGTCGGTAAAATTAAATAATACCTTTATAAAATGAGATATCATGCACTTATAAGCACTTTAGCACATAAGCACATTAATATTATAGCACATTAATATGATTTTATCACACAATATGGGAAACCACCGTAGCACTGCAAACAGAAAGGTGTACAATGACTACAGAATGCTGAGGAGTGAGTGTGCATGCGCCAGAGGAGTAACATGGCGCTGAGCGCTTGTCCGGCGGTATCCAGGCAACAGATGACAATACACCATACTGTGCATGCGAGAGGGTGGCTTCCGGAACGCTGAACTTAACACACATGGTGGATGCACAGATATAAGGTTAGAAAACCTAAATATGATGTTGTGAATATGAATTATTCAGCTAGCACCTTTGAAAGCAGCCTCTAATTAAGGATGCCTATGTAATATCACAAGGATATAAGCAATATTGATATATTGGCTCGTAAAGAGAGGGATTAAGTCTATAGATACACATATTGTATAACACCATATGTAAAAACACCATATGTATGTAATATTATGAATTGTATGTGTAATTAATTATGTAAATGAAGAGGTATAAAAAACCTAGCCTAGTGCTAGCTAGTTGCTGGAAAAAAGCCTGCTGGGGCTGAAACGTCACACCACTACACCTAATGGCCCAATAAAGGCGATATTAAACTTCTAGAAGGCGTGCTGCAATCTATTTCATCGGTTTGTATACACAGCAAATAGGAGTATTGCTTGGACTGATTTGCTCCCAGCTGAACAAGCCGTGCTGCACTCTTTTTCTACTATTATCTATCTATCTATCTATCTATCTATCTATCTATCTATTAGAGATGGGTGAATCCTAAACTACTCGGAATCGCTAGACTCCGACGAGTCTGGGTCCAGGACTCGCTACTCGTTGCGAGTCTAGCGATTCCAATGTTAATGAATGAGGAATGAGTATTGCAGCGATTCCTCTGCTGCCGGACCCTATAAGGGGTCTGGCAGCAGAGGAAAAACCTGCAAATCCCCATGGTATTCTTTTAAAGCCAGCAGCAAAAAGCCGCTGGCTTTTAAAAAATAGTAAAAAGAAAAATAAAGGATTGAACCGGGGGGAAGAGGGTGAGGGGGGTGAGGTGGGGGTGGGGGGGAGTGGGGTGAGGTGCGGGTGGGTGGGGAGGGTGGAGAGGGTGGGGGGTGCACCGGACCGGCCGGCTACTTACCCCTGCCTCCGCCGGCGCCGGCCGCAGACTCGCTCCCCGAGTCTTTCTGCTTCTGTTTCCGGAGATTCCCGAACAGAAAAAAAATGACGTGGGCTTCGCCGTATTTCTGTAACCAGCCAGATCCAGCAGGCAGCGACGGGCTGCCCCCAACCCCCAGGTGCCTATTTGTACCTGGCCAGACACATGAATTTCATGAAATAATTAAAAAAAAATGTGTGGGGCTCCACGCAAATTCTATGTATATCCAGGTACAGCTAAGCAGCTGGGGGCTGGAATCCTCAGCGCAGTAAGGCCCAAGCTTTCTGGGCACCCCCCACTGCGATTTGCAACCCGCAGCTGCCCCAGAAGATGGCGCGTTCATTGAAGCGCCATCCTCTGGCGCTGAACCCCGCTCTTCCAGTGGCCCTGGTGCGGTGGCTCACTGGGTAATAAAGGGGTTGGGGCCAGCTTTGTATTATCAGCTGGTCCTAAGCCCGAAATTTATGGCGGTCACGCCAATATTAGACATGATCGCCATGAATTTCTATTAAATTGTTTTTAAAAAACACAACACAGAGAAATATTTTTTTATTAGAAATAAAAAAAAAAAAAAGCCATTAGGGACTCCATCTTTAATTTAAAAAATCCTCTTCCGTCCGACGTAGTCCAAAACGCGATGTCCACTCTGCTACATCCCTGTGCATAGATATACATGTCTGTACACAGGGATAGCAGGCTTGAGAACAATCTCAGCTCTGCTACATCATCTCTGTGCACAGACATGTATGTTTGTACACAGGGAGAGCAGGCGGACTCTAGGACCCTGGAGCTGCCGCAGCCCGCAAGACCCGGAGCCCAGCACAGAGCACACAGCAGAGAGCCGAAAGAGAGGTAAGGAGCATTTCTCCCCCCTCCATTCCTTCGCTCCCCGCTCGCTCCCCCAGCACAGTCCTAACTTAGGACTGGGAAGGGGGGGGCAGACTCGTTACTGTGCAAGTAATCCCTGCGATTACTCGCAGAGTAACGAGTCGGGCGAATCCCTTACTACTCGGCGAGTACCGAGTAGTAACGAGTAGATTTGCCCATCCCTACTATCTATCTATCTATCTATCTGTCTGTCTGTCTGTCTGTCTGTCTGTCTGTCTGTCTATCTATCTATCTATTTATCTATCTATCTATCTATCTATCCTGTCAGGAAAAGATGAATTCTTTTCATTATTTTAAAAAGACAGTCAGTGCTGACATATCTCTCCACCCCCTGTTCATTCGTAAGGGGGTTGCAGAGAACTTCTTCTTGCTTCCCACAACCAAGAATTTTACGACAAGTCGTAAAAACTCTGAGTTAAGCAGAATTCAGCTGATGTAATCTGGTTTTGTCCTTGTGATATTCCTTTGTCTTAAGTCACCAACTTTTAATGTCAAATTTAATAAGACCCGTTCATGGCACAAATTCATAAATCATATATTTGGAATATTTACCTTTTTCAGTTATGATGGTATATCTGATATGTCTGGAACACTGCCAGAAACCTGTGAAATGAGTTCTGATCTTCCGCACATGACAGACATATTATATTTGGCATCGATTTTCATGTAAACATCCGAGGGAAAATGTGGTGCCCTGTGCTAGGTAGCCAGGTAAGGCAAAGAACCAACTAGTTCACTAAGGGATTTCCACATCTGGTACCTTATTTACACACAACACCTTCCACTCCAGGCCTGCAGGGGGAGCTCCACTGGCTGCTGTTAAGCCAGATACCCTATAAAGACAGGTGCTGGGGGCGGAGTTAGCCAGAGTGTGCAGTCGCTAGGAGAACTGTGAAGATCAGCTCAGTGCCTAGTGAGCTAAACTGGTCACCGGAGCTGTGCTAGGCCCGAGATCAGTGCACTGCCAGAGCCAGTGTGATAGCGGTAGCCAAGCAGGAGCCCTCAGTGTAGCAACACGGGTCTGAAAGAGTAGGAAAGGTCAGGCCTGGTTTCTTATGCGCCAGACTCAAGACAAGCGAGCAGGACAAGGAGGCTTATAACTCACTCGGTGTAGAAGTCCCAAGGTGTTTCCCTCAGACCTGGATGTGTACCTGGAGAACCATCAGTAAAGGTACCGGAAAGACTTTCTTGTGTGAGTGTCCATGCCTTTGGCCTGTCCCTCACAGCAAAGACTGTGCAGCCCCATTCCAACTGCGCTGCCCCATTCCACCATTATTACCCTACAGCCCCGGGGACCCAGCTCTTCCTGTAGAGAGCTAAAACACCTTGCTGCCGCCCATCACCAAGGAGGTTCCACCAGTGCCAATGCCATCACCGGACCTACAGGTGGCGTCACGACTGACAATAACTTTTTCCCAAACAAAACAAATCCCCCTCTTTATTTTGTCACCAAGGGCACAGACTCGGGCACTGACCACCCGTGACATCCCCGTATCAGTACGCTCGAGATCCGAATACCTCAATCCCAGACAAAAACATGATGTCCATGGTTTTGACATGGGAGTGGCCAATCCAAATATATGAAAAATGGAGGTTTTTGAGAATTGTGGAAAAAAGTGGGTTTCAGAGAACCAGCCCACCAGGGGGTGAACACAAGTGGAAGTTCCTGGATTTTATGGCCTATTACATAAAACAAAAGTGTCCATCTTGGCTTCATTCTACCCTGGGACATCAGACGCAGCACAACACTAACACTGCGTGGAGGAATCATACACCATTTCTGGGGAGCCGTCTTCCCCATTGTATCCGAGTTTCATTGCATGGAACAGATTTTGCAATTTCTTACTTTAATTCCTTTTATTTTAATAACTGTTTATGCATATATGTAAATTGTCTGTTTTGTAATATGTTTTATATCTTTTTGTAAACACTGCCAACTTTGGGAGTAAAAAACTTTAGAATCTGCTTAGTTTCATTTTTCTTGTTGTATGACAAGCTGATATGCACCTTCCGCTATTTCACGTTACCAAACAGGTTACCATTGCACCTAAAAGAGATCGGTGGTGGCAGCATAATTTTTGTATTTATGTGATATTGTGGACCTGATGGTGACTGGATCGAGGTCTATATACATTCCTGGCAGGAACTGGTGGTATATATACATCCCGTCACAGCATATTCCACAGTAGACAACATAAATTAGGGCAGCTGGGCTCCTTTTCTTATTTGGCCAGCAGGATAAGAGTGCACCAGAGAGCTGCAGGTCCTGACAAAGTTTTCATAACATATCCCATATCTATTATCTACCAATCTATTATCTATCCATCTATCTATCTATCAATTATCAATATACTGTATCTATCCAGCTACTATCTACCAATCTATCTATATCATTATCTTTCTATCCCATTTCTATTAGCTATCTGTCTGTCCATCTATCTATTTACCCTGTTCATCATCCATCTATCAATCTATCTTTTATCTATTATGCGATCATCTATCTATCCTTCTATCTAGTATATTACATGCTATACATAACACAAGCTATAATATTTTTTTTATACATATATACATACAGTCATATGAAAAAGTTTGGGCACCCCTCTTAATCTTACTCATTTTTTTTGTTTTTTTGCAACAACTATTTCAGTGTGATATATGTAATAACTGATGGACACAGTAATATTTCAGGATTGAAATGAGGTTTATTGTACTAACCAAAAATGTGAAATATGCATTATTTAAAAATTTGACAGGTGCAGAAGTATGGGCACCCTTCTTATTTTCGTGATTTGAATACTCCTAACTACTTTTTACTGACTTACTGAAGCACTAAATTGGTTTGCTAACCTCATTGAGCTTTGTCCTTCATAGCCCGATGTATCCAATCATAAGAAAAGCTGTTTCAGGTGTCCACTTGCAATTTGTTCTCCTAGTTGCATCTTCTCTGAGGAGTGGCATCATGGGCTCCTCAAAACAGCTTCCAAATGATCTGAAAAAAACGATTGTTCAACATAGTTGTTCAGGGGAAGGATACAAAAAGTTGTCTCAGAGATTTAACCTGTCAGTTTCTACTGTGAGGAACATAGTAAGGAAATGGAAGACCACAGGGACAGTTCTTGTAAAGGCCAGAAGTGGCAGGCCAACAAAAATATCAGAAAGGCAGAGAAGAAGAATGGTGAGAACAGTCAAGAACAATCCACAGACCACCTCCAAAGACCTGCAGCATCATCTTGCTGCAGATGGTGTCACTGTGCATCGGTCAACAATACAGCGCACACTGCACAAGGAGAAGCTGTATGGGAGAGTGATGCGAAAGAAGCCGTTTCTCCATGCACGCCTCAAACAGAGTCGCCTGAGGTATGCAAAAGCACATTTGGACAAGCCAGTTTCATTTTGGAATAAGGTCCTGTGGACTGATGAAACAAAGATTGAGTTGTTTGGTCATACAACAAGGCGTTATGCATGGAGCCACAAAAACACAGCATTCCAAGAAAAACACTTGCTACCCACTGTCAAATTTGGGGCAGGGTCCATCATGCTTTGGGGCTATGTGGCCAATGACGGCACCGGGAATCTTGTTAAAGTTGAGGGTCGCATGGATTCCACTCAGAATCAGCAGATTCTTGAGAATGATGTTCAAGAATCAGTGTCAAAGTTGAAGTTACCCCGGGGATGGATCTTTCAGCAAGACAATGATCCAAAACACCGCTCCAAATCTACTCAGGCATTCATGCAGAGGAACAATTACAATGTTCTGGAATGGCCATCCCAGTCCCCAGACCTGAATATCATTGAACATCTGTGGGATGTTTTGAAGCGGGCTGTCCATGCTCGGCGACCATCAAACTTAACTGAACTGGAATTGTTTTGTAAAGAGGAATGGTCAAAAATACCTTCATCCAGAATCCAGGAACGCATTAACAGCTCCAGGAAGCGACTAGAGGCTGTTATTTTTGCAAAAGGTGGATCTACTAAATATTAATGCCACTTTTCTGTTGAGGTGCCCATACTTTTGCACCTGTCAATTTTTTAAATAATGCATATTTCACATTTTCGGTTAGTACAATAAACCTCATTTCAATCCTGAAATATTACTGTGTCCATCAGTTATTACATATATCACACTGAAATAGCTGTTACAAAAACCCAAATTTAAACAAAAAAAATGAGTAAGAGTAAGAGGGGTGCCCAAACTTTTTTATATGACTGTATATATATCTATCTATCTATATATATACTAGCTGTGAGCCCGATGCAAATGCATCGGGATTCTAGAACGTGCATTAATTTGATTATAGTAGTTATAGCTGTTAGCCTGATGCAAATGCATCGGGTATCTAAAATATGTTTATTGTTTTTTTTAAAGATTTTTAAATAATAATCGCATCATCAATAGCAATAATATAAGCCATAGCATTATTATTAGCAGTAATAGCAGTATTAATAGCATTATTAGCAGTATTATGAGCATTAATAACAGTATTAATAGCATTAATAGCATTATTATTGGCATTAATAGCATTATTAGCATTAATAATAGCATTAATAACATTATTAATAGCATTAATAGCATTATTATTAGCATTTATAGCATTAATAATAGCATTATTAGCATTAATAATAGCATTAATAACATTATGAATAGCATTAATAGCATTATTATTAGCATTAATAGCATTAATAATAGCATTATTAGCATTAATAATAGCATTATTAACATTATTAATAGCATTAATAGCATTATTATTAGCATTAATAGCATTATTAATAGCATTAATAGGATACATATTAGCATTAATAGCATTAATAGCATAATTAATAGCATTAATAGCATTATTAATAGCATTAATAGCATTATTATTAGCATTAATAGCATTAATAATGGCATTATTAGCATTAATAATACCATTAATAACATTATTAATAGCATTAATAACATTATTATTAGCATTAATAGCATTATTATTAGCATTAATAGCATTAATAATGGCATTAATAGGATAAATATTAGCATTAATAGCATTAATAGCATAATTAATAGCATTAATAGCATTATTAATAGCATTAATAGCATAATTATTAGCATTAATAGCATTAATAGATAAATATTAGCATTAATAGCATAATTAATAGCATTAATAGCATTATTAATAGCATTAATAACATTATTATTAGCATTAATAGCATTAATAATAGCATTATTAGCATTAATAATAGCATTAATAACATTATTAATAGCATTAATAGCATTATTATTAGCATTAATAGCATTAATAGCATTATTATTAGCATTAATAGCATTAATAATACCATGAATAGGATAAATATTAGCATTAATAGCAATATAGCATATTAATAGCAATAGATATTAATAGCATTAATAGCATTAATTATTAGCATTAATAGCATTAATAATAGCATTATTAGCATTAATAATAGCATTAATAAACATTATTAATAGCATTAATCGCATTATTATTAGCATTAATAGCATTAATAGCATTATTATTAGCATTAATAGCAGTAATAATACCATGAATAGATAAATATTAGCATTAATAGCATTAATAGCATAATTAATAGCATTAATAGATTAATAGCATTATTAATAGCATTAATAGCATTATTATTAGCATTAATAGCATTATAGGAGAAATATTAGCATTAATAGCATAATTAATAGCATTAATAGCATTATTAATAGCATTAATAACATTATTATTAGCATTAATAGCATTAATTAATAGCATTATTAGCATTAATAATAGCATTAATACATTATTAATAGCATTAATAGCATTATAATTAGCATTAATAGCATTAATAGCATTATTATTAGCATTAATAGCATTAATAATACCATAATAGATAATATAGCATTAATGCATTATAGCATTAATTAATAGCATTAATAGCATTTATTAATAGCATTAATAGCATTATTATAGCATTATATAGCATTATAGCATAAATATAGCATTAATAGCATTAATTATAGCATAATAGATTATTAATAGCATTAATACATTATTATTAGCATTAATAGCATTAATAATAGCATTATTAGCATTAATAATAGCATTAATAACATTATTAATTAAGCATTAATAGCATTATTATTAGCATTAATAGCAATTATTAGCATTAATAGCATTAATAATATCTACATAATAGGATAAATATTAGCATTAATAGCAATAATAGCATAATTAATAGCATTTAATTAGCATTTATTAATAGCATTAATAGATAATATTAGCATTAATAGCATTAATAGGATAAATATTAGCATTAATAGCGAATTAATACATTTATAATAGCATTATTAATAGCATTAATAGCATTATTATTAGCATTAATAGCATTAATATACATTATTATAGCATTAATAATTAGCATTAATAACATTATTAATAGCATAATATACATTATTATTATCATTAATAGCATATAATATAGCATTATTAGCATTTAATATACTTAATAAACATTATTAATAATTTATTAATTATTATTTATATTAATAGAATTATTATTAGCAGTAATATCATATTATTAGCATTTTATTTTTATTATTATTTTTTATTAATTATGTATTATTTTTTATATTTTTTTATTATTTTAATTATTTTTTTTATTATAATATTTATTATTTAGTGAGAAGTGAGACAAAGGTCTGATTATGCATATATTTATTTTTTTTATTATTATTTTTATTAATTATTTATTATTTTTAATTTATTTTTTATTATTTTTTAATTATTTTTAAATTATTTTTTTATATTATTTAATTTATTTATTTTTTTTAAGTGAGAGTGAGACACAGTTCTCATTCAGGTGCGCAATTTTTTTTTTTTTTAATTATTATTTTTATTTAATTATTTAATATTTTTTATTTATTTTTTTATTATTTTTAAATTATTTTTAAATTAGTTTTTATATTATTTAATTTATTTATTTTTTTAAGTGAGAGTGAGACACAGTTCTCATTCAGGTCCGCATTTTTTTTTTTTTTTTTTATTATTATTTTTATTTAATTATTTAATATTTTTTATTTATTTTTTTATTATTTTTAAATTATTTTTAAATTAGTTTTTATATTATTTAATTTATTTATTTTTTTAAGTGAGAGTGAGACACAGTTCTCATTCAGGTCCAGTCATTTTTTTTAATATTTTTATTATTTTTATTATTAAATTATTATTTTAGTATTATTATTAATTTAATTATTTTTATTAATTATTTATTTTTATTATTATTTTTTAATTATTTTTAAATTATTTTTTTTATTATTTAATTTATTTATTTTTTTAAGTGAGAGTGAGACACAGTTCTCATTCAGGTCCGCATTTTTTTTTTTTTATTATTATTTTTATTTAATTATTTAATATTTTTTATTTATTTTTTTATTATTTTTTAATTATTTTTAAATTATTTTTTTTATTATTTAATTTATTTATTTTTTTAAGTGAGAGTGAGACACAATTCTCATTCAGGTCCGCCTTTTTTTTTTTTTTTATTATTATTTTTATTTAATTATTTAATATTTTTTATTTATTTTTTTATTATTTTTTAATTATTTTTAAATTATTTTTTTTATTATTTAATTTATTTATTTTTTTAAGTGAGAGTGAGACACAGTTCTCATTCAGGTCCGCATTTTTTTTTTTTATTATTATTATTTTTATTTAATTATTTATTATTTTTAATTTATTTTTTATTATTTTTAAATTATTTTTTAATTATTATTTTTATTATTAAATTTATTTATTTTTTGTAAGTCAGAGTGAGACGCAGTTCTCATTCAGGTCTGCCTTGTTTTTTTCCCATTGACATACATTACCGGTGTGTCGCGATTTTATGGCCGGCCACCTGGTTCTATTTGTCGGCCCTAAAATCGCGGACACACCGCTAATGCATGTCTATGGGCAGTCAGCTCGAATTCTGATTGGTCGGCGTTCAATCCGAAATCGGGCTGACTGCCCATAGAGATGCATTAGCGGTGTGTCCGCGATTTTAGGGCCGACAAATAGAACCAGGTGGGCGGCCATAAAATCGCCGACACACCGGTAATGTATGTCAATGGGGAAAAAAAGGCGGACCTGAATGAGAACTGCGTCTCAGTTTTGAGGGGCTCTTCTGATTGGCTGAGGGCAGTATACAGTGACCAATCAGAAGAGGTCCTCAGATCTCATTAAGGTAGAATGGCGGATTTTTCGTCCATTCTATCTTAATGAGAAGGAAGAGGACGTCGGAGGTGGAAGTTAGCGAAAAGAAGACAGAAGATCCCCGGGGCCGGACGAAGAGGCGGAGATGGCTGAAAGAAGCGAGAAGACCCCCGGGGCCGGAGGAAGAGGACGCCTGGCCGGACGGAGGATCAGATGACAAAGAAGACATGTAAGTATGTGCGGACATGGGGGGGCTGTGTGGACATTAGTGGGGGTTGTGTTTTTGCGGGGTGGCTGTGCGGACATGGGGTGGGCTGTGCGGACATAGGGGGTGGGCTGTGCGGACATAGGGGGTGGGCTGTGCGGACATAGGGGGTGGGCTGTGCGGACATAGGGGGCGGGCTGTGCGGACATAGGGGGCGGGCTGTGCGGACATAGGGGTCGGGCTGTGCGGACATAGCGGTCGGGCTGTGCGGACATAGGGGTCGGGCTGTGCGGACATAGGGGTCGGGCTGTGCGGACATAGGGGTCGGGCTGTGCGGACATAGGGGCGGGCTGTGCGGACATAGGGGTCGGCCGTGCGACATAGGGGCGGGCTGTGCGGACATAGGGGCGGGCTGTGCGGACATAGGGGGGGCTGTGCGGATAGGGGGGGGTGGCGAATTGTGGGTAGCGGGGAGCGGAGGCGGCAGTGCCGCCTCCGCTCCATGGTCCCCGGGTAGCGATTTGCGGCTCAGGCAGCGACTCGCAATGGCCTCGCGGCCATTGCTCGCGCTACCTGAGTCGGTAAATCGCTAAGGTTGTAGCCGGGCCTGTGGATCGATTTTGGGCCAGCGGCTCGCAATGGCCGCTTCGCGGCCATTGCTCGCCCTGGCCAGCGACTCGCAATGGCCTCGCGGCCATTGCTCGCGCAGCATTGGGCGCTTCGCGCCCAATGTTAAATTCGTATCCACATGACCACGCCGGAAGTAGCGCGCGGAGGGGCGCTTTTCCGATTCGCGATTATATAATAGATATATATATATATATATATATACTGTGGCAAGACGACTCGCTCGGCTGCAGTCAGAAGTAGACACAGGAATGGTGTTCGGCTACAGGTTATTGGTACAGCATAAACCCAGAAGATTTTGGCAATAAACAACGTAGCCTCACTGGCTTGAAAGGTAAAACAAAACAAAAATCTTAACGAGTATACACAGCCTGGATGCGTACAGGTCCGCCTGTACTGCCTGGCAGCAATCTCCAGCTACTCCTCAGCTGAACTCCACAGTTTGTAGGCTGCACACTTCAGTCTCTCTAACCACAGAAAAAACACAGGACTGAGCTTTCAATGTGGCTCAGCCACACACTCAGGGTTCCCCTAAAACCACTTACCCTTTTGAAATTTACCCTGCAACAGATAACCTGCTGGGGACCTTTTACAGGTTTTAGGTCACACAGGCTAGTAACCTGCGTGACACGTACCTCCCCTCAAATACAAGGCCAGTGACCCCGTCACAATATATATGTAATGACCGGTGGTAAGGCCGCGGGTGTGTGTGTATGATCTTTCTCAACAGAATCCCCATACTCAGGTTTAACCGGTAATAACGTTTCTTTACTGGCAAACATGTTTATATCACAGTCAACCGAACTATATGCGCACTTGTATATATTAGAGTCTCTGGATCTTCACTTCTTCCGGGTACGCCGCAAGAAAAGAAAAAAGCACAACAATGAAAGTATCTTTCCCTAACTTTCCCTAAAATCACGTACCAGTCTATCACAGAAGAAGATGTCGCTCCCACGTCGCAGGCCTGGGGATCTCACGAGGACGGGTCCCGGTGCAGCGCTGAAGGGGGAAACTCCTCAGTCTTCTTCTTTAGTCTCCTTCCACAGGTAACGGAATTTTTCTTTTAATGTCTCTCCCAGTCTCAGGGCACACCGAGCAGCAGAAGGGGGCCCACAGCAGCACAGAAGTCTCTCTCAGTCTCGGGGCACCCCGAGCAGCAGGAGGGAGATCACGGCAGTACAAATGGCTCCCTTATGTCAGTCACGGCCCCTGCACATGCACTCCGGGTGCTCGGCGGGCAAGGTTTTGCAGAGCGGCCAGAGTCACAGCACCAAAGTCCAGTGGCCCAGGATCAGTCACGGGGGCTTCTGCGGGGTGATTTTTCCGGCAAGGTGTAGCAAAGTAGCCCTCTTTCAACAGACATCCACAAGCAGGTCTTCCCTTGCTCAGCTCTGGATCTGCACTGACTTCCTGCTGCTCTCTCTTCCTGAGTAAACACATTTGCTGAAAAGGGAATTTCCCACTTCCCTGCGTTTGTTTCAGCACTTGTCCACAAGGGGCAGTGGCGGACTGTGCACAGTTCATTTCCATATCCATTTCTATGATACAATCTGAATTGCTCACCTCACTACATACCCCCCCACTTAAAGGTTGACAGTCCCTGTCAACAACCATCGGTTCCAAGGCAGTGATGGCTGTGGATATCACAGGGATTGATCTCCGGCGGAGTAGGGACCTCTGTTGGGGGAAACCGTCATCCCCCCGTTCACCTTTGCTCCCTTGTTCAGGGCTCACAATATCTCCAATAAACTCAGTCACGTTTTCTACCCGGGGAGAGTAGGATCGCCGGCGGTAGCGGCGCCGGTTGGGGGCAAATCTGCTTCCTTTAACGGGAACACCCCCAGGACCGGTGACCTCGGCGGCCTCTGTACCCCTCTCTCCCTTCACAACATCAAACTGTACCACCTCCCCATCACCAACGCTGCGGAGGCACTTACGAGGATTGTTACACTTTATGGCAGTCTGATGTACAAACACGTCATCCTTTGTGTCATTCCTGTTGATGAAGCCATACCCATCACGGACATTAAACCACTTCACCGTCCCCTGGACCCGAGTGGCCAGCACTTTCTTATCGGTCCGGCTCTGTCTCTTCACACCCTTTTCCCTGATCTCCCCTGCCGAGCGAGCTGCTTTGGCGGGGGCGTCTAGTTTAAAAGTGGCTGCTGTTGTGGGGCATGACTTGCTGGTTCTGGTATATCGGACCACGGGTGGAGGATGCGGTCATCGGTTTGCCCTATGGCGGGGGTCGCCGCATGTCCAGCACCTTCCCATAGGCCGGCTGGGTTGCTGTCTCGCTTGCCTGTCCGCCTGTTGGTCTAGCATGAGCTGTAGCTGTAGTATCTGTTTCTGCAACTCTGCTACTATCTGCTTCAATTCTTCCGTGTCACTGTTCGGAGTGCTGGCACCGGATATGGACCTGCAGGCCGTAGTATAAGTCTGGTTATAAGCTACTACCGGGAGGAGATTCTGTTGATCACACATCCTGCCGACTACGCCAGATGTAATGACCGGTGGTAAGGCCGCGGGTGTGTGTGTATGATCTTTCTCAACAGAATCCCCATACTCAGGTTTAACCGGTAATAACGTTTCTTTACTGGCAAACATGTTTATATCACAGTCAACCGAACTATATGCGCACTTGTATATATTAGAGTCTCTGGATCTTCACTTCTTCCGGGTACGCCGCAAGAAAAGAAAAAAGCACAACAATGAAAGTATCTTTCCCTAACTTTCCCTAAAATCACGTACCAGTCTATCACAGAAGAAGATGTCGCTCCCACGTCGCAGGCCTGGGGATCTCACGAGGACGGGTCCCGGTGCAGCGCTGAAGGGGGAAACTCCTCAGTCTTCTTCTTTAGTCTCCTTCCACAGGTAACGGAATTTTTCTTTTAATGTCTCTCCCAGTCTCAGGGCACACCGAGCAGCAGAAGGGGGCCCACAGCAGCACAGAAGTCTCTCTCCGTCTCGGGGCACCCCGAGAAGCAGGAGGGAGATCACGGCAGTACAAATGGCTCCCTTATGTCAGTCACGGTCCCTGCACATGCACTCCGGGTGCTCGGTGGGCAAGGTTTTGCAGAGCGGCCAGAGTCACAGCACCAAAGTCCAGTGGCCCAGGATCAGTCACGGGGGCTTCTGCGGGGTGATTTTTCCGGCAAGGTGTAGCAAAGTAGCCCTCTTTCAACAGACATCCACAAGCAGGTCTTCCCTTGCTCAGCTCTGGATCTGCACTGACTTCCTGCTGCTCTCTCTTCCTGAGTAAACACATTTGCTGAAAAGGGAATTTCCCACTTCCCTGCGTTTGTTTCAGCACTTGTCCACAAGGGGCAGTAGCGGACTGTGCACAGTTCATTTCCATATCCATTTCTATGATACAATCTGAATTGCTCACCTCACTACAATATATATATATATATATATATATATATATATATATGCATACATGTATGTGTGTGTGATGTGACATGTGCTGTGCAGCCTGGCCATGTAAAAGCAAAATTCACTTATGGGGGCAGATAGGTTTTGTGGTATGTGGACTGGTAGGGTTTGTATGCCAGGGTTGCTTTTTGGTTCCAGTCCGGCCCTAGTGATGATACACTGGCCCGCCCCCTGCTCCTGTCCTTGCAGTCACTTAGCATGTGTACACTGCAGCCGGCAACAGTAGTGCCACCACCCACAGTGCGCACAGAATGCGACCGCAGCCCGCAAGAGACAGTGAACTTGGTGGCTGGGACTGCATCAGATCCGCATTCTGCTCTGGTGTGCTTGCTTACATAGCACACTGCGGGATGACAAGCCCACCCTCTACACTCCGTAGAAGAGCATTAGGAAGAATTCAGGAAGGAGACAGGTGGGCTGTGTGCCATTATTGTTAAAGCCCAGATGGCCATTGACTAGAGTTGGATGGCTGGCTCTCTTGAAAAAACTAAGTGAGGGCCCAGTGCTAGGTGTTCCATATGTATCCAGGTTATAATTTGTGATGTAGCACTGAAGTAGGGAAATATTGATAGCAGCCAAACAGAGGATGGGAAAGCTGGATACTGAAGGAAAGAAGCTCTTTCCTCAGCATCCAGCCAATCCCATTCCCTGCTCTATTATTCATCTTTCCCTCAGTACCCAGCTAAACATATACTCTGATATCATGGAATAGGTTGCTGCTGAAGGAAAGAGACAAGTGTGTCATGTATTTATCCCATACCCCAAAGTGTCAGCACCCCTGCCCTGTACCCCCAGTGTCAGTGTCATTATCCTGTACCTCTAGTGTCAACATCATTATTCTGTAACCTGAGTGTCAGTGCCCCTATCCAGTGTCATTATCCCGTACCAAAAGTGTCAGCGTTGTTATCCTGTACCCAGGGCCGGTTTTAGGCAAAATGGGGCCCTGGGCAAAAGGTTAAAGTGAGGCCTTAAATGCTGACATATTGCACTCAGACATTTAGGGTACATTTACAAGTGCCGATTTCAGACTGGTAAATGAGCGAGATCTATAAATATTCAAGACATTCAGCGCTTGTTTCCAATCTTTTTAGCCATCATGATGAAGAATGATAGGTGCAGAAAATCACTGGTAGAGCAATCTGCCCCTACAATATCATGCTATCGGCAGCAGATTTGCAGTTAGCACCAGGTGATGTGCTATCGAGAGCAAGGATTATTGTTCCTCCATAAACAGTCCAATCATCCGATGATGAGCAGCAATTTGCTCATTTGTTGGGCGATTGCCAACATGTTTACAAATAGGAACTCTCATCTGTGCATCCTGGATTTATAAATGTGGATGTTACATACACGCAACACACGGTATGTGACACAAACATTTTATATTACAAAATGTGGAAGAAAAAGCGGCACTCACCGACTATTGTTGCTTGCAGAATGGAACTTTTATTCCAGTAAAATCATAGTTATAGTGGGCAGGGAGGGAGTCAGCGGGATCGGACAACGGTCACCATTTCACGCTATTAGCTGCCGCATTATATATTACAGGTATACACCTAGCACACACACATCCATTCCCATCATAGTCTGTCTGTGTCATACAGGACGGCTCCTCCAGGGAAAGTCACTCTTTCTAACCATTTATACTCTGACAAAGAGATGGGGATTGTGAGCACAGGACTCCTTATTTTTATTAAAAATTAAACATGGCTCATTCCTTTCAAAAACGGTACCACCCCTGTCTACAGGTTGTTTGTGATATTGCAGCGCAGCCAATTGAAGGGAATGGGCCTATGCTGTAATACTACATGTCACGTGTAGACAGGGGTGGTGCTGTTTATGAAAGAATATAGTAAAGTTTTATTAATCTTGGACATCCCCTTTAATGCCTTCTGTTTGATAACTGTCTACAAATTTAGGAATTTAAGAGGTCCCCCACCCTAATTACAGCCATCATGATCATGTGAAGACTGAAGCCTGTGGGGGCGATCCTGCTGCTATTACATGGCTATTACGCAAATTTTATAACTTTCACCACTGAGTGATTTATCGTTTTTGTTTTTTCCTTCCCTTTCTCCAAGAGCCATGACTTTTTTATTTTTCCTTTTACTTAGACATATGAGGGCTTTGTTTTTTTTGCAGAATGAGTTGTACTTTTGAATAATATTATTCATTCTAGTACATAAAGTACTGGAAAATGAGAAAAAAATTCCAAATCCTTTGAAATTGCAAAAAAAGTGCAATTCCACAATGTTTTTTTGAGTTTTTTTATTTACCAGTAAACTATATAGTAAAAGTGATCTTGTAAGTTTATTGTCTGGGTCAGAATAAGCAGATATCAGACATTTTTTTTACTTCAATGACTAAAAAAAAAACCAGAAATTTGTAAAAAAAAACAAAACAAAAACAAATTATATATATACTAGATGGCGGCCCGATTCTAAAGAATTGGGTAGTCTAGAATCCATATATAGTTTATTTACTAATAGTTAGGGGAGTGCGGTGAAATGAATTGTGTGTATACAGGTGGCTCAGTGGGTAGCAGAGTATACGGTGGCTCAGTGGTTAGCACTCCGCGGTGGCTCAGTGGTTAGCACTGCGTGGTGGCTCAGTGGTTAGCACTGGGCGGTGGCTCAGTGGTTAGCACTGCGCGGTGCTCAGTGGTTAGCACTGTGCGGTGGCTCAGTGGTTAGCACTGCGCGGTGGCTCAGTGGTTAGCACTGCGCGGTGGCTCAGTGGTTAGCACTGGGCGGTGACTCAGAGGTTAGCACGCCGCGGTGGCTCAGTGGTTAGCAGTAAGTGCGGTGGCTCAGTGGTTAGCAGTGAGTGCGGTGGCTGAGTGGTTAGCAGTGAGTGCGGTGGCTCAGTGGTTAGCAGTGAGTGCGGTGGCTCAGTGGTTAGCAGTGAGTACGGTGAGATTGGTCAGCGCAGCGCCGTGGGCAGAGTGGTCAGCGCAGGGCCGTGGGCAGAGTGGTCAGTGCAGTGCCATGGGCAGAGTGGTCAGCGCAGGGCCGTGAACAGAGTGGTCAGTGCAGCGCTGTGGGCAGAGTGGTCAGCGCAACGCCGTGGGCAGGGTGGGAAGCGCAGCGCCGTGGGCAGAGTGGTGAGCGCAGCGCCGTGGGCAGAGTGGTCAGCGCAGTGCCGTGGGCAGAGTGGTCAGCGCAGCGCTGTGAGCTGAGTGATCAGCGCAGGATGGAGGCAGAGTGGTCAGCGCAGGATGGAGGCAGAGTGGTCAGCGCAGGATGGAGGCAGAGTGGTCAGGGCAAGATGGAGGCAGAGTGGTCAGCACAGGATGGAGGCTCAGTGGTCAGTGCAGGATGGAGGCTCAGTGGTCAGCACAGGATGGAGTGGTCAGCACAGGATGGAGGCAGAGTGGTCAGCGCAGAATGGAGACAGAGTGCTCAGCGCAGGATGGAGACAGAGTGGTCAGCACAGGATGGAGGCAAAGTGGACAGCGCAGGATGGAGGCAGAGTGTTCAGTGCAGGATGGAGGCAGAGTGGTCAGCGTAGGATGGAGTGGTCAGAAGAGGATGGAGGCTCAGTGGTCAGCGCAGGATGGAGACTCAGTAGTCAGCACAGGATGGAGTGGTCAGCGCAGGATGGAGGCAGAGTGGTCAGCGCAGAATGGAGGCAGAGTGGTCAGCGCAGGATGGAGACAGAGTGGTCAGCGCAGGATGGAGGCAAAGTGAACAGCGCAGGATGGAGGCAGAGTGGTCAGCGCAGGACAGAGGCAGAGTGGTCAGCGTAGGATGGAGTGGTCAGAAGAGGATGGAGGCTCAGTGGTCAGCGCAGGATGGATGGCTCAGTGGTCAGAACAGGATGGAGACTCAGTGGTCAGCGCAGGATGGAGGCTCAGTGGTCAGCGCAGGATGGAGGCAGAATGGTCAACGCAGGATGAAGGCAGAGTGGTCAGCGTAGGATGGAGGCAGAGTGGTCAGTGCAGGATGGAGTGGTCAGCGCAGGATGGAGGCTCAGTGGTCAGTGCAGGATGGAGGCTCAGTTGTCAGCGCAGGATGGAGGCTGAGTTGTCAGCGCAGGATGGAGGCTCAGTGGTCAGCGTAGAATGGAGGCTCAGTGGTCAGCGCATGATGGAGGCAGAGTGGTCAGCGCAGGATGGAAACAGAGTGGTCAGCGCAGGATGGAGTGGTCTGCAGAGGATGGAGGCTCAGTGGTCAGCGCAGGATGGAGGCTCAGTGGTGAGCGCAGGATGGAGGCTCAGTGGTCAGCACAGGATGGAGGCTCAGTGGTCAGCGCAGGATGGAGGCTCAGTGGTCAGCACAGAATGGAGGCAGACTGGTCAGCACAGGATGGAGGCAGAGTGGTCAGCGCAGGATGGAGGCAGAGTGGTGAGCACAGAATAGAGGCAGAGTGGTCAGCGCAGGATGGAGGCAGAGTGATCAGCGCAGGATGGAAGCAGAGTGGTCAGTGCAGAATGGAGGAAGAGTGGTCAGCGCAAGATGGAGGCAGAGTGGTCATCGCAGGATGGAGGCAGAGTGGTCAGCGCAGGATGGGGGCAGAGTGGTCAGCGCAGGATGGAGTGGTCACCAGAGGATTGAGGCTCAGTGGACAGCGCAGGATGGAGGCTCAGTGTTCAGCACAGGATGGAGGCAGAGTGGTCAGCGCAAGATGGAGACAGAGTGGTCAGCGCAGGATGGAGGCAGAGTGGTCAGCGCAGGATGGAGGCAGAGTGGTCAGCGCAGGATGGAGGCAGAGTGGTCAGCGCAGGATGGAGACAGAGTGGTCAGCACTGGATGGAGGCAGAGTGGTCCGTGCAGCGCCGTGGGCAGAGTGGTCAGCGCAGCACCGTGGGCAGAGTGGTCAGCGCAGCATGGTGGGCGGAGTGGTCAGCACAGGATGGAGGCAGAGTGGTCAGCGCAGGATGGAGGCAGAGTGGTGAGCGCAGGATAGAGGCCGAGTGGTCAGCGCAGGATGGAGGCAGAGTGGTCAGTGCAGGATGGAGGCAGAGTGGTCAGCGCTGGATGGAGGCTCAGTGGTGAGCACAGGATGGAATGTCAGTAGTCAGCACAGGATGGAGTGGTCAGCGCAGGATGGAGGCTCAGTGGTCAGCGCAGGATAGAGGCTCAGTGTTCTGCGCAGGATGGAGGCTCAGTGTCAGCACAGGATGGAGGCTCAGTGGTCAGCGCAGGATGGAGGCTCCGTGGTCAGCGCAGGATGGAAGCAGAGTGGTCAGCGCAGGATGGAGGCAGAATGGTCAGCGCAGGATGGAGGCAGAGTGGACAGCACAGGATGGAGGCAGAGTGGTCAGCGGAGGATGGAGGCAGAGTGGTCAGCGCAGGATGGAGTGGTCAGCGCAGGATGGCGGCTCAGTTGTCAGCGAAGGATGGAGGCTCAGTGGTCAGCGCAGGATGGAGGCTCAGTGGTCAGCGCAGGATGGAGGCAGAGTGGTCAGCGCTGGATGGAAACTCAGTTGTCAGCGCAGGATGGAGGCTCAGTGGTCAGCGCAGGATGGAGGCTCAGTGGTCAGCACAAGATGGAGGCAGAGTGGTCAGCGCTGGATGGAGGCTCAGTTGTCAGCGCAGGATGGAGGCTCAGTGGTCAGCACAGGATGGAGGCTCAGTTGTCAGCGCAGGATGGAAGCTCGGTGGTCAGCACAGGATGGAGGCTCACTGGTCAGCGCAGGATGGAGGCTCAGTGGTCAGTGGAGGATGGAGGCTCAGTGGTCAGCGCAGGATGGAAGCAGAGTGGTCAGCGCTGGATGGAGGCTTAGGGGTCAGCACAGGATGGAGCGGTCAGCGCAGGATGGAGGCTCAGTGGTCAGCGCAAAATGGAGGCTCAGTAGTCAGCGCAGGATGGAGGCAGAGTGGTCAGTGCAGGATGGAGACAGAGTGGTCAGCGCAGGATGGAGGCAGAGTGGTCAGTGCAGGATGGAGGCAGAGTGTCAGCGCAGGATGGAGGCAGAGTGGTCAGCGCAGGATGGAGACAGAGTGGTCAGCACTAGGGATGGGCGAATCTACTCGCTAGGACTCGTTACTCGGCGAGTAGTAAGGGACTCGCAGGACTCGGTACTCTGCGAGTTTCCCAGTGATGACTCGCACGAGTCCAATGCAAATCAATATCAATCCTAGTTTTGTCAGAAACGCTGACACTAGGATTGCCATTGTTTGCATTGGACTCGTGCGAGTCATCACTGGCTACTGTGCCAGTGATAGCAGGGAGACTCGCAGATAACTGCTGTTTCTTTGCGAGCCGAGTCCAGCTGTCTTCTCTGTGCAGCTCCAGGGTCCTAGAGCCCGCCTGCTCACAGAGATGATGTAGCAGTGCTGAGATTATTCTCAGTCTGCTCATTCCCTGTGCATGTAGCAGAGAGGACATCGCGTTTTGGACTACGTCGGACGGAAGAGGATTTTTTTAATTAAAGATGGAGTCCCTAATGGCTTTTTTTTTTATTTCAAATAAAAAATTTTCTCTGTGTTTTTTTAACCCTTTATTGGAGATTCTTAGTGGCTGGGTCAAACGTGGCCTGACATTAAGAATCTCGGGCTTAATACCAGCTTGTATAACAAAGCTGGTATTAACCCCTTTATTACCCAGCGTGCTACCGCCACCAGGGCCGCTGGAAGAGCGGGGTTCAGCGCCAGAGGATGGCGCTTCAATGAACGCGCCATCTTCTGGGGCGGCTGCGGGCTGCAATTTGCAGCGGGGGGTGCCCAGAAAGCTTGGGCATCCCTGCGCTGCGGATTCCAGCCCTCAGCTGCTTAGCTGTACCTGGCTAGACATAGAAATTGCGCGGAGCCCCACGCATTTTTTTAAAATTATTTAATGAATTTCAGAGTCAGAGTCTCAGAGTCAGAATCTCAGAATTTTATGAAATAATTTAAAAAAAATGCGTGGGGCTCCGCGCAATTTCTATGTCTAGCCAGGTACAGCTAAGCAGCTGGGGGCTGGAATCCGCAGCGCAGGGATGCCCAAGCTTTCTGGGCACCCCCCGCTGCAAATTGCAGCCCGCAGCCGCCCCAGAAGATGGCGCGTTCATTGAAGTGCCATCCTTTGACGCTGAACCCCGCTCTTCCAGCGGCCCTGGTAGCGGTGGCACGCTGGGTAATAAAGAGGTTAGGGCCAGCTTTGTATTATCAGCTGGCCCTAAGCCCGAAATTTATGGTGGTCACGCCAATATTAGACATGACCGCCATGAATTTCTATTAAATTGTTTTAAAAAAAACACAACACAAAGAAAATTTTTTATTAGAAATAAAAAAAAAAGCCATTAGGGACTCCATCTTTAATTAAAAAAATCCTCTTCCGTCCGACGCAGTCCAAAACGCGATGTCCTCTCTGCTACATCCCCTGTGTATAGATATAGATCTCTATGCACAGGGAATGAGCAGACTGAGAACAATCTCAGCTCTGCTACATCATCTCTGTGCACAGACATTCATGTCTGTACACAGGGAATGAGCAGACTGAGAACAATTTCAGCTCTGCTACATCAGGCAGCCGGCAGGCTCTAGGACCCTGGAGCTGGCAGCCAACACAGAGGAGACAGGACTCTTATCTGTGCGAGTCAGCGATTACTTACAAAGTAAACGAGCAATGCAAATAAATGACAAAACTAGGATTGCTTCAGGCTGAAGCTTCCGAGACACATCTGCGAGTTGTAAATCTCACACTACTCGCTATTACTCGCTTCCCCATTCATTAACATTGGACTCGCTAGACTCGCAACGAGTAGCGAGTCCTGGGCTCGGACTCGCTAGAGTCAAGCGATTCCGAGTAATTTAGGATTCGCCCATCACTAGTCAGCACTGGATGGAGGCAGAGTGGTCCGTGCAGCACCGTGGGCAGAGTGGTCAGCGCAGCACCGTGGGCAGAGTGGTCAGCGCAGCGCTGTGGGCAGAGTGGTCAGCACAGGATGGAGGCAGAGTGGTCAGCGCAGGATGGAGGCAGAGTGGTCAGCGCAGGATGGAGACAGAGTGGTCAGCGCAGGATGGAGGCAGAGTGGTCAGCGCAGGATGAAGGCAGAGTGGTCAGCGCAGGATGGAGTGGTCTGCAGAGGATGGAGGCTCAGTGGTCAGCGCAGGATGGAGGCTCAGTGGTGAGCGCAGGATGGAGGCTCAGTGGTCAGCACAGGATGGAGGCTCAGTGGTCAGCGCAGGATGGAGGCAGACTGGTCAGCACAGGATGGAGGCAGAGTGGTCAGCGCAGGATGGAGGCAGAGTGTCAGTGCAGGATGGAGGCAGAGTGGTCAGCGCTGGATGGAGGCTCAGTGGTCAGCACAGGATGGAGGCTCACTGGTCAGCGCAGGATGGAGGCTCAGTTGGTCAGCGTAGGATGGAGGCTCAGTGGTCAGCGCAGGATGGAGGCAGAGTGGTCAGTGCTGGATGGAGGCTTAGGGGTCAGCACAGGATGGAGTGGTCAGCGCAGGATGGAGGCTCAGTGGTCAGCGCAAAATGGAGGCTCAGTGGTCAGCGCAGGATGGAGGCAAAATGGTCAGCGCAGGATGGAGGCAGAGTGGTCAGCGCAAGATGGAGGCAGAGTGGTCAGCGCAGGATGGAGGCAGAGTGGTCAGCGCAGGATGGAGGCAGAGTGGTCAGCGCAGGATGGAGGCAGAGTGGTAAGAGCTGGATGGAGGCAGAGTGGTCAGCGCAGGATGGAGGCTCAGTGGTCAGGGCAGGATGGAGGCTCAGTGGGTGGTTAGTGCAGGATGGAGGGCCAGTGGATGGTCAGTGCAGGATAGAGGGCAGTGGGTGGTCAGCGCAGGATGGAGGGCCAGTGGGTGGTCAGCGCAGGATTTAGGGCCAGTGGGTGGTCAGCGCAGGATGGAGGGCCAGTGGGTGGTCAGCGCAAGATGGAGGGCCAGTTGGTGGTCAGCGCAGGATAGAGTGCAGTGGGTGGTCAGCGCAGGATGGAGGGCCAGTGGGTGGTCAGCGCAGGATTTAGGGCTAGTGGGTGGTCAGTGCAGGATGGATCCCCTCTCCCATCCAGTCTCACCAGCAGCTGGTGATGAAACCGCAGCAAGTAATGAGCGGTCATGTGATAAGCAGGCTGAAGAGCCTGTCACATGACCGCTCATTACCGGATGCGGGTGAGATGGAGCGGCGGGTGAGACGGGGACGGGGAGGGCTAATGGAGCGGTGTGAGGGCTAATGGAACGGTGGGGGGGCAAAGGAGCGGTGGGGGGGGCCGTAATGGAGCGGTGGGGGGGGCGTAATGGATCGGTGGGGGGGCCGTAATGGAGTGGTGGGGGGGCCGTAATTGAGCGGTGGTGGGGGCCGTAATGGAGCGGTGGGGGGGTGTAATGGAGCGGTGAGGGGGGCGTATTGAAGCGGCAGAGGAGGGTGTAAAGGAGCAGGGGTAGAGGGCGCCCACCGCTCGCCGTTTTGACAGTGGCTCCCGGTGGGTGCTAAAGCGCCACCGCTTACCGCCTTCTTGCTTCACCCTGAGCGGGTGTAGTGCCGAAGCCACTTCCGTCGTGTGACGTCATTTTTGTGCCTTGAAGATGGAAGTGGCTTCGGCTTTTATATAATAGATATATAAAGAAGAAGAAGCTCCATAGCGAAATGGCGTAGGGGTGGGAAGCCCAGGAACAGCATTCTATTACAACAGGTAACTAATATTTAATCCGCTATATAGGACTGGAATACCTCTTTGAGATACTTATATACCTAGTAAGCCTTCCTCAGCTACTTAGAGGAAGAGAGACCGACATCAGGGAACTGATATATATGTATGGATCTGGTTGACTCTATATAGATCGAATAGGAAGTTATAAAGGGTGTTTCTATGCTTACAGGTGTATTTGTTGAGGCATAGTCTTGTTTACATTGGCTAAGTGCAATATTTATGTTATTCTGTATTGATGATAAATTGTAACTGTGCTATGTGTTGCTTCCCTTGTGAATTAGCTCTGATATTGGTTTTATTTTTTATTGATAATAAAGATTAAATCTGTTTAATAATACTTTGATTGGATTTGAGAAATCATTCCTTGATTGAGACCTAAAACGACAGCTTTAATGTAGCCCCATGTGGTGCCACGTTTCAACCTATAGCAGGTCTTTTTCAAGCATGGTGTTCAGTGCACATTAGTGTATCATATATAGGGTGCTTACATAATTGGTAATTGATATAAAAATATAAATAGAATCCACAGTGAAACATATACAATCATATATATTATAGTGACATAAGTGTTGGTACATAGTGCATCTGCTCATCTTATTCATACTATTCTCCAGTGTTTCATATAATACATTTCTCTCTGATTGCTCATTATTAAATCATATTGTGCATATGTGTAAGTAAATACCTCTAATGTCACAGGGAGGTGATTGGTCATCCTGTATTATGAACACACGCTGTCTCCATCAATATCGCCCCCACGCTGTGTCTACAGCGTCTTCCGCATTGCACTGCGCATGCCCACACTTCCGGGTCTTACAGCGCATGCGCGGCGACCACGTCACTGCCGACTCTGCGGTCACATGAGTACTCGGAGGCTAGTGTCGCCATCTTTCTTTCTGGCACTGCGTATTAAGTGCTATTGCATTTGCCCACTTCATATAATCATATAGTACAATTATCAGGGATTTATACAGGACCTATCACGTATACCTGGGGAGTGTAAAACTTCACCCACACTCGACCAGTGGAATAAAAGATGGCGACACTAGCCTCCGAGTACTCATGTGACCGCAGAGTCGGCAGTGACGTGGTCGCCGCGCATGCGCTGTAAGACCCGGAAGTGTGGGCATGCGCAGTGCAATGCGGAAGACGCTGTAGACACATCGTGGGGGCGATATTGATGGAGACAGCGTGTGTTCATAATACAGGACGACCAATCACCTCCACTACACTGGAGAATTGTATGAATAAGAAGAGCACATGCACTATGTACCAACACTTATGTCACTATAATATATATGATTGTATATGTTTCACTGTGGATTCTATTTATATTTTTATATCAATTACCAATTATGTAAGCACCCTATATATGATACACTAATGTGCACTGAACACCATGCTTGAAAAAGACCTGCTATAGGTTGAAACGTTGCACCACATGGGGCTACATTAAAGCTGTCGTTTTTGGATAAGACGTTGGAGTGCTGCCTGTTTTTTCTGGAAAGTATACTGTTTTTTGCATTGGACATTGCAATCTACAGGATGTTTTGCACCCATTTTTTGAGTGGAAGTTTGTGCTGATTTCTTTTTTTCTACTTTGATTGAGACCTAGGTCTGTTTCAGTTAGTAATAGCTTTGGTGGAGTGATCATATTTTATTGACGACTGGTTGTTATATATATATTTATATATATAATATACTAGCTGTAGTACCCGGCTACGCCCGGGTTAATAAATAACTGATGTTAGCTATAACAAAATAGAATTTGAATATGTCATATTAATGACCTGTAAGAAAATAGACGTTGAGCTATGATTGGTTGCTATAGGCAGGCTTATAAATCTCCAGCCAACAGTAAACCTTCCCCCTGGCCGGGCAGTATATGTTACCTCACACATACACATAATAGACAGCTCATGTGACTGACATCTGCCTTAATTCCCTATATGGCATGTGTTGCACATTGGCTGTTTTTAATCAGATGTTTATGTTTGGAAATTAAAGATAGTACACGTATGAGGCGAGTTGTGTGAGGCGATTTGTGCACATCTGTGTCTGTCTGTGTGGTGTGTGTGTGTCCCTGGGGTGTGTGTGTGTGTGTGTCCCTGTGGGGTGAGTGCATGTGTCCCTATAGGGTGTGCATGAGTGTGTGCCCCTTGGGGGGGGTCTGTGTGGTGTGTGTCTCTGTTGTGTGTGTCTATTTGTGGTGTGTGTGTCCCTGTGGGTTGAGTGCATGTGTCCCTATAGGGTGTGTATGTGTTTGTGTCCCTGTGTGGGGGGGGGTGTCTGTGTCTCTGTGTTGTGTATGTGTCCCTGTGGGGTGAGTGCATGTGTCTCTATAGGGTGTGTATGTGTGTGTGTCCCTGTGGGGGGTTCTGTGTGGTGTGTGTGTCTCTTTGTGGTGTGTGTGTGTCCCTGTAGGGTGAGTGCATGTGTCCCTATAGGGTGGCTGTGTGTGTGTGTGTCCCTGTGTGTGGGGGGTCTGTGTGGTGTGTGTGTCTGAGTTGTGTGTGTCTCTTTGTGGTGTGTGTGTCCCTGTGGGGTGAGTGCATGTGTCGCTATAGGGTGTGTGTGTGTCCCCTTGGGTGTGTGTGTCTCTGTGTTGTGTGTGTCTCTTTGTGGAGTGTGTGTGTTTGTTCGGGTGCGTGGTGAGTATTCAATGTTGGGGCTGCACTTTAGCGACTATACTCTTGCTGTTACTCTTTGTGTGCGTGAGGTGTGTATACATGTCCCTGTGCGTGGGGAATATCTCATGTCGGGGCCCCACCTTAGTGACTATATGCTGGTATGTGCTGTTAGTCTTTGGCGCTATCATTAAGCCCCTCTCATTCACAACTGTCAACTGGTAACTGTCACTTTTTCCCCATTATGTAGTTAGGGGCAAAATTGTTTGGTGAATTGGAATGCGCGGGGTTAAAATTTCACCTCACAACATACCCTATGACGCTCCCGGAGTCCAGACGTGTAACTGTGCAAAATTTTGTGGCTATAGCTGACAGCTGTCGATTTTCCTCCAACACTTTTCCATTCACTTTTTCCCTATTATGTAGATAGGGGCAAAATTAATTGGTGAAGTGGAACACGCAGGGTTAAAATTTCGCCTCACAACATAGCCTATGACGCTCTCGGGGTCCAGACATGTGACTGTGCAAAATGTTGTGGCTGTAGTTGCGACGGTGTAGATGCCAATCCCGGATATACATACATACATATACACATACATACACACACACATTCAGCTTTATATATTAGACTAGCTGTAGTACCCGGCTACACCCGGGTTAATAAATAACTGCTGTTAGCTATAACAAAATAGAATTTGAAGATGTCATATTAATGACCTGTAGGAAAATAGAAGCTGAGCTGTGATTGATTGCTATAGGCAGCCTAATAAATCTCCAGCCAACAGTAAACCCTCCCCCTGGCCGGGCAGTATATGTTACCTCACACATACACATAATAGACAGCTCATGTGACTGACATCTGCCTTAATTCCCTATATGGCACATGTGTTGCGCATTGGCTGTTTTTAATCAGATGTTTATGTTTGGAAAATAAAGATAGCACATATATGAGGCGAGTTGTGTGAGGTGATTTGTGCACATCTGTGTCTGTCTGTGTGGTGTATGTGTCCCTGGGGTGTGTATGTGTGTGTCCCTGTGGGGGGGGTCTGTGTGGTGTGTGTCTCTGTGGTGTGTGTCTCTTTGTGTTGTGTGTGTGTGTGTCCCTGTGTGGGGGGGTCTGTGTGGTGTGTGTCTCTGTTGTGTGTGTCTCTTTGTGGTGTGTGTGTGTGTCCCTGTGGGGTGAGTGCATGTGTCCCTATAGGGTGTGTATGTGTGTGTGTCCCTGTGGGGGTGTTGTGTGGTGTTGTGTGTGTCATCTGTGTTGTGTGTGTCTCTTTGTGGTGTGTGTGTGTCCCTGAGGGGTGAGTGCATGTGTCCCTATAGGGTGTGTATGTGTGTATGTCCCTGTGGGGGGTGTCTGTGTGGGTGTGTGTGTCCTGTGTTGTGTGAGTCTCTTTGTGGTGTGTGTGTCCTTGAGGGTGAGTGCATGTGTCCCTATAGGGTGTGTATGTGTGTGTCCCTGTGGGGGGTTCTGTGTGTGTGTGTGTGTCTCTTTGTGGGTGTGTGTCCCTGGGGGGATGAGTGCATGTATCCCTATAGGGTGGCTATGTGTCCTATAGGGAGTTCCATAAGCTGTGTTGTGAGGGAAATTTTAACCTGCGCGTTCCAGTTCACCAAACAATTTTGCCCTATCTACATAATGGGAAAAGTGATAGTTACCAGTTGACAGTTGTGATGAAGGTTAAGATAGCACCAAAGGACTAAACATTGCAATAGTCACTAAGGGGGCCATATGGATATTCACCACACGGGGACATGTATACACACCACACGCACACAAAGAGTAACAGCAAGTGTATAGTCGCTAAAGTGCAGCCCCAACATTGGATACTCACCACGCACCCGAACAAAACACACACACACCACAAAGAGACACACACAACACAGAGACACACACCACACAGACCCCCCCACAGGGACACATACACATAGCCCCCCGATAGGGACACACACACCACAAAGAACACACACACCACACAGACACCCCCACAGGGACACACACATACACACCCTATAGGGACACATGCACTCATCCCTCAGGGACATACACACCACAAAGAGAGACACACAAACACAGAGACACACACACCCCACACAGACACCCCCCCACAGGGACACACACACATACACACCCTATAGGGACACATGCACTCACCCCACAGGGACACCCACACACACCACAAAGAGACACACACAACACAGATACACACACCACACAGACCCCCCCACAGGGACACACACACATACACACCCTATAGGGACACATGCACTCACCCCACAGGGAAACATACACCGCAAAGAGACACACACAACAGAGACACACACCACACAGACCCCCCCCACACAGGGACACACACATACACACCCTATAGGGGCACCAGCACTCACCGCACAGGGACACACACACACCACAAAGAGACACACACAACAGAGATACACACCACACAGACCCCCCCCCCACAGGGACACACACATACACACCCCAGGGACACACACACCACACAGACAGACAAAGATGTGCACAAATCACCTCCCACAACTCGCTTCATACGTGTGCTATCTTTATTTTCCAAACATAAACATCTGATTAAAAACAGCCAATGTGCAACACATGTGCCATATAGGGAATTAAGGCAGATGTCAGTCACATGAGCTGTCTATTATGTGTATGTGTGAGGTAACATATACTGCCCGGCCAGGGGAGGGTTTACTGTTGGCTGGAGATTTATTAGGCTGCCTATAGCAATCAATCACAGCTCAGCTTCTATTTTCCTACAGGTCATTAATATGACATATTCAAATTCTATTTTGTTATAGCTAACAGCAGTTATTTATTAACCCGGGCGTAGCTGGGTACTACAGCTAGTGTATATATATATATGTATATATATACTAGATTAATGCCCGATGCTATCGCATCGGGAGGATGGTGATGTGATGTTGAAGATGTTTTGTGTGACATTTAGAGCAGCACACCTTGAGATGGAGATGTGGTGAACAGCCATCCCGCCCATCTCTTTAGCTGTTCACAAAAACCTGTCCCTGTTGTAAAAGAAAATAATATTTCTCAGCAGCTATGCTGCTGGACCTTAACATCGGGTTCATATCACCAAATAAAAGTATTTGGATGATACACATCTCCCCTCTTATACTAAATGTGTGTTAATCTTAGATTTAGAAATATATGTAAATGTATCACACCTACAGTGTTGGCCGAAAGTATTGACACCCCTGCAATTCTGTCAGATAATACTCAGTTTCTTCCTGAAAATGATCGCAATATCAAATTCTTTGGTATTATTTAGTGATGGGCGAGTCCTAAATTACACGGAATCGCTTGACTCTAGCGAGTCCGAGCCCAGGACTCGCTACTCGTTGCGAGTCTAGCGAGTCCAATGTTAATGAATGGGGAAGCGAGTAATAGCGAGTAGTGTGCGATTTACAAATCGCAGATGTGTATTGGAAGCTTCAGCCTGAAGCAATCCTAGTTTTGTCAGAGACTCTGACAAAACTAGGATTGGCATTGACTTGCATTGGACTCCTTTACTGTGCAAGTAATCGCAGGGAAACTCGCACAGTAAGGAGTCAGGCTGTCTGCTCTGTACAGGCTGCCGCAGCTCCAGGGTCCTAGAGCCCGCCTGCTCTTCCTGTGTGTAGCAGAGCTGAGATTGTTCTCAGTCTGCTCATCCCTGTGCATAGACATCTATATCTATGCACAGGGATGAGCAGAGAGGACATCGCGTTTTGGACTAAGTCGGACGGAAGAGGATTTTTTTAATTAAAGATGGAGTCCCTGATGGCTTTTTTTTTATTTCTAATAAAAATTTTCTCTGTGTTGTGTTTTTTTCTAGCCAGGTACAGCTAAGCAGCTGGGGGCTGGAATCCGCAGTGCAGGGATGCCCAAGCTTTCTGGGCACACCCGCTGCAAATTGCAGCCCGCAGCCGCCCCAGAAGATGGCGCGTTCATTGAAGCTCTTCCAGCAGCCCTGGTGGCGGTGGCACGCTGGGTAATAAAGGGGTTAATACCAGCTTTGTTATACAAGCTGGTATTAAGCCCGAGATTCTTAATGTCAGGCCACGTTTGACCCGGCCACTAAGAATCTCCAATAAAGGGTTAAAAAAACACAACATAGAGAAAATTTTTTTATAAAATAAAAAAAAAAAAGCCATTAGGGACTCCATTAAAAAAATCCTCTTCCGTCCGACGTAGTCCAAAACGCGATGTCCTCTCTGCTACATCCCTGTGCATAGATATAGATGTCTATGCACAGGAAATGAGCAGACTGAGAACAATCTCAGCTCTGCTACATCATCTCTGTGAGCAGGCGGGCTCTAGGACCCTGGAGCTGCGGCAGCCTGCACAGAGCAGACAGCTGGACTCGGCTCGCAAAGTAACAGCAGTTACTTTGCGAGTTTCCCTGAGATTACTTGCACAGTAATCAGACCAATGCAAGTCAATGGCAATCCTAGTTTTGTCAGTTTTGCCATTGATTTGCATTGGACTCGTTGCTGTACGAGTAATCGCTGGGAAACTCGCAGAGTACCGAGTCCTGCGAGTCCCTTACTACTCGCCAAGTAACGAGTCCTAGCGAGTAGACTCGCCCATCCCTAGTATTATCATCTTCATTTAATTTGTCTTCAATGAAAAAAACACAAAAAGAATTGTCCTAAAGCAAAATTGGACATAGTTCCACACCAAACATAAAAAAGGGGGTGGACAAAAGTATTGGCACTGTTAGAAAAATCATGTGATGCTTCTCTAATTTGTGTAATTAACAGCACCTGTAACTTACCTGTAGCACCTAACAGGGGTTGGCAATAACTAAATCACACTTGCAGCCAGTTGACATGGATTAAAGTTGACTCAATCTCTGTCCTGTGTCCTTGTGAGTACCACATTGAGCATTGAGAAAAGAAAGAAGACCAAAGTACTGTCTGAGGACTTGAGAAACCAAATTGTGATAAAGCATGAGCAATCTCAAGGCTTCAAGTCCATCTCCAAAGACCTGAATGTTCCTATGTCTACCGTGCGCAGTGTCATCAAGAAGTTTAAAGCCCATGGCACTGTGGCTAACTTCCCTAGATGTGGACGGAAAAGAAAAATTGACAAGAGATTTCAACGCAAGATTGTGCGGATGGTGGATAAAGAACCTTGATTAACATCCAAACAAGTTCAAGCTACCCTGCAGTCGAAGGGTACAACAATGTCAACCCGTACTATCAGTCGGCGTCTGAATGAAAAGGGACTGCATGGTAGGAGACCCAGGAAGACCCACTTCTTACCCCGAGACATAAAAAAGCCAAGCTGGAGTTTGCCAAAACTTACCTGAGAAAGCCTAAAACGTTTTGGGAGAATGTTCTCTCTTTTTGGGCAAGGCATCAACATAGAGTTTACAGGAGAAAAAAAAAGACATTCAAAGAAAAGAACACGGTCCCTACAGTCAAACATGGCGGAGGTTCCCTGATGTTTTGGGGTTGCTTTGCTGCCTCTAGCACTGGACTGCTGGACCGTGTGCATGGCATTATGAAGTCTGAACACTACCAACAAATATTGCAGCATAATGTAGGGCCCAGTGTGAGAAAGCTGGGTCTCTCTCAGAGGTCATGGGTCTTCCAGCAGGACAATGACCCAAAACACACTTCAAAAAGCACTAGGAAATGGTTTGAGAGAAAGCACTGGAGACTTCTAAGGTGGCCAGCAATGAGTCTAGACCTGAATTCCATAGAACACCTGTGGAGAGATCTAAAAATGGCAGTTTGGAGAAGGCACCCTTCAAATATGAAGGACCTGGAGCAGTTTGCCGAACAAGAATGGTCTAAAATTCCAGCAGAGCATTGTAAGAAACTTATTGATGGTTACCGGAAGCAGTTGATCGCAGTTATTTTGGCTAAAGGTTGTGCAACCAAGTATTAGGCTGAGGGTGCCAATACTTTTGTCTGGCCCATTTTTGGAGTTTTGTGTGAAATGATCAATGTTTTGCTTTTTGCTTCATTCTCTTTTGTGTTTTTTCATTGAAGATGACAAATTAAATGAAGATAATAATACCAAAGAAAGTGTGATTGCAATCATTTTCAGGAATAAACTGAGTATTATCTGACAGAATTGCAGGGGTATCAATACTTTTGGCCAACTCTGTATGTATTTATGTAGATAGGATATTTAGATAGTGACCCTCAAGAGGGACAGCATTACTGATGTATGTAAAGTGCTATTGAATTAATAGTACTATATAAAAGAATTAAATTACTATTATAATTATAACCTATAGATGGTAGCCCGATTCTAAACGCATCGGGTATTCTAGAATATAGAAATAGAGATTGCATGGGGAAGGCGGTGAGGGCTGAATTGGGAGGAACTTTGAAGAAGGAGTGGCGGGGAAAGGACGGCGTGGCAGGGGGGAGGAGGGAGGACAGAGCAGCAGGGGGAGGAGGATGGAGGACAAAGCGGCGGGGTGGGGGAGGACGGAGCAGCACAGGCAGGGGGAGGACGGAGGATGGAGTGGCAGAGGGGAGGAGGACAAAGGAAGGAGGAGGAAGCGGTGGGGTGAGGGAGGATGGAACGGCACAGGCAGGGGGAGGACGGAGCCGCAAGGGGAGGATGAAGCACAGAGAGGTGGGGGGTGGAGGACAGGATGAAGCGGTGGGGTGGGGGAGGACAGAGCAGCACAGGCAGGAGAGGATGGAGGATAGAGTTGAGGAGGAGAAGAGGACAAAGGAAGGAGGAGGAAGCGGTGGGGTGGGGGAGGATGATGTGGCACAGGCAGGGGGAGGACGGAGGATGGAGTGGCGGAGGTGAGGAGGACAAAGGAAGGAGGAGGAAGCGGTGGGAGAGTATGGAGCGGCACAGGTAGGGGGAGGATGGAGCACAGAGCAGCGGGGGGAGGAGGATGGAGGACAAAGCGGTTGGGTGGGGGAGGACAGAGCAGCACAGGCAGGGGGAGAATGGAGGATGGAGTGGCGGAGGGGAGGAGGACAAAGGAAGGAGGAGGAAGCGGTGGGGGAGAATGGAGCGGCACAGGCAGGGGGAGGACAGAGCGGCAGGGGGAGGCAGAGAGCGGCAGGGGGCGGACAGAGCGGCAGGGGGAGGACGGAGCACAGAGTGGCGGGGGAGAGGAGGATGGAGGACGAAGCGGCTGGGGTGAGGGAGGCCGGAGCAGCACAGGCAGGGGAAGGAAAGAGGATGGAGTGGTGGAGGGGAGGAGGACAAAGGAAGGAGGAGGAAGCGGTGGGGTGGGGGAGTATGGAGCGGCACAGGCAGAGGGAGGATGGAGCACAGAGCGGCAGGGGGGAGGAGGACAGAGGACAAAGTGGCGGGTTGGGCGAGAATGGAGCAGCACAGGCAGGGGGAGGACGGAGGATGGAGTGGCGGAAAGGAGGAGGACAAAGGAAGGAGGAGGAAGCGGTGGGGTGGGGGAGGTTGGAGTGGCACAGACAGGGGGAGGATGGAGCACAGAGTGGCGGGGGAGGATGGAGGACGAAGCGGCTGGGGTGAGGGAGGCCGGAGCAGCACAGGCAGGGGAGGGACGGAGGATGGAGTGGTGGAGGGGAGGAGGACAAAGGAAGGAGGAGGAAGCGGTGGGGTGGGAGAGTATGGAGCGGCACAGGCAGGGGGAGGATGGAGCACAGAGCGGCAGGGGGGAGGAGGACAGAGGACAAAGTGGCGGGTTGGGAGAGGATGCAGCAGCACAGGCAGGGGGAGGACGGAGGATGGAGTGGCGGAAAGGAGGAGGACAAAGGAAGGAGGAGGAAGGGGTGGGGTGGGGGAGGTTGGAGTGGCACAGACAGGGGGAGGATGGAGCACAGAGTGGCGGGGGGGGGAGGACGGAGGCCGAAGCGGCGGGGGTGGGGGAGGCCAGAGCAGCACAGGCAGGGGGAGGACGGAGGATGGAGTGGCGGAGGGGAGAGGACAAAGGAAGGAGGAGGAACGGTGGGGGAGGAGGAGGGCAAGGCAGGGGGCGGACGGAGCACAGAGCGGCAGGGAGGAGGAGGACAGAGGAGAAAGGGGGTGGGGGAGACTGGAGCAGCACAGGCAGGGGGAGGACAGAGGATGGAGTGGCGAGGGGAGAGGGAGGAGTGGGGAGAGGGGGGGGGAGGATGAGGCAGGGGGAGACAAGGGGGGGGGGAGGAGGAAGAGGAGGGGTTGGGGGGGGGAGGCGAGCAGAAGGAGGGGAGAGAAGTGGGGGGAAGGAGGATAGGAAGGAGGGAAGGGTGGGGGGGGAGAGGGGGGAGGAGGGGAGGAAGAGAGGGGAGACGGAAGGAGGAGAGGGAGGGGAAGGGGGGGGGGAGGGGAAGGAAGAGGGAGGGGGGGAGGAGGGGAGGCGAAGGCGAGGAGAGGGGGAGGAGGGGGGGGGGGGACAGGAGGAGGGGGATGGGGGGGGGGAGGGAGAGCAAGGCGGGAGGGGGAGATGAGGGACAGAGGCAAAGGAGAAGGGGAGGAGGGGGGAGGGAGGGGGAGGGGGGGGAGTGGGAAAGGGGGAGGGAGGAGGAAGGGGGGGGGTGGAGGCAGCAGGAGGTGGGAGTGGGGAGGAGGGCAAGGGGGGGGGGGGGGGAGGAGCAGCAGGGAGGATGGAGGAGGGGGGGAGGAGGAGGCGAAGGGGGGAGGGGAGCGAAGCGGGGAGGAAAAGGGAGAGGAAGGGTGGGTGGGGGAGGAGGAGTGGCACAGCAGGGGGAAGATGAGACAGTGGCGGGGGAGAGGAAGAGGAGAAGCGGTGGGTGGGGGAGGAGAGCCACAGGCAGGGGGAAGATGAAGTGGGGGGGAAAGGAGGAAAGAAGGGGGAGGTGGGGGGGGGAGGAGGAGTGGCGGAGGGGGAGGATAGAGCAGCAGGGGAAGGATGGAGCACAGAGCGGCGGGGGGAGGAGGACAGAGGACAAAGCGGTGGGGTGGGGGAGGATGGAGCAGCACAGGCAGGGGGAGGACGGAGCAAGAGCGGTGGGAGGAGGAGGACGGAGGGACAAAGTGGCGGGGGGTGGGGGAGGAGGAGCAGCACTAGGCAGGGGAGAGAAGGAGATAGAGAGGCGGAGAGAGGGAGGACAAGGAAAAGGAGGGGGAGGAAGCGGAGGGGGAGGATGAGACACAGGCAGGGAGGAGAAGCGCAGGGAGGCAAGACAGAGCTATGGGGGAGAGGAGGATGGAGGACGAAGTGGTGGTATGGGGAAGCTGGAGCAGCACAGAGCTATGGGGGAGAGGAGGATGGAGGACGAAGTGGTGGTATGGGGGAAGCCGGAGCAGCACAGGCAGGGGGAGGATGGAGGATGGAGTGGTGGAGGGGAGGAGTACAAAGGAAGGAGGAGGAAGCGGTGGAGGAGGATGGAACGGCACAGGCAGGGGGAGGACAGAGGACAAAGCGGCAGGGAAGAGGAGGATGGAGGACAAAGCGGGGGGGTGGGGCAGGCTGGAGCAGCAGAGGCAGGGGAGGACGGAGGATGGAGTGTCGAAGGGGAGGCAGACAAGGAAGGAAGAGGTGGGGTGGGGGAGGACGAAGCGGCAGGGGAGGATGGAGCACAGAGCAGCGGGGGGGGGAGGAGGACGGAGGACAAAGCGGTTGGGTGGGGGAGGACAGAGCAGCACAGGCAGGGGAGGATGGAGGATGGAGTGGGAAGAGGAGGAGGACAAAGGAAGGAGGAGGAAGCGTGTGGAGGAGGATGGAACGGCACAGGCAGGGGGAGGACGGAGCACAGAGCGGTAGGGGAGGAGGATGGAGCACTGTACGGCAGCTCAGTGGTTAGCAGAGTATACAGGGGCTCAGAGGTTAGCAGAGTATACAGTGGCTGAGTGGTTAGCACTGCGCGGTGGCTCAGTGGTTAGCACTGCACGGTGGCTCAGTGCTTAGCACAGCACGGTGGCTCAGTGGTTAGCAATGCGCGGTGGCTCACTGGTTAGCACTGCGCGGTGGCTCAGTGGTTAGCACTTTCGCGGTTGCTCAGTGGTTAGCACTGAGCGGTTGGCTCAGTGGTTAGCACTGTGCAGTGGCTCAGTGGTTAGCACTGTGGCAGTGGTTAGCACGCGCGCGGTGGCTCAGTGGTTAGCACTGCGTGGTGGCTCAGTGGTTACCACTGCGTAGTGGCTCAGTGGTTAGCAAAGTATGGTCGCTCAATGTTTAGCACTGTACTGTGGCTCAGTGTTTAGCATGTAGCAGTGGCTGTGGTTAGCTGATGCGTGGGCAGAGTGGTCAGCGCAGCAGCGCGTTTGGGCAGAGTGGTCAGCGCAGCAGCGCAGTGGGCAGAGTGGTCAGCGCAGCAGCGCGGTGGGCAGAGTGGTCAGCGCAGCAGCGCGGTGGGCAGATTGATCAGCGCAGCAGCGCGGTGGGCAGAGTGGTCAGCGCAGCAGCGCGTGGGCAAAGTGGTCAGCGCAGCAGCGCGGTGGGCAGAGTGGTCGGTGCAGCAGCGCGCGTGGGCAGAGTGGTCGGCGCAGCAGCGCGGTGGGCAGAGTGGTCAGCGCAGCAGCGCTGTGGGCAGAGTGGTCAGCGCAGCAGCGCTGTGGGCAGAGTGGTCAGCGCAGCAGCGCGGTGGGCAGAGTGGTAAGTGCAGCAGCGCGGTGGGCAGTGGACAGCGCAGCAGCGCGGTGGGCAGAGTGGTCAGCGCAGCAGCGCGGTGGGCAGAGTGGCCAGCGCAGCAGCGCGGTGGGCAGAGTGGTCAGCGCAGCAGCGCGGTGGACAGAGTGGTCAGCACAGCAGCGCGGTGGGCAGTGGTCAGCGCAGCAGCGCGGTGGGCAGAGTGGTCAGCACAGCAGCGCGGTGGGCAGAGTGGTCAGCGCAGCAATGCAGTGGGCAGACTGGTCGGCGCAGCAGCGCAGTGGGCAGAGTGGTCAGCGCAGCAGCGCGGTGGGCAGAGTGGTCAGCGCAGCAGTGCGGTGGGCAGTGGTCAGCACAGCAGCACGGTGGGCAGAGTGGTCAGCACAGCAGCGTGTTGGGCAGAGTGGTCAGTGCAGCAGCGCGGTGGGCAGGTGGGGGCGGCCCCCCTCCCTCTGTCCCCCCCGCTCCCCGCGACCCCCACTCCCATCTCAATGCTGATAAAAACAAAAAAAATCCCATAAGGATACTCACCCTCCGCAGGCACGCTCCACTTGTCTTCTATCTCCCAGGACAGGACCTGTCGTTGCCTGGGGAACCGATCAGCTGATCGGTTTCCCAGGCACCCTTCAAATAGCTGGGACCTGGAGCAGTTTGCCAAAGAAGAATGGTCTAAAATTCCAGCAGAGCATTGTAAGAAACTCATTGATGGTTACCGGAAGCGGTTGATCGCAGTTATTTTGGCTAAAGGTTGTGCAACCAAGTATTAGGCTGAGGGTGCCAATACTTTTGTCTGGCCCATTTTTGGAGTTTTGTGTGAACTGATCAATGTTTTACATTTTGCTTCATTCTCTTTTGTGTTTTTTCATTGAAGACAAATTAAATGAAGATAATAATACCAAAGAATTTGTGATTGCAAACATTTTCAGGAAGAAACTGAGTATTATCTAACAGAATTGCAGGGGTGTCAATACTTTTGGCCAACACTGTATATATATATATAAATTAAAATTGGCTTTATTTGCCATTTTCTGAGACCCTTAATGTTTTAATTTTTCAAGTTACAGGGCTATGTGAGGCTTACTTTTTGCACTTCTGAGCTACCATTTTTTTCTGATACCATTTTAAGTCAGATACAATATTTTATTGCATTTTATTGTAACAATGTGGTGGCCCAAAAATGTAATTCTGGCGATTTAATATTTTTCATGTTACACCCTTTACTAATTAGATTAATTTACTTCATATCTAGATAGCTCAGATTCTTACGAATGCAGTGATGCCAAATATGTGTATTTTTTTTTTTTACTGTTTTAAAGCTACTTTCAGTGCAGCTCCTTTGGGGTCCCCCAAGAGAGTGTGGGCCCTGGGCAACTGCCCAGTCTGCTCCCCCTAACGCCCATCCTTGCTGTACCCCAAGTGTCAGCTTTATTATCCTGTACCCCGAGTGACAATCCTTTACCCTGAGTGGCAGCATCATTATCCTGTACTCCCAATGTCAGCCTCATTATCCCGTACCCCGAGAATCAGTGTCATTATTCTATACCCTCAGTTTCAGCATCATTATGCTGTATCCGCAGTGTCAGTGTCATTATCCCATATCCCAAGTGTCAGCATCATTATCTCATACCCCGAGTGTCAGCATCAGTATCCTGTTCTCCCAGTGTCAGCGTCATTATCCTGTATTCCAAGAGTTAGCATCATTATTCTGTATCCCTAGTATCAGTATCATTATCCTGTACCACCAGTGTCAGAGTCATTATATGTGGTGTTGTCATGGTGTGGCTGTATTTATACCTTGTATGTGGTAGTATTTGATCACTATGTGGTGGCATTATGTGCTCTAGCCATGGTGTAGTGGTATTTGTCCCTTGAATGTAGTATTATTCAGCACTATGTGCTGGTAATATGTGCTCTTGTCATGGTGTGGGATATTTGTCCCTTGTATGAGACATTATTTGGTCACTATGTGGTGGTAATATGTGCTCTGGTCATGGTGTGGTTGTATTTCTTCCTTTTATGTGGTATTATTGGTCTTGGTATAGTGGATTGTGGTCGGTCATTTGTTTTTTCTGATATCCATAAGGGGAAATTATTTATTTCCAAATAAATATTAAATACTTGGATGTTTAACCTCTTCTGTCCTGTGACTATTACACAGCAGCAGAGATGCACTTATAGAGGTTCTCCGGAGAAAGCAAGTAATCATCTCTTCTAAGGCCTTGTGCACATTGAGTATTTGGTGATATTTTTATCTCAGTATTAGTAAGACAAAACCAGGAGTAGGTTAAAAAGACAGAAAGCTCTGATTGTTTCACTGCTGAGTTTTTTCTTACAAATACTGAGGTAAGTAACTCACAAAATTCTCAGTGTGTACACATAGCCTAAGGATAAATGTTAAGTTATGAATTGGTGGGGGTGCGACTGCTGAATGTGCAGCTTTGATCCCCATCTCGTGTCTAAAAAATTAGAAAAAGATCCAACACAGAATCCTAAGATATAGCTCTTTAAATGGGTTATCCGGGAATTCTGGAAAAAAAAATGTGCCTAAGCATTAACAGGCAGGTAGCTTCCACCTATCTGCCTGTTGTGCCAGGCACCGTTCACCGCCGACCGTAGCTGTCACAGACTGCTCCTGTCAGCGATCTTGCCATTTCCGCTGATGTCACATCAGCAGAGGGATGGCTTCTCCCCATTGTTGACGAACGTCAGACCAGATGTCACGCTGATTGACAGTCAACTCCCCAATGAGGTAGTGAGGGGCTGGCTATCAATCAGCATGATGTCGGCTGTTCCACCCCCTCCACACAGAGGACGGATCCATCCATCAGGGGCGATCTACCCCCTCTTTCCACAGCGGTATGCATTGATTCTCCCACTAGGGATTTATTGCACTTAGGCAGCAGGCAGTCCTGGTTTGCTTCATAATTTTGTCAGGTGGTCACTTGTAACAGGTCTGATAGAGATGTATGTTAGGCCTTTCTGAGGCACAATGTTCCAATGTAAACAATGTGTTCCATCTTTGATGTATGTAATCTCCATTGGAGTTTATGGCATTCCTTATAGTACTGTGTATTGCTGCCATATGTGTTTATTGTATTTATGCAGTGCTGTGGAGTAGGGGAGATTGTCCCAGCATCATCTGCTCCATATAAATTGTTCATATTCCTCAGCCTTATAGCCAGTTGGTGGAAATAAATATAATCATTGCACATGATTCACTCTTGTCCTCGTTAATATAAATACCCCTCCACACAGAGCAGAGCGGAAAAGCTGGCTCTGCTCTGTTTATGCCACCATGCTGTCCCCGGCAGGAGCAGTCTGTGCCTGCTCTGCAGGCCCGGACTGAGAGGCAGGAGCATCGGGAGTTCTCCCGCTGGGCCGTTGGTTGTGGAGTGGGCGAGGCCTAGTGGCAGACTGGGCGATGGTGCAAGGAGGAGTTTGTCCTTTATGGACCATTCAGGGCCGCCAGGTACACTGGAAACTATGCATATTGAAATCACCAGCGACCGCATTAAGATCTATACAAGCCTCCAGACTGATGTGGCCGCTGATGATTGAAGTGCTGCACCGCTGAAGCACCTGGTGGCCGTAGCCGCTGTGCAGGGATTCACATATGAAGGACCGGAGTCCCCGGCCATGATCTCTGCTGGCCGGCACCCTCTCCTCCTCTTCTCTCCTCTCCATTAGACAATCTAATCAGCTGTCTGTTCGGAGGGAGAGGGGAGGGTTGTGTGTGTGTATGTGTGTGTGGGGGGGGGGATGCGCTCCTCCATATACCTCATGGTAGATGCTAGAGAATACAGGCTGCTTGCAGGTGTGATGTCACTAGAAGAGGCGGGGCCTCCTAATTACAGGGGCGTCCCCTCCCTTTGCCTCGTGCTTCTCCCTTTCCCTCCTGCTGCCTCGTGCTGCAGTCAGTGTGGATTATGGCGGCTTCTGTGAGGCTGGGGCTTCTCCTGAGAGGGAGAATTGTTCATGAAGCTCAGTATTATCTTCTGATTGTGTGTGTAAACTGCTTCTCAGGGATCTGAGTAGGTAAGGGAGCATAATGCTTACATGGGACTGCTTGCTGGGGATCTGAGTGGGTAGAGGAACATAATGCTTACATGGGACTGCTTACTGGGGATCTGAGTGGGTAGGGGAACATAATGCTTACATGGGACTGCTTGCTAGAGGTCTGCAGGGTGCATGATGCTACATGAGACTACTGAGTGGGTAGGGGAACATAATGCTTACATGGGTCTGCTTGCTTGCTGGGGGTCTGCAGGAATGGCTAGTGGAACATAATGTTTACATGGGACTGCTTGCTGGGAGTCTGCAGGGTGCATGATGCTACATGGGACTGCTGAGTGGGTAGGGGAACATAAGGCTTACATGGGACTGCTTTCTTGCTGGGGGTCTGCGGGGGTGGCTAGGGAACAAGCTTACATGGGACTGCTTGCTGAGGGTCTGCGGGGTACATAATGCTGACATGGGACTGCTTGCTGAGGGTCTGCAGTGTGCATGATGCTACATGGGACTGCTGAGTGGGTAGGGAACATACATACTGCTTCTCAGGGATCTTGGTGGGTAGGGGAACATAATGCTTATATGGGACTGCTTGCTGAGGGTCTGCAGGGTGCATAATGCTACATGGGACTGCTGAGTGCGTAGGGGAACATAATGCTTACATGGGACTGCTTGCTTGCTGGGGGTCTGCGGGGGTGGCTAGGGAACAAGCTTACATGGGACTGCTTGCTGGGGGTCTGCGGGGTACATAATGCTGACATGGGACTTCTTGCTGGGGGGTTTGCAGTGTGCATGATGCTACATGGGACTGCTGAGTGGGTAGGGGAATATAATGCTTATATGGGACTGCTTGCTTGCTGGGGGTCTGCGGGAGTGGCTAGGGGAACATAATGCTTACATGGGACTGCTTGCTGGGGGTCTGTGGGGGTTATGATGCTTATATGGGACTGCTTCTCAGGGATCTGAGTGGGTAGGGGACATAATGCTTACATGGGACTGCTTGCTGGGGGTCTGCAGGGTGCATGATGCTACATGGGACTGCTGAGTGGGTAGGGGAACATAATGCTTACATGGGACTGCTTGCTTGCTGGGGGTCTGCGGGGGTGGCTAGGGGAACATCAACATAAGCTTACATGGGACAGCTTGCTGAGGGTCTGCGGGGTGCATGATGCTGCATGGGACTGCTGAGTGGGTAGGGGAACATATGCTTACATGGGACTGCTTGCTGGGGGTCTGCGGGGGCCATGAAGCTTACATAGGACTGCTTCTAAGGGATCTGAATGGGTAGGGGAACATAATGCTTACATGGGACTGCTTACTGGGGATTTGAGTAGGGGAACATAATACTTACATGGGACTACTTGCTTGGGTTCTGCGGGAGTGGCTAGGTGAACAATGCTTACATGGGACTGCTTTCTGGGGGTCTGCGGGGGGCATGGTGCTTACATGTGATGGGACTGCTTGCTGGGGGTCTGTGGGGGGCATGATGCTTACATGGGTGTCTGCAGGGGGCATGATGCTTACATGGGGATGCTGCTTGCTAGGGATTTGCATGGGTAGGTGGGCAAGTTCTTTGCAATTACTTGCATGGGGCTGCTGCTTGATACAGATCTACATGGATGGGGGGCATGATGCTTGCATGGGGCTGCTGCTTGATGGGCATCTGTGTGGGTAGGGGGGCATAATGCTTGCACGGGGCTGCTGCTTGATGGGGGATCTGTGTGGGTAGGGGGGCATGATGCTTGCATGGGGCTGCTGCTTGATGGGGATCTGCGTGGGTAGGGGGACATGATGCTTGCATGGGGCTGCTACTTGATGGGGATCTGCGTGGGTAGGGGGGCATGATGCTCGCAAAGGGCTGCTGCTTGATGGGGATCTGCGTGGGTAGAGGGGCATGATGCTCGCATGGGGCTATTGCTTGATGGAAATCTGTGTGGGTAGAGGGGCATGATGCTCGCATGGGGCCTATTATAGCAAAAGAGCCATTTGTGTAGATGGCTCTTATCCCCTACTCCCCAGGGACACCAAAATTATTACTTATTAAAAAATTAGTTTAGGTCTGTGAGGTATATTCCCCTCTCAAGACCTAAGCACCTCACTGCTGTTACCCTTCCTTCGGGACCCATCTACTTTGTTCCTTGAGAGCAGCATCGGCGCCTGCGCTGATCTCTCGGGCATCTCACTTGGTTCGAATCTGGTGACTGCGCCTGTTCCCTCCTTGCTAGATTCCCAGCCACACAGTCTGTATCTATTCTAATAAAACCCTAAGCCAGCTTCCGTCAGTATGTCATCGAAATGACGTCACATCCTGACGGAAGCTGGCTGTATCCCTAAGCAAGATGGCCGACCGTTAGCGAAAGCGGGGCTAATACTGCCCCACTCTCCTGCACCCCCGCTCCTCCTGCGCCCCCGCTCCTCCTGCCCAGATCCGCTCTTCCTGCTCCCCTCGCTCCCCGCGGCCCCCCCTCACTCTGCCCCCCTTGCTCCCCCCGGCCCCCCCCCTCCCTCTGCCCCACCGCTCCCCGCGGCCCCTGCTCACCCCCAGCTCTATCCTGCTCCCCCCCGGCTCCACCCTTCCCCCCCACCCCGTTTCTGGCTCCATCCTGCCCCCTCACCTCGGCTCCATCCTGCACCCCCCCCGCATCCATCCTGACCCCTGCCGGCTCCATCTTGCACCCCCACCACCATCCTGCCCCCTCCCCACCATCCTGCCCCCGCCATCAGCCTGCCCCGCGACTCCATCCTGCCCCCCCACCACCATCCTGCTTCGCTGGCTCCATCCTGCCCCCCGGCTCCATCCTGCTACCTGCCCACCGCGCTGCTGCGCTGACTCGCTCTGCCCACCACGCTGCTGCGCTGACCGCTCTGCCCACCGCGCTGCTGCGCTGACCACTCTGCCCACCACGCTACTGCGCTTACCACTCTGCCCACTGCGCTGGCCACTCTGCCCACCGTGCTGCTGCGCTGACCACTCTGCCCACCGTGCTGTTGCGCTGACCACTCTGCCCACCACACTCACTGCTAACCACTAAGCCACCGTACAGTGGTAACCACTGAGCCACCGCGCAGTGGTAACCACTGAGCCACCGCGCAGTGGTAACCACTGAGCCACCGCGCAGTGGTAACCACTGAGCCACCGCACAGTGGTAACCACTGAGCCACTGCGCAGTGGTAACCACTGAGCCACTGCGCAGTGGTAACCACTGAGCCACCACGCAGTGGTAACCACTGAGCCACCGTATACTCTGCTAAGTACTCTGCTGCGGGCAGGAGTGGACCGTGGAACAGCGGCCGGGTGTGGGCAGGAGGGGCCCCCTCTTGCCCTCACCCCGCCGCTGTTCCCCGGCCCCCTTCTGCCCGCACCCACCCGCTGTCTCCAAGCCCCCTTGTTCCCGCACCCATCCACTCTTCCCCGGCCCCCTCCTGCCTGCACCCGTCCCGCTCTTTCCTGGCCCCCTACTGCCTGGACCCGGCCCCCTCCAGCCCGCTGTGCCCTGGCCCTCTCCTGACCGCACCTGCTTGCTGTCCCCTCCTGGACTCCGGCACCACTGCTCACTAGCACCGTTGCACACCGGTACTGCTGTAGGTATCTACTATATAATTGTCTACTTTTGTCTGTTTGTCTGTAACGCAAATCCTGCGTCGCTGGTTGCGGGCGGCTGGCCTGAGCAATCATTCAGCAACAGGGACAGTTTGCCCGCAAATTGGCACGGCATTTCAACCACGCTTTGCTGATTCGTTGCGCCCGGCCGGTTGCCAGCAATCAGCGATATTGGCGCAGGATTTAAACCCAGCTTCCCTTTGCATTATTCTTAAATCTTCATTAATAAACTACATACATAGTATAGAATACCTGATGCGTTAGAATCGGGCCAACATCTAGTACAGCATAAGAGCACTCTGGCGGGATCTGGTGCCTACGTGATACCATCTGACCTCAGCTTCCAGGCAGAGCTCACGGAGATGCCCGAGAGCTGAGAGATCTGCACCTCTCGCAAGGAACAGTGTAGGAGGGTCCCGGAGGTGGGGTAACAGCAGCGAGGTGTTTAGGCCCTGGGAGTAGAGTATACCTCCCGGTCCTAAAATAATTTCTTATAAAGTGTGGTGTCCAGGTGGGTAGGGGGACAAGAGCCACATTCACTCCTTCACTAAATGCAGCATAGGCGCTGCTGAAGGTGGCTTTTCGTTTAATAGGCCCTGTGTGGTGACAGGTTCCCTTTAAAACTGTTTTTTCTAATTAATAGTATTGGGGGACGCAGGACTCTGTTTCCGCTCGGCCACCAGGAAGTTTGAACTGCATAAAAAAAGTTGGCTCCACGTTTCGGGCCGTGTTTTGTCCTCGGACTCTGTGGATCAATTTTAGCCTAGTTTCCAAGGAGTCAGGCACCACTTGTATCCAGTGTTCGGCATGATTTTTTTTTTTTTACTGTTCTAGTTATAGTGGATTTCCCCCATCTACAGCAGGGTCACTTCCCAGTGGAGAACATTTCATCACTGCTCGTCTCTACAATCCATGTGAGGCTGCTGAAGAGGTGACACTGTGGAACCTGATACTGTCAGATAGATGAGTATAATCACTCAAAAAAAACCTCCCTCTCTCTATCTCTTAGCTTGCTAGGGTTTGCTGTCTTGAGGTCACTTGCCCTTTTATTTTCTTTTGGGCAAGCTTTCTCCCCTCCTCCTCTTTTCTGCCTCCTCCTCCTCCTTTTCCCCCTTCTCCCCCATCCTCCTCCTCCTTTTGCACCCTTCTCTGCCCCCCTCCTCCTCCTTTTCTGCCTTTCTCCGCCCCCCGTACCTCCTCCTTTTCTGCCTTTCTCGCCCCCGTCCTCCTTTCTCGCCCTCCTCCTCCTTTTCCGCCTTTCTTGCCCCCCTCCTCCTCTTCCTTTTCTGCCTTTCCTGCCCCCCCCCTCCTCCTCCTCCTTTTCTGCCTTTCTTGCCTGCTCCTCCTTTTCTGCCTTTCTTGCCTCCTCCTCCTCTTTTTCTGCCTTTCTTGCCCCCCCCTCCTCTTCTGCCTTTCTTGCCCCCTCCTCCTTTTCTGCCTTTCTTGCCCCCTCCTCCTCCTCCCCTTTCTCCGATTTTATTTTTTTGCAGCCACCAGGTCACCTTGCTGGTATCCTCACAAGCACCTCCTGGACTCTGGTCATTTCACATATTCTTCTCTGGGGACATCTGTCCTCCGGCGTTATCTGGACGGCTCAAATGGACACTACCTTCCTGATGCCGGTATATCTCATGGCTACAAGATTGAATGTCCTCGAGTTGCAGAGGATATACCCACGTCGTGTCTTCTCCAATGTATTAAACGAGGAATTTTATCATAAATACAGAAATAAGATTTTTCAACAATTTTCATAACTGAAGCGCAGGGGACTTGGGTCCAAAAGGATTTTGCTTTCATTGTCACTTTTCTCCGACGTCACTTGTTTATATATTGATTTGTAAAGTTGATTGTTCTACAGTTGTATAAAAATATTTATAACTTTCTCCTTTTTGTTACAATTATTTTATATATTTGTTATAATAAAACTGTTTGAGAGCAATGGGCAGAATTTTCATTTCTATAATCGGTGGCGTGTCTAGGGGGCACTGGTGGGACATCTGCCCTGGGCACAGCAGGCAGGGGGGCACCGTTGGACCTCTTGATGCAGCGTCCAAGATATCTTCCCGCTGGCTGCATATGTTGCCTTCCCTCCCCCCCATAGTAGGAGCCAGCTATTCTCTGACACGTTGTCAGCTGCCAGTGGGTCAGAGAAACTGCCACATGCTGTTTTCCTGCAAACAGTTGTACAAGTGTCAGACACTCTGTACATTGGAAGCAGCACACTTTTACCCGCATTCCAGGGCAGGGAGACATCATCAACGTGATCAGGTCAGTTGACATCACTCGACAGTGCCTGCAGAGGTGACAGAAGGATGATGTAAAGCTCTCCATACAGGAGCTGAAGACACTGTTCCCCCTTTCCCCCCCCCTTCCTTTTCCGTAATGTAATCACTGAAAAGAAGAGAGGGTGGGGAGTGTAAGAGCAGCACATGGGGGAGGAGTGTGGGGGCGATATATGTGAAACAAACAGGAAGGAGGAGGTGGGTGAAGAATATGTGAATGAAATGGACGAAGAGGGTGACGTGCTTATTAAAAGTCAGAAAGTAATGAAAAAAATGTGTGGCCGAAAATATTACCAATACAACTCGTCACGCACATAAAAAAGCCCTTACATGACTATTTTGGCACATTTACAGAAAAAGCAAAGCTCTCAAAATAAAGCAATGCAAAATGTGAACCAAATCAAACACGCCGCGTTACTTCGTTTGTGTAATAGCCGCCAAACATAAAAATAAGATCTAAATCTGGTATTGCTGTGATTGCACCGATCCAAGAATAAAGCTGTCTAATCACCTATACCACACAGTGATTGCACCGATCCAAGAATAAAGCCGTCTAATCACCTATACTGCACAGTGATTGCACCGATCCAAGAATAAAGCTGTCTAATCACCTATACCGCACAGTGATTGCACCGATCCAAGAATAAAGCCGTCTAATCACCTATACCGCACAGTGATTGCACCGATCCAAGAATAAAGCTGTCTAATCACCTATACCGCACAGTGATTGCACCGATCCAAGAATAAAGGTGTTTAATCACCTATACCGCACAGTATAAATAAATAAAAAAGAGCAATTCTTGACTTGCTGTTGATTTACTTTTCCTCCTAAAGATCTTAGTAAGGCTTTGTCCAGTGTCTCCCTCTGCCTCATTAAAGGGCATTTAAAGGGAACCTACCACCTCAAATGACTCCCCCGGACTGTTAATATGTGTCCCTACACCCAGCACACACATTTGGGGCAATCGTTTTTGCTAAAAAAACTGTTTAGTAGAAGCTAAGATATAGCTTTATGAAGTTTAATAAATCAAGCCGAATGGGTGTTACCTAGCTTTGTCCTCGTCATTTCTTCGTGCCTGTCAGCCTCCTCTCCCCTCCTCCCTTCAGTGAAGCCCTTCTGTGTTGCCAAAAATGGCCTGCCTGTCTGCTGCTGCCTGATAAATTATGCACGCCCATCTCTGCACCTAAGAGCCTGGCCGCGTCATGAAGGGGGCGGGCTAGAACGCGTCATGCCGGAGCCCCGCCCCCTTTCATGGCGCGATATAGCCCCACCCCCTTCATGACGCGGCCAGGCTCTTAGGTGCAGAGATGGGCGTGCATAATTTATCAGGCATTGATTTATTAAACTTCATAAAGCTATATCTTAGCTTCTACTAAACAGTTTTTTTTAGCAAAAACGATTGCCCCAAATGTGTGTGCTGGGTGTAGGGACATATATTAACAGTCCGGGGGGGCAGGTCATTTGGGGTGGTTGGTTCCCTTTAAGGGCCATAAGGGATTCTGTCTGAATAGTGTCTGGTTTATGATCTGACAGTGTCCCTCTTTCTAAGCAGGCACAAAAGAGCAGTTGACCACAGGTTTGAGTTTGGAGCAAAGCTGTCGCCTCAGTAGTAAATCGATCCACCTTGAGTTTCATACGAACCATGTGTTTCAGATATTTAGGACGTGCTTAGCTTAGAGCACTGAATACATGTGAACTGATGCAAAATGTTATCTAAGGCCAGTTTCACATCACGATTTAGAGGCATCTGAGTGTATCCGTTTCAAAACGGATACACTCGGATGCGATTTGTGCTCGATGTGTCCTTTTTGCCTTCCGATTTAAGAACAATCCGTAGCCTTCCAATTTAGTCACAGAGCCAAAATCACAGCCTTCTGCAATTTTGGTGTCTGTGACAAAAATCAAACACCACGGATCCGTGATGGCCCATAGGGCTACACAATGGGAGCATATGGACATTGGATCCGATTCTAAATCAGATCCGATGTCGGCTTCGTGATTATGTACTGAGCCTGCCCAGAGGCAGTGCTCAGTACATCACCCTGTCTGTCCCTCTTCTATCTCTGCTCCCTCCTATCCTCTCCCCCCTGTCTTATTCCCTGTCCTCTTCCCTCCGGTATCTAAAAAATAAAACAAAATCCTCCCAGAGGATACATTAGTGACTGTCGAATGGAGCCGCGGGAAGGTAATGTATCCTCTGGGAGGATTTTTTTTTAAAGTTTTTTAGATACTGGAGGGGAGAGGATAGGGGTGAGGACAGGGGGGAGCAGAGATACAAGAGGGACAGATAGAGAAGATGCAGGGAGAACAGGATCCACACAGATCCTGCATCAAATCGGAAACAGATGGCTATTTGTCATCTGATTTGCAGGGATCTTGTCAAAACACGGATCCCCACGGACAGTCAGAAATCGTGATGTAAAACTGGCCTAACAGAAAATGCCACCAATAAAACCTTAAACTTCACCCAAAAAATGTTTAAAAAAAATACCACACTCAGGTCTGCCATCTTTTAACTGAAATATAGGCAGTTTCCACATTACTGGTAGCACAAAGGCTTTGGAAAAGTGACATGGCTCCCATGAAAGAAGTGAAGCGAAATCTGCACTCAGATGTGGAGAGGGTGACGCTGAATGTCCGGTCTGTTAATTATGAAGAAATCCAGGAGAGGGCCGAGCCAGTGATATCAAGAGATTCTAGAATAACTGGAGGGAATGGTCCACGGTGTTGAAAGCGGACAATAGGTCTAGGAGGAGGAGGACTGAGTAGTGTCAGCTTGCTGTTGGTGGTTAATAGGTCATTGGTAACCCTAGTTAGGGCTGCTTCAGTGGAGTGATACGGTTGGAAGCCACACTGTAAGGGGTCAAAGAGGAAACAGGAGGAGAGGTGGGAGGACAGTTCAAGGTGGAAATGTTCCAGAAGTTTAGAGGCAAAGGGGAGAAGTGTTATGGGGTGATAGCTAGAAACAGATGCTGGGTTGAGGGAGGGCTTTTTAAGGATGGGTATGATCAAGGCGTGTTTGAAGGATGAGTAAGTGATAGGTTGAAGAGATGGGTTAGGGTTGGGATGAAGACAGTGGTGAGGTTGGGAATGAGGTGAGGTGGGATGGGAGCTGGTCAAGGGGGCTGGTGGTGAGGTGACATCTTAACAGAAGGGAGGAGAGTTGTGCTTCTGTCATGGCGGAAAAGCTGTGTTTGGAAGGAGAGGGCTGTGCAGTTGTGTGGAGGGGGTGGGGCACCACGGTTCAAATCTATTTCCGATGTTGTTGATCTTCTGTTTGAAGAAAGTGGCGCAGTCGTCCGCAGATATGAGAGGAGAGGGAGGAGGTGCAGGGGGACGGAGTATAAAATTGAGAGTTTTGAATAGCTGTTTAGGATTGTGAGACAGGAAGGTTATTGGAGATGAGAAGTAGATTTGTTTTGTGGCGGTGAGTGCAGACTTGAAGCTGGTGAGAGACTGCTCATACACGACGAAGTGCTTGGCGGAATGGGATTTCTTCATCTCCGCTCAGCAACCCTGGAAGCCCGTCTCAGGTCTTTTGTGAGGCAGGTGTGCCAGGGCTGCCTGTTTGTGTGAAGTTTGTTGAATGTGAGGGGGGCAGCCAAGTTGAGGGCAGAAGTTACTGTGGTGTTATATAGGGCGGCAGCAGCATCTGCGTCATGTAAGGATGCTATGTCTGCGAGTGGGAGAAGGGATTCTGAGAATGAGTTTAGATCAATATGGTTTTGATTTCTGCAAGGATGAGTGGGTTTGTGGAGTGGGGGTAGTGTATCAGGAAATGAGAGGGAAGAGAAAGATAGTAGATTGTGGTCGGACAGGGAGAGGGGTGAGTTGAAGAGGTTAGTGAAGGAACATAGGTGGGTGAATGTGAGGTTGAGGTGTGGCCATCTTTATGAGTGGCAGAGGAGGACCATTGAGAGAGCCAAAAAGGATGCAGTGAGTGATAGAGTTTAGAGGCAGCAGGGTGGGGAGTGTCAATGGGGATGTTGATGTCGCTTATGATGGTAGTAGGGATGTCTGCAGAGAGGAAGTGGAGTAGCCAGGTGGTGAAGTGGTCAAGAAAAGTGGAGAAATATCCTGGGGGGGCGGTAGATAACAGCTAACTGAAGTTTGCAGGAGGTGTAGATAAGATAGTGTACCTCGAAAGAGAGTAGAGTGGCAGTGGGATTGGGGTAAAGGAGCAATTGTGAGACAGGAGCAAGCCCATCCCTACACCATGCTTGTTGCTAGGGCGGGGGTTATGAGAGAGACTGAGTCCACCATAGGAAAGTGCAGCTGTGAAGGCTGTATCGGAGGTGGTGAGCCAGGTTTCAGTTATGCCGATGAATGAGAGATTGTTAGTGGTGAAGAGGTTGTGGATGTAAGAGTTTGTTGCAGATGGAGTGAGTGTTCCATAGTGCTCCAGGTAGAGGGACGGGGGAAGCTGGGGCTGGGCAAATGGGTATAAGGTTATTAAGGTTGCGGAGGTTAGAGTTGGAGCGTGGGTATGGGTTAGAAGTGACTGTGGAGATGTGATGAGGGGTCAAGGATTTGGAGATATGTCACCAGCAAGTAGGAGAAACAGGAAGAGGGTCAGATGGTGGGGGCAGGAGAGGTTATGTCCATGTTTGGAGACAAAGGATTGTATGTTGTATGTAAAGAAATAGTTTGGTGGAGGAGGTGAGGTGGCTGGGCAGGATAGAGGGAGAGAGTATTACTTCATTACTGGGTGGAGGGATAAATGGAGTTAGTATGAAATGAAGTAGTATAGGGGAGAGGGTGAAAAGAAGAGGAAACATAGTTGACAGTAACTATGTACTGCAGCACATAACTATGTACTGCAGCACGTAGTGATGAGGTGCAGCAGGGGTGAGAAGCAGCCAGGGGAGCAGATGCTGTCAGGGATCAGCTGCAGCGAAGAGATGTGTGGTAGCGATGAAGTCGTGTTAAGTCAGGACCAAGTGTATAACACATAGGGAAGGTATGGCAGGGGATGAGATGCAGACAGGGGTCTGATGTAGTCGGGGATTAGATGCAGTGGAAGAATGTGTGATGGTGATGAAGTCGTACAAAGTCAGGACTGCATGCGCAAGTGCACCCAGGGATCAGATGCAGCCAAGGTTCAGATGCAGCCGGGGATCAAATGCAGGAAGAGAACAGATGCAGCCGGGGATCAGATGCAGCTAGAGATCAGATGCAGTTAGAGATCAGACGCCGCCAGGGGTCAAGTGCAGCTAGGGATCAGATGCAGCCAGGGGTCTGGTATAGCCGGGGATCAGGTGTGGCCAGGGATCAGATACAGCAGCAGCAAGAGATGAGCGGTGGTGATGAATCAATGCCAGGGTTGTAGGCCGTTGGCGTTGTGCAGCTGGTGCAGGCATTCGGCAGGGCTGGTGCTTGGCAAGCCCGCTGGCTTGTACTGTAAGGTGCTTCCCTGGGCCTGAGTCTTTGGTGCAGGACAGGGATGTAGGAGATAGGAGGGTTTGTGGCCAGAGCTTAGAATCTTCGGAATGCAGAGGTAGCAGTATAAGTGGACGGGTCAGGATGGAGGTACAGCCGGGGCGGGCCATTGCTGAAGAGGAACGGGACTGCCAAGCCAGGCCGGGGAGCAGACCGGAAGTGAAGGCCAGGCAGGCAGAAGCGGGGGACCCACTTGCGGCTGTCACCGCCGACACAGTTACGACTGGGAAGGGGCTCGTCAGGTTCGGGCGGTGCTCACCAGGGGGGTCCAGTGACTTCTGGGCCCAGAGGTTGGTGGATGGGCCTCTGTCAGGGATAGATGTAGGCTGGCTGCCTTAAGGTGGGAGGGGGTGACAGTACCTGCAGAGTGGTCTTCAGTGGCCTCATGAACGACCAAGAGGAAAAGGGGCACAGCTGTGTGCGCCTCAGTGGTGATGAGAGGTGCCATATTTGTGGGATGGTAGAGATTAGGGCGTGATGGTAGGAGCCCTGTGGCACACGTGCCTCTCATACCGCAGCCATATTGATACTTATATTTAGCAGCTATGCAAACCCCCTTAGTATGTCTTATTTTCAGGGTATGTCTTAATTTCGGGAAAATAGGGTAGATTCTCCAGCTCCTCCATGGACTGCACTCTTGCCATTTCCACATGCCGCAGTGTGATGACCTCATCACGGTGCTGCACACTGGGCCACGGAACAACTACCTTTTCCAGCCGCAATTAAAGGTACAGTGCCAGTCCTCCGTCGGCCATGGCACTGCCTTGGGAGTGGCCTGGGCAGACTGCCGTGCAGTGACACAGATGTGCATCCACGTGACACACATCCATGTGAAGCAGGTGCTGGGGTCAGGGGTCGTCAGGCCTGGTCATGACCCTTATGAGCCCGATCATTACGCACTGCCTGGAAGGAGCTCATACATCCAGATGTAGTCACTAATATGTAGCAGGAAGCAGCACCCACTGTGTAGTGTCTTCAGTGGTGAACCAGCTAGACTATATGGCCTGCAGTAAGGACCTGGAAGGAGTCCATACATTCTGATGTAGCCACTAATATATACTTGGCAGGAGCATGTATTCTCTAGTGTCTTCAGTCGTGAACCAGCTAGACTGTATAGGCTGCAGTCAGGACCTGGAAGGAGGCCATACATTCTGATGTAGCCACTAATATATACCTGCAAGGAGCCTGTATTCTCTAGTGTCTTCATTAGGGGTTGAGTCTAGAGAATACTTCAGTCGTGAACCAGCTAGACTGTATACAGCTAGACTGTATAGGCTGCAGTCAGGACCTGCAAGTAGCATGTATACAGTAGTGAAGCAGCTAGACTGTATGGGCTGCAGTCAGGAACTGCAAGGAGCCTGTACATACTGATGTAGCCACTAATATATACCTGCAAGGAGCCTGTATTCTCTAGCGTCTTCATTAGTGAAGCAGCTATACTGTATGGGCTGCTGTCAGGACCTGGAAGGAGCCTGTATTCTCTACTGTATGGGCTGCAGTCAGGACCTGCAAGGAGCCTGTATTCTCTAGACTCAACCTATACCTCTTACAGGGAGCTAAATGACTCCGGAAGTAGCAGCTCTTGCACTTCTGGGGTCATCATTCAGCTTCCTGTGTGAGAGGAGCTGCAGCTTCAACGTGTGTGTGAGTGAGGTGACATCATCTCACCACACTGCAGAACGTCAACACAGAGTGAGGAGGAGGATGACCCCGGAGCAGGAGGACACAAGAGAAGCAGGTGAGTGCACTGCTCCTAGCCCTGAAGATGGGGAGATGGGGCAGTAAGGCTAATGCTGGAGGGGGGATGGGGCACGAAGGCTTATGCTGGAGGTAGGGATGGGGCAGGAAGGCTAATGCTGCAGGCTGCAGGGGGATGGGGCAGGAAGGCTTATGCTGGAAGGGGAGATGGGGCAGGAAGGCTAATGCTGCAGGATGGAGGTGGGATAGGGCTGGAGGGCTAATGCTACAGGCTGGGGGGGGTGATGGAGAGGCTAATGCTGCAGGCTAAGGGTTTGATGGGACAGGAGGCTAATGCTGCAGGCTAGGGGTTTGATGGGACAGGAGGCTAATGCTGCAGGCTGGGGACATGATGGGGCAGGAGGGATAATGCTGTAGGCTGGGGACGTGATGGGGCAGGAGGGATAATGCTGCAGGCTGGGGACGTGATGGGGCAGGAGGGATAATGCTGCAGTCTGGGGACGTGATGGGGCAGGAGGGATAATGCTGCAGGCTGTGGACGTGATTGGGCAGGAGGAATAATGCTGCAGGCTGGGGACGTGATAGGGCAGGAGGGATAATGCTGCAGGCTGGGGACGTGATAGGGCAGGAGGGATAATGCTGCAGGCTGGGGACGTGATGGGGCAGGAGGGATAATGCTGCAGGCGGGGATGTGATGGGGCAGGAGGGATAATGCTGCAGGCTGGGGGGATTATGGGGCAGGAGGGCTTATGCTACAGGCTGGGGGGGATGATTGAGAGGCTAATGCTACAGGTTGGGGGGGTGATGGAGAGGCTAATGCTGCAGGCTAGGGTTTGATGGGACAGGAGGCTAATGCTGCAGGCTAGTGGTTTGATGGGACAGGAGGCTAATGCTGCAGGCTGGGGACGTGATGGGGCAGGAGGGATAATGCTGCAGGCTGGGGACGTGATGGGACAGGAGGGATAATGCTGCAGGCTGGTGATGTGATGGGGCAGTAGGGATAATGCTGCAGGCTGTGGACGTGATGGGGCAGGAGGGATAATGCTGCAGGCTAGGGACGTGATGGGGCAGGAGGGATAATGCTGCAGGCTGGGGACGTGATGGGACAGGAGGGATAATGCTGCAGGCTGGTGATGTGATGGGGCAGTAGGGATAATGCTGCAGGCTGGTGATGTGATGGGGCAGTAGGGATAATGCTGCAGGCTGTGGACGTGATGGGACAGGAGGCTAATGCTGCAGGCTAGTGGTTTGATGGGACAGGAGGCTAATGCTGCAGGCTGGGGAGTGATAGGGCAGGAGGGATAATGCTGCAGGCTGGGGACGTGATAGGGCAGGAGGGATAATGCTGCAGGCTGGGGACGTGATGGGGCAGGAGGGATAATGCTGCAGGCTGGGGATGTGATGGGGCAGGAGGGATAATGCTGCAGGCTGGGGGGATTATGGGGCAGGAGGGCTAATGCTACAGGCTGGGGGGGATGATTGAGAGGCTAATGCTACAGGTTGGGGGGTGATGGAGAGGCTAATGCTGCAGGCTAGGGTTTGATGGGACAGGAGGCTAATGCTGCAGGCTAGTGGTTTGATGGGACAGGAAGCTAATGCTGCAGGCTGGGGACGTGATGGGGCAGGAGGGATAATGCTGCAGGCTGGGGACGTGATGGGACAGGAGGGATAATGCTGCAGGCTGGTGATGTGATGGGGCAGTAGGGATAATGCTGCAGGCTGGTGATGTGATGGGGCAGTAGGGATAATGCTGCAGGCTGTGGACGTGATGGGGCAGGAGGGATAATGCTGCAGGCTAGGGACGTGATGGGGCAGGAGGGATAATGCTGCAGGCTGGGGACGTGATGGGGCAGGAGGGATAATGCTGCAGGCTGTGGACGTGATGGGGCAGGAGGGATAATGCTGCAGGCTGGGGACGTGATGGGGCAGGAGGGATAATTCTGCAGGCTGGGATGTGATCGGGCAGGAGGGATAATGCTGCAGGCTGCGGACGTGATAGGGCAGGAGGGATAATGCTGCAGGCTGGGGACGTGATGGGGCAGGAGGGATAATGCTGCAGGCTCGGGATGTGTTGAGGCAGGAGGGATAATGCTGCAGGCTGGGGGGATTATGGGGCAGGAGGGCTAATGCTACAGGCTGGGGGGATGATGGGGAGGCTAATGCTACAGGCTGGGGGGATTATGGGGTAGGAGGGCTAATGCTGCTGGCTGGGGGGATTATGGGGCAGGAGGGCTAATGCTGCTGGCTGGGGGGGATTATGGGGCAGGAGGGCTAATGCTGCAGGCTGGGGGGATTATGGGGCAGGAGGGCTAATGCTACAGGCTGGGGGGGGGATTATGGGGTAGGAGGGCTAATGCTGCAGGCTGCAGGGGATTATGGGGCAGTAGGGCTAATGCTACAGGCTGGGGGGATGATGGGTAGGCTAATTCTACAGGCTGCGGAGGATTATGGGGTAGGAGGGTTAATGCTGCAGACTGGGGGGGGGATTATGGAGAAGGAGGGCTAATGCTGCAGGCTGGGAGGATTATGGGGCACGAGGGCTATAGGCATGAGGTAGCGTGGTGGTCTCTGTATGGAGGGGAGGCAGTGTGAGGGGTTTCATTATTGAGAAGGAGCAGCATTGGGGGTACAGTATAGAGGGGGGCAGTGAGGGCGCAGTATGAAGTTGCGACAACATGAGTGGGACATTATGAAGATGGAGCAGCATGGTGTGGGGACAGTGTGGAGATCATAGTTCAGAATTGAGGAAAGTGTGGTAAGTATAATTTATATGGGGCACAGTGTGGAGTTTATTAGGGGTCAGTGTGACGGTCATACTATACAAGGGTGGATAGTGTGGCGGGATTATTTTAGAGGAGAGGATAGTGTGGAGGCAATGTACCGTAAAAGGGACAATGAGTTGAGGAGTAATTCTTTATTTGCAGGGGCACAGCATAGGGCTCATTTAAGACACAACATGGGTGGTTATTTTTTATTCAGGAGCATTATAATGACAATGTTATTTTTTTAAGATCATCGTGTCGGGATGTGCTGCAGAGGATCGGAGAAGAGGGAAGTCTACAGAGACGAGTTGTGTATGTGAAGTCATTATGGAGTCGGGCACGTGACAAAACAGCGACCGGTGAGTATATTATGACAGAGACCTTACACTACACTAAAATTTACACAGATTTAGGGGGCTTTTTTAAATATTTGCAGAACATCTAATTTATTTAATGTGCAAATGAGGGTGCTTTGTTGCATCGTTTCGCCCTCATATTTGTACATTAAAGCAAGTCTTTTGTCTTTATTGACAGCACTCAAGTGAGTGCGTGCTGTCTAAAATCAGCCTGGCACAGTCCCACTTCTCCTGTCCTGTATACTGGGTGTAATCCTCAGTATCTGTATTATTCTGTACATATGCACTGCACAGAACCACTTCTGTCCTGTATACTGGGTGTAATCCTCAGTGTCTGTATTATTCTGTATATACACACTGCACAGTACCACTTCTCCTGTCCTGTATACCGGGTGTAATCCTCAGTATCTGTATTATTCTGTATATATACACTGCACAGCACCACTTCTCCTGTCCTGTATACGGGGTGTAATCCTCAGTATCTGTATTATTCTGTATATATACACTGCACAGTACCACTTCTCCTGTCCTGTATACTAAGTGTAATCCTCAATATCTGTATTATTCTGTATATATAAACTGCACAGTACCGCTTCTCCTGTCCTGTATACTGGGTGTAATCCTCAGTATCTGTATTATTCTGTACATATGCACTGCACAGAACCACTTCTGTCCTGTATACTGGGTGTAATCCTCAGTATCTGTATTATTCTGTATATATACACTGCACAGTACCACTTCTCCTGTCCTGTATACTTGGTGTAATCCTCAGTATCTGTATTATTCTGTATATATACACTGCACAGTACCACTTCTCCTGTCCTGTATACTAAGTGTAATCCTCACTATCTGTATTATTCTGTATATATAAACTGCACAGTACCACTTCTCCTGTCCTGTTGTCAGAGGCGGTATTGGACTTTGATTTTCAGCATTTAATTGTTTGAATTAATTATCCCCAATATGGGAGTCATCACTTCTCTTCTGTATAGGTGATGACCTTCCCTTCACTGTGGATTTGATCGCTGGGGCCCCACAATCCTGAGAAACGTAGCTTTGAAGAATAACATGTAAATGGAGCTCTGGTTGATTTCCCTTTTCTGCACCATTCACATGTGGCTGTTCAGATAACTCTAAGAAAGTAATGAGGCGATGACAACGTAAAAGCAACATTCACTGGTCGGGGCTGATGGGTGATATAGTATGTGGGGTTTGTTTTCCAGGGCTGCTTTTCGATCCCAGTCCGGCCCTGCCGCTCTGCGTCAGGAGAGAAAGGCAGTGACTGGCACTGGCAAAAAGAAGCAAGTAGGTGGCAGCTACCTGCCTGCTATAGCTTAGGCACATTTTTTTCTATTAATCCTGGATATCCCCTTAAAAATATATTTTTATTAGAAAAAAGATTAAAACACACATTAAAACCATTGTCCTTAACCTCTTTACGACCAATGACGAGTATACTCGTCATGAAAAGATGTCAGTTCCCGCATCTGACGAGTATACTCGTCATGGCTTTGAACTGTCACTGCTTCTAAACGAACAGTGACAGCTCAAATCTAAAAGCTGTCAGTGACAGCCAAGGGTTAGGGGCAGAGGTGTGGGCACCCCTGTTAACCCCTTCACCCCCCCCCCACCGCAATCACTCTTATCTGCGGGCGGGTTGCACCGCAGCCGCCGGCCATGAGCTGATGCTCCAGCTCCCCCTGTGTCCTGTCCCCGCCCCCTGTGTCCAGCTCCCCCTGTGTCCTGTAGCCCCCCCCCTGTGTCCTGAGCCCTCTGTGTCCTGTCCCCGTCCCCGTGCAGCCCCCCCTGTCTCCCGTCCATCCCCGCCCTCCACCTTGCACAGTGTGTTTGCCGGCGGGCTTCTGCGCCCGCCAGCGAAGTGCAGGGCCCCCTCCTCCTCCCTGCTGGTCCCCAGCCCCCGGGACTTCGGTCCCCAGCCCCCGATCCCTGGTCCCCAGCCCCGCTCACCTATCCCGGCGGGCTGCACGCTCGGTGCACCCGCCCGCACCGTCGGGCCTCCTCTGCAGTGTGGCTCCTCCTCTTCTCAGGGGCTCCTCCTCCTCATCGCTGGGTAAGTATGAATGAATGAATGAAAGAATGAATGAATGGATGGATGGGTGGGTGGATGGGTGGATGGATGGATGGATGGGTGGGTGGATGGATGGATGGGTGGATGGATGGATGTGTGCGTGCGTGGATGTGCGTGTGTGGATGTGTGTGCGTGGTTGTGTGCATGCGTGGATGTCAGCACGTGGATGTGCGTACGTGGATGTGCGTACGTGGATGTGCGTACGTGGATGTGCATGTGTGGATGTGTGTGCGTGGTTGTGTGCATGCGTGGATGTGGTACGTGGATGTGCGTACGTGGATGTGCGTACGTGGATGTGCGTGCGTGGATGTGCGTACGTGGATGTGCGTGTGTGAATGTGCGTACGTGGATGTGTGCGTAAGTGGATGTGGATGTACGTGGATGTGTGTGTGGATTACGTGGATGTCAGCATGCGTGCGTGGATGTGTGCATGCGTGGATGTGCGTGCGTGGTTGTGTGCATGCGTGGATGTGCGTACGTGGATGTGCGTACGTGGATGTGCGTACGTGGATGTGCGTGCGTGGATGATGGGTGCATAGGTGGATGGATGGGTGCAACAAGGGATCAAGTGTCCTCTTGTTATAGTCTCTGGGATCATAGTCATGGTGCACTGTATAACTGATCATTGTCATACAGTGCACCATAACTCTGACCCCTGAGACTGTAGGAAGAGGACACTTGATCCCTTGCTGCAGTCTCTGGATTGAGCAGAGGCGATCGAGCGTCGTGGGACCTTCGTTGTGGACTACGTCGGAGGCAATCGAGCGTCGTGGGACCTTCGTTGTGGACTACGTCGGATCTTCATAATAAAGATGGAGTCCGAATTTTGTTTGTGTTTTTTTTTCAAATAAAAAGATTTTTCTATGTGTGTATTTTCTGACTATTTACCAGAGATTCCTAATGGCGGGTCTAACATTGGCCCTATATTATGAATCTCGGGCTTAGTGCCAGCTGCCAATAAAAAGCTGGCATTAACCCCTTTATTACCCAGTTTGCCACCGGCACCAGGGCAACTGGAAGAGCATGGGTACAGCGCCAGAAAATGGCGCTTCAATGAATGCGCCATTTTCTGGAGCAGCTGCGGGCTGCAATTCGCAGCATGGGGGGCCCAGAACGCTTGGGCCTTTCCATGCTGAGGATTCCAGCCCCCAGCTGCCTAGTTGTACCTGGCTGGGCCAAAAATATGGCGGAGCCCTACGTAATTTTTTTTTCTAGAATTAGTTCTAGAAATTAAAAAAAATGGGCTTCGCTGTATTTTTGGTTGCAGCCAGGTACAACGAGGCAGCTGGGGGTTGCTGGCAGTCTGTACTGCCAAGTTGTACCTGGATGGACCAAAAATATGGCGGAGCCCTACGTCATTTTTTTTTCTAGAATTAGTTCTAGAAATAAAAAAAAATGGGCTTTGCTGTATTTTTGGTTGCAGCCAGGTACAACGAGGCAGCTGGGGGTTGCTGGCAGTCTGTAGCTGCCATGTTGTACCTGGCTGGACCAAAAATATGGCGGAGCCCTACGTCATTTTTTTTTCTAGAATTAGTTCTAGAAATTAAAAAAAATGGGCTTCGCTGTATTTTTGGTTGCAGCCAGGTACAACGAGGCAGCTGGGGGTTGCTGGCAGTCTGTAGCTGCCAAGTTGTACCTGGCTGGACCAAAAATATGGCGGAGCCCTACGTCATTTTTTTTTCTAGAATTAGTTCTAGAAATAAAATAAAGCCTTCGCTGTATTTGTAGCCAGCCATGTACAACTTGGTAGCTGGCTGACTGGAATCCTCAGCGTGGAGAGACTCAAATGTTGTGGGTCCCCCACACTGCAAATTTCAACCCACAGCCACCCAAGAAAATAGCGCATTCATTAGAGGCGGCATTTTCTGGTGCTGTACCCCAACTCTACCAGTTGCCCTTGTGCTGGTGGCACACGGGTTCTCCATATGCGACATAGTGTCCGCTAACAATTTCAATAGAAAATTAGCTCCAATTGTTAGCGGAAACCATGGAGATCCCCTCCCTGTGTGCCTGAACATTGGAGCTCCCCCACAAGTGACCCCATTTTGGAAACTAGACCCCCGAAGGAACGTATCAAGATGCATAGTGAGCACTTTGAACCCCCAGATGCTTCACAAATTCATCCATAAAAATGAAAAAGCACGTTTTTTTCCACAAAAAGTTTCTTTTTTCATTTTTACGGATCAATTTGTGAAGCACCTGGGGGTTCAAAGTGCTCACTATGCATCTATATATGTTCCTTTGGGGGTCTAGTTTCCAAAATGGGGTCACTTGTGGGGGAGCTCCAATGTGGAGACACACGGGGACCCTCCAAACGCGACATGGTGTCCGCTAACAATTTGAATGGAAAATGAGCTCAAATTGTTAGCGGACACCATGTCGCGTTTGGAGGGCCCCGGTGTGTCTCCACATTGGAGCTCCCCCACAAGTGACCCCATTTCGGAAACTAGACCCCCTAAGGAACATATCTAGATGCATAGTGAGCACTTTGAACCAACAGATGCTTCACAAATTCATCAATAAAAATGAAAAAGCACTTTTTTTTTCCACACAAATTTGCTTTTTTCATTTTTACAGATCAATTTGTGAAGCACCTGGGGGTAGAAAGTGCTCACTATGCATCTAGATATGTTCCTTTGGGGGTGTAGTTTCCAAAATGGGGTCAATTGTGGGGGAGCTCTAATGTGGAGACACACGGGGACCCTCCAAACGCGACATGGTGTCCGCTAACAATTTGAATGGAAAATGAGCTCAAATTGTTAGCGGACACCATGTCGCGTTTTGGAGGGTCTCTCCACATTGGAGCTCCCCCACAAGTGACCCTATTTTGGAAACTAGACCCCCAAAGGAACATATCTAGGTACATAGTTAGCACTTTGAACCCCCAGATGCTTCACAAATTGATCCGTAATAATAAAAAATAATTTTTTAGTGGAAAAAAAAGTGCTTTTTCATTTTTACGGATGAATTTCTGAAGCATATGGGGGTTCAAAGTGCTCACTATGCATCTAGATACGTTCCTTCGGGGGTCTAGTTTCCAAAATGGGGTCACTTGTGGGGGAGCTCCAATGTGGAGATACACAGGGACCCTCCAAACGCGACATGGTGTCCGCTAACAATTTGAGCTCATTTTCCATTCAAATTGTTAGCGGACACCATGTCGCGTATGGAGGGTCCCTGTGTGTCTCCACATTGGAGCTCCCCCACAAATGACCCCATTTTGGAAACTAGACCCCCTAAGGAAGGTATCTAGATGCATAGTGAGCACTTTGAACCCCCAGATGCTTCACAAATTCATTCATAAAAATTAAAAAAACACTTTTTTTTTCACAAAAAAATTCTTTTTGCCTACATTTTTTCAGTTTCACATGGGCAAAGGGATAAAATACATCCCAAAATTTGTTGGGCAATTTCTCCTGAGTACACCGATACCTTATATGTGGTCATAAACCACTGTTTGGGCGCACGGCAGGGCTCAGAAGTGAAGGAGCGCCATTTCACTTTTTGAACGGAAAATTGGCTCTAAAATTCAAATTGCGCTCCCTCCCTTCTGAGCCCTGCCGTGCGCCCAAACAGTGGTTTATGACCACATATGAGGCATCGGTGTACTCAGGAGAAATTGCCCAACAAATTTTAGGATGCATTTTATCCTGTTGCCAATGTGAAAATGAAAAAATTGAGGCTAAAAGAACATTTTTGTTACAAAAATTAAAATGTCCATTTTTTCCTTCAACATTATTTTAGTTCCTGTGAAGCACCTGAAGGGTTAATAATCTTCTTCAATATAGTTTTGAGTAGCTTGAGGGGTGCAGTTTTTGGAATGGTGTCACTTTTGGGTGTTTTCTGTCATGTACACCCCTCAAAGGGACTTCAAATGTGATGTGGTCACTAAAAAATTGGTTTTGTAAATTTTGCTGGAAAAATGAATAATTGCTGATGAACTTTGAACCCTTATAACGTCCTACCAAATTTTTTTTTTTCTTCCAAAATTGTGCTGATGTGAAGTAGACATGTGGGACATGTTATTTATTAACTATTTTGTGGCACATAACTCTCTGGTTTAGCAGAATAAAAATGTAAAATTTGAAAATTGCTAAATTTTCAAAATTTTTGCCAAATTTTTTATTTTTTCACAAATAAACGCAAAAATTATTGACCTAAATTTAATACTAACATGAAGCCCAATATGTCACGAAAAAACAATCTCATAATCGCTCGGATCCGTTGAAGCGTTCCAGAGATATTACCTCATAAAGGGAGAGTGGTCAGAATTACAAAAAATGGTCTGGTCATTAAGCTGCAAAGTGACTCGGTCCTTAAGGGGTTAAAGACAGTATTTTGTCATAGGTTTGTTTTATCCCCATTAGACTGGAGCTCATATACAGTTCGACCAGTAAGGTTGCTTTCACATCTATGATTATTGTAGTTCACGGCAAATCCAGAAGATGTAGTCGCAAGCCTCATTAATTCTTTATGGGGCTTGCGGTGAGGTGATGCAAGTACGGTAATGCCGAATCCGGCAGATCCAACAGTTGCGGCCATGCAAAAAAACCCGCTGCTAGCAGCGTTTTTTTGTGGTGCCGCAAGTGCCGGACTCGGCAGATCCGTCACTTGCGGCCGTGCAAAAAAACATTCTAGCAGCGTTTAAGTGCTGGATTCGGCAATACCGCACTTGTCACACCTGACCGCATGCCCCATAATGAATGTGCTTGCCGGATTGGTCCTGCAAGTCGGCCGTTGCATCTAATCTGTTAATTTTCTCAATGGCTTTGAGCGCTGTGTTCATTTTCTGGAAGTCTCAATGATGATTAATGGACCTGTGGTCAGACATCATTATCTGCCGCTGCATTTTACAATGGGAATGAAAGTGCCCTGTCAGGGAGAAAAGTTCCATATTCTTCCGACTGTGCAGTTTCAACTGGTTTCTATCAATAAGTTATCACCTACCGAACCTGTGGAACACTGATAAAAAGTTTTCACCAAAGAATCTCTTAAAAGTGCACCTGACACCTGCTTTGTAAGTTATAAACCCTGCCCACCACCTTTAAAGTGAACCTGTCAGGTCGTTTTTACCCCTTAACCTATCACTACCTGTCCCTGCACCCTCCTACACATCCCTAACCATCCCTCTCTGAGCTAAATCTGTTCTATATTGGTTGTGAAAAAAGACTTTGTGACTTACATTTTCACATGCAAATGCAGCAACCAGTCTTCAGTATACAGACTGATTGGGCGGTCTCCAGGACTCCGTCTCCCCCCCTTGCTGCTGTTATCATGCCCCCTGGGTGTAGGAATTCATTCTCTTGTGCACTCCTAATTTCAAATTCCTGCCTCCTGGTATGATGCACCGATGGATGTCATTTTCGGTCTGGTGCTTTGTGGGTAATTATCGGGTGTGCGGACGGCTTCGATATGTGCACTATTGGTGATATGCTGGGAAGGTACAGGGACAAGCAGTGGTTAGTTGGTAAAAACAACTTGACAGGTTCCCTTTAACATGATGTCAGTTGGATTCCTGTAACCCCTTTTAATCCCCAGACGTCCCCCTGCAAACCTCAGAAAATTAGTTTTTGTCTGTCCCGCACCATATATTAATTTCTCTTATGGGTCATAAGGGCGTCTGCAGATTGCAATCAACGCTGCCCTGCTCCATGCCAACACTGTCCCTCCTGACTGTGAAAGTAAATGACACAGGATGTCATCCACACAACTCCCATGTCTCGCGACTGTGTAGCAGCGCTCCTCCTCACTGTGCCCTATTGAAGGGATAATGATTCCACTGTGCAGGCACAAGACTTCAGGTACTGTGCTACTTATGTGAGACCAAGGTCTCGAGCCTGCACAGTGGAATTACTGGCTCTTCAATAGGGCACAGTGAGGCACCACTGCGCAGACGCGAGACATGGCAATTTTGTGGATGATGTTGCTATGTCATTCACTTGCACACAGTCAGGAGGGGCAGTGATGGCATGGAGCGGGGCGGCACTGAAGAAAATGTGCAGACCCCCTTATGACCCTTAACAGGAATTAGCATACGGCGCAGGACAGAATAAAACTCATTTTCTGAGGTATGCAAGGGTCGTCTGGGGATACAAAGGAGTTATAGGAACCTAAATACACCATATTAGCAGTGGTGGGCAGGGTTTAGATCCCCAAAAACTGGTAATAGGTTCACTTTAATGCAAACTACAGTAATTCCACAGTACATTACAGTTATGTTGAGTGCACACTGATGTGCAGGAGCCGCCACTATAATGGGTATAATAGGTATTTGCATATAGCTAAAGGGTGGACCCCTGAAGTCAATTTCCCTGGTGGGCCCCAGACACCCCAGTCCAACCCTGCTGTCATCCGAGTGCAGTTTGATATTTCACACACAGCTATAAATTTATATAGGTGCGCATGCTGCAATCGAGTTTTCATGCTCAACTGGCATGTGAAGAAAAATCACTGATTGGCACTGCTCCATAACATAACATGAGTCCGATTACTACCCCGAAGAAATATCGGATAGTACTGGGCTGTGTTATATGCTTGTGTGAGTGAACCCTAAGGTTGCATGCTCACGATCAGTATACGCAGCGTTTTGGATGCAGCGTCTTGCCGCTGCGTCCAAAACTCTGCGTAGTACTGTAAAAGCATAGAGGATGGGATTTCAAGAAATCCCATCCTCACTATGATTAACCCGACCGCAGTGATCTGACAGCTGCAGTGAGGGTTGCCGCCACTCCTCCACAGCATGTTTATTTCATGCTGCAGAGTCGGAAGTGGCTCCCATCGGATGACTGCAGGGAGAAGCCGCCCCGCACCCGCCACACATGGTGAGTACAGGGGGCTGCGGTCTCCTAGCGGGCACCAGTGGCTTCACTCAGGTCCGGAGGAGCTGCGTCCAACACGCAGCTCCTCCGGACCGTGTGCACACACCCTAAGTGTAATATTACCTGCATCCCTACAAGTCACCCTATCCTGGGTCAATCATTCAAGCCATAAATAGAAAAGCTAAGTATAAAGCCAAGCTATTATAATAATGGGCAAAGCACCTTACAGGTAGAAGCTATTACTTTATGTTTGTGTGCTGTAAAGGCAATAGGTGACAATAAAGGTAGGAATGAGGATGTATTACAAAATTTTATTATATATTTTTTTTTTGCATCAGTCATAAGTGTAGCTTTAATTTAACAGCATATTTCCTTCCAATTAGTATTAACGCACAAATAGATTCTACATCTATGAATACATTCAGAATTGAGGACGTTTTAATACCCCAAACCCGAATTCTTAGTTTATGTGCTGTATTTCTGAGATAGCAGGATCTTCTAACAGCTCTTTAGCACTACAAGTTGAATCATTACATTTAATTTACATTCATGCATTTGAGCATGTCATACAGTCATCTACAAGCCATTTTATTTATGTCCTCAACAGACATCACACCAGTAAAGTAAATGACTGAAAAGTTAATTCCTGAAGATATTTATTTCCTAATAATATATAACACTAATTAAAATGTTTACTTCAATATAATACTGAAATAACTCATCACTCAATTACTCAGTCTGAACCCAAGAAATGCCATTACTGGCAATTTCAAAATGAAGATCTAACCATAAAATTCCCTGTAAACAAGAACCTCAACATGCCAATAATTTCACTGCTGAAGATTCTATCCTGCAAAATTATCTGGTACTGTAAATAGTACAATGTATGCAAAAGATATATATATATATATATATATGTATATATGTATATATATATATATATAGAGAGAGAGAGAGAGAGAGTATATATTTTTGGTCAATTGCTTTGGGCATTGTAACTACTTTTTGTGGGTATATTTTGTGTTTCATCTTAGAACTTTTTGGATTTGGATATATGCAATGATACCTGTGTAGTAATAATGTATATGCACCACTTGCAGGAATTAATCTCGTAAAGTTTCCGGTTGAAAAAAATAGTGCTTACTTTTCAGGCATACTTACTGTAGTGATAAGCAATGTATTAATTACTGTTAGTGCGAATAGTACGGTATTCGCATTACTCTTTATTCTGAGAGTTTTTGTGTACTCGTCTTACGTCAGTTTTGGTGCCTCCTTTGCAGCCACTAAACATGCTGGGCTTCTTAACAAATCACAGTAATGCTGCAGACATCTTGGTTGTGGCAAAACTGTTATTGGCTGGCCGCCCAGCATCATAGGGTCTATTTAAGTCCTGCCACCGCCATTTTGTCCGCATTGTCCGTACCGTATTATTGCCCATTTCTGTTATTTCACTACTGCTTTTGCTGCTCTTACAGCGCTGCAAAAGAACTTGAATTTGTCAAATCACCGACTCATTTGTGACCTGCCCACACGGAGAAATCTATCATATGTTGGCAATGCCTAGTGAGCAGCAGAGGGCAGTAGCTGAATACCAGCTGCAACATGCTCATCAGATTGAGAGTCAGCCACCACACATAACAACTGTCGAGTGGTTGTAGATCGCAGACTTTTCGGAGGTTCTTGAGAACTTTGAGTACTGCACCAACGTTCTGAGAGGTGATCAAGCTATTATCAGTGTAACCATCCCGCTGCTGTGTCTCCTGAAACAATCACTGCATAATCTCAAAGATGAAGCTTTAAGTAGTCAGCATGTTGATACGGAGCAAGATTTCTGAATGGGTGATACTAACCAGTCCAGTCAATATTCTGAGGCAACACTGGGTGATGCGGAGGAAGATGAGGAGAAAAAGGACTTCTTTTACTGTGCTACAGGGTGGCCTTGTGGCGCCCTTAAGGCTAGGCGCCACAGGGAAGTATTACACTGTATTAATAAATGTGTTTTTCCCTGTAAGTTGTCAGTTCAGGGTTAAACCTGTGGAGTCTGTACTTGCCACACTTAGGACTAGGCCACTAGAGTAGGGGGGAGATCGATAATTTAGTAGGTCTAAAAAAGGGGTGGAGCCTAGGCTAGAGTGGGAAGCAGGAAGTTATAACAGTTTTTAGTTAGTAAGCGCTGGAAAGGCAGTAAGGAAGGACAGGCCTGACAGCACAGCCGACAGGAGGGATCCCCATCTTTAAATGGGGTCCCAGCACAGAAGGCAACAGGACTGAACTGGTTGAAGCCAACTGATCACGTTGGGGGAAAAGCACCGGCAACGCAGGAAGCCAAGGTGGCCAGGAGTTTAGCCCTGACCGCAGACTGATGAGCTGCAGGCCCATAGAAGCCGGGTTGCTGACAGCGCCACAAGGTACCTCGCCCCTCAGCACCAAATTCAGATCCAAGATCACAGGGGTAACGGCCCAATTTCCAATGTCGGGGGAGTGTCAGGACTCCTCTTAAATCCGGTAAAGGACAACTGTGCCCCATTGTGGGAAATCAAGGAACTGGCGGGAGAGCTCTGCGAGGGTGGTAGCACTACGAAGAGGAAAGGAAACCCTGAAAGACAAAGAACGCAAACATCTAGAGACTCCATAAGGGGGACCCTGAGCTGGCAGTATCCACCTGGTAAACCAAACTGTACCATGTTCTGTTTTACCATCTGCCGGTACCTAGTAAAGTGGAGTAAAACTTGAACTGGTTTCCCATGTGCTTCCCATGGTGCCCGGAGGGCTCAGCACCATCAGCAGCTCAGCAGAGGGGTAAGAACTGCAACACCACTAACACCAACAACTCCCCTCTTCCCCATCACTCATCGCTGCCCTGAGGTAATAGCTCCACCTGTAGGGAGCTGGACCACACTCTGCTGCACCCAGCATCACCTCAGCGGCTGGCTTGCAGCACCGGTACCATATTACTGGGAACTATAGGTGGTATCACGATCCCCTGTAAATACTCCCTTCTCCCCCACCAACACGTACTCAAATGATAACCAGGGCACGAAACCGGGATTCCGACCACCCGTGACCTCCCCACCCAAGCAGCCATCAGTCCCAGTGTCTGAGTACCCCCTAGCTCTGGCCACATCAGCCTCCTAATGCTATAGAGAGAACACACAACCCAAGCTTCATGTAGGTCCAGGCTGGATGGGCTGTAGAGGAGGAGGTGGAGGAGGAGGAGAGTCAGCGTGAAGAGAGGATGGGTACTGGTCCTACTGTTGGGAACACCGAAGATTTGCCTTTTGCCAAATTGGCCCACATGGCACACTTCATGTGTAACTGTCTGTGGCAAGACCCTCGCATGATACACATTTTATCCAACAACCTTTACTGGTTGGCCACCTTTCTCAATCCATGGTACAAGGAGAAATTTCATTGCCTCCTTTTGGAGTCCCCCAACCGTTTTACAATGGATTCTTTCAAGAGGGTCGTTGTAGATCAGTTGATGAAAACATCACTCTCAGACAATGCTGGTGGCAGAGGTTTCAGCTCTTTTCAACACCAAGGGATAATGAGGAGAAACACGAACGCCAGGTCTAGCAAAGGTGGGGAGGAGGGAATGTGCAGAAATTGAGCAATTTTCAATAAACCAGCACAACACCAAGGGCTATCTGTGCCTGTAACAATGCCATGGAGGGAGACGTTGCAGAACATGATAAAGGGGTCCTTAAGTGACCATACATGCATTCTTTTTGATGCTTCAATTCACTTTAATTATTGGGTGTTCAAGCTGAACACTTGGCTCATCCTTTCCTTATACGCCTTCGGGTTGCTGGCCTACCCGGCTGCTAGTGTGATGTCAGAGCGTGTTTTCAGTTCCACTGGGTCAATCATCACTGATAGGTGCACACGCTTCTCTACAGAAAAGGCAGACAGACTTACTCTTATTAAATTCAACAAGCACTGGATATCTCCACAGTTTGTAATCCCTCCAGATTACAGCAAGCCAACCTAAATTCACCAAAAATGCTGATTCTTCATGCTACTGCTGTTAATGTCAACCACTTCCCATAAAACCTGTTTCCTTCCTTTTTCAACCATGACTCAGCCCATAGGGCTAATTTTTACAAACCCTATGCACATTGAGCAGTGGACAAAATAGTCTAGGACAATAATCCTACTCCAAAATAGGACATAAATTAAAAAAAAAAAAACTCACCAAAATTTAGCCATGTCAAATATCCATTGCACCGATGCTCAATCCCCTGCAACCTAAGCATGGGGGCGGTTGTGGCACCTGCGACCGGCCATGCTGACAAGGAGGAGACTGAAGGTAAATGATGGTAAACGTGAGGGCCCTTGACGGTGGGTTACTATCTTACGTTATTTTGGCCCAAAATATCCACTAACACCTCACATCTTTATCTATTGTGCTTTGTTGCACCTTTTTATCTCTATTCAGTTATTATTATTAATATTTATTTATATTGCGCCATTAAATTTCATGGCGCTTTAAATGCTAAAAGGGCAGACAAGGACAAGTACAATAAATGTGATCGTACAGATAAAAGAGGGGAGAAGATCCTGTCAGCGAGATCTCACAATCTACAAGGGGCGGGTGGGGATACAGTAGGAGGGGGAGGTGCCAGTCATGAGGCGGTGCGGTGGACCGGTTCTCATAGGAGGTTGTAGGCTTGGCAGAAGAGGTAGGTCTTTAGGCTTCTTTTCAAGGTTCCCAGGGTAGGAGAATGTCTGATGTGTTGGGGCAGAGAGTTCCAGAGTATGGGGGATGCCGGGAGGAATCCTGAATGTGGTTGTGCGAAGAGGAGATGAGGGGGGAGTAGAGGAGGAGTTCTTGGGAGGATCGCAGGTTGCACGAGGGTAGGTATCGGGAGACCATGTCGGAAATGTATGGAGGAAACAGGTTGTGAATGGATTTGTATGTCATGGTTAATGTTTTAAACCAGGATCTCTGGGAAGCAGGGAGCCAATGAAGGGCTTCGCAGAGCGGGGAGATAGGGGAGTAGCGGGAGGACAGATGGATTAGACGGGCAGTGGAGTTTACGATAGATTGGAGAGGTGCAAGGGAGGTAGCAAGGAGACCAGAGAGCAGGAGGTTGCAATAGTCGAGGCGGGAGATGATGAGAGCATGAATAAGGGTTTTAGCAGTGTCGTGGTCAAGAACAATGCGGATCCGGGAGAAGATTTTGAGCTGGAGACGGCAGTAGGTGACGAGGGCCTAGATGTGGGGATTGAAGGAGAGGGAAGAGTCGAGGATAACTGCGAGGCACTTGGCTTGGGGGACTGGGGAGAGAGAGCAGTCATTGACGACGATGGATAGGTTGGGTAGTGAGGGGGAGCGGCTTGGGGGGAAGACAATGAACTCGGTTTTGTTCATGTTCAGCTTAAGGAAGCGAGCAGAGAAGAAGGATGAGATGGCGGACAGGCATTGTGGAATTTTGGATAGTAGGGAGGCGATGTCAGGTCCAGACAGGTAGATTTCGGTGTCATCGGCATAGAGGTGGTACTGGAGGCCGTGGGACTCAATGAGTTGCCCTAGGCCGAGCCCTGGGGTACCCCGACAGATAAGGGGTAGGGTGAAGAAGAGGTGTGGAAGTGGTGACACTGAAGGTCCGGTCCGTTAAGTATGAGGAGATCCAAGAGAGGGCAAGGCCCGTGATGCCAAGAGATTCAAGGAACTGAAATAGAAGGGAATGATCAACAGTGTCGAAGGCGGAGGTTAGGTTGAGGAGGAGGAGGACAGAGTAGTGACTTTTGCTTTTGGCAGTCAGTAGGTCATTGGTGACTTTGGTCAGGGCAGTTTTAGTGGAGTGGAGGGGTCGGAAGCCAGATTGCAGGCAGTCGAAGAGGGAGCAGGAGAGGTGACAGGACAACTCTGAGTGTACATGCTGTTCAAGTAGTTTAGAGGTGAAAGGGAGGAGAGATATGGGGTGATAGTTGTAGACAGATGTGGGGTCGAGGGAGGGTTTTCTGAGGATGGGTGTGATCAGGGCGTGTTTGAAGGCTGGGGGGAAGGTGCCAGTGGTAAGTGATAAGTTAAAAAAATGAGTTATGGGCTGGGATGAAAACAGAGGTGAGGTTGGGAATGAGGTGGGATGGGAGCGGGTCGTGGGCGCTTGTGGTGAGGTGTGATTTTGACAGGAGGGAGGAGAGCTGATGAGAGATGATCCTCAGTTATGGGGGGGAAGCAGCTGGTGGAAGGAGAGGGCAGTATAGATACAATTGAGGCTGAGCCCTCTGGGAGGCGTCTGTCCCTTGTGATGAATGTATTTGGTGCGGAGCGACCCGCCTTGTCTAATAGCTGGGCGTGACCAACAGGCTGAGCTCTGACACTGTGCCTCACATGGACTTGTATGACTGATGCCCTGTTGGTAACCTTGTGTCTACAAATTCCACCAGTCTCCTCCTTGTCCACATGGCTAGTCGCAGGTGCCACAACCGCCACCATGCCTGGGTTGCAGGGGATTGAGCACCGCTATTCAGACACCTGTGTTTTCTCCAGTGGAGCTGGCAGTCTCCTGCTGGGTGCAGTGGATATTTGACATGGCTAAATGTTGGTGAATAATCCCACTCCAGCCAAAGCAACTACTATTTGTGATTGGTGGCCATTGGAATGGTGGATTCCTGCGTCAACATTCACTCAGCCCATAGGGCTAGTTTTTACAAACCCTATGCACATTGTGCAGTGGACAAATTAGTCGATGAGGGGCAATGACCCTGAAATGCAGCATCTGCAATTTAGGGTTCTGATCTGGCACAAATTCTAAATCATATTAAAAGGCTTGTTAATGAGTCAATTATGACTTTTAGAATTGCTACCTTTATTAGGTGCCATTAGAGTTTGTCTACTTCCTCACTGAAGTGACAATTTGCATATGCAATTTCCCAGACGAGCATTGTGGCTTTAAGTCTCCTCACTTTCAGCTGGCAGAATACTCTCCACAAGAAGAATAGCTGTTCCCCACACCTCGTCTTAGCCTCTCATATAGCCAGATCAGAATTCCCACACACTGCCCTAATGAGGGGCAATCACCCCGAAATGCAGCATCTGCAGTTTGGGGTACTGATCTGGCACAAATCCCAAGTCATATTAAGAGGCTTGTTAAAGAGTCAATTAAGACTTTTAGGACTGCTACCTTTAATAGGCGACATTAGAGTTTGTCTACTTCCTCACTGAAGTGACAATTTGCATAGTCTAGGACAGTAATCCTACTCCAGCCTAAGTAACGACTATTTGTGATTGAAGGCCCTTGGAAAAGTGGACTCCTGCGTCAACTTTCATACAACCCATAGGGCTAATTTTTACAAACCCTATATACATTTTACAGTGGACAAACTAGTCCAGGACAGTATTCCTACTACAGCCTAACTAGTATTTGTGATTGAAAGACCTTGTCACGGGTTGTCCCACATTGTGACTTAGATAGGGGATACACAGGCCCGTATTTGGAGTTCCTGCCGCCCTAGGCACTGTCAGCGGTACCCCCCCCGCCGTGCCACGCCCCCATTGTGCCACGCCCCCCGCAGACAGACTGCTTTGAAATAAATACAAAGAATAATAAAATCTTTTAATGATTTTAATTTGTTTATGTGCAAAAGGCAACAATATGGTGATAAATCATCTTTTGGATGGTTAGGGATGAGCTAGCAAGGTGCAGAGTAGTGATAGGAGGGGCTAAAAGGAGCTGAGAGGTTCCCATTATGGTTGGAGTAGTGGATGGTTGCTAGATGACAACCACCATGTCCCAAAAAGGCTGTGACATCAGCAAGGAGGTGGCAGTCATGTTTTGGGTCGTAATCATGTGGAGAAGCTTGTTTACCCCTATAGGGTCCATGAAGGAGTGAAAAGGAACACGGCAAAGTATATATACTTTTAGACTGACCACTTTTTTTCTTTGTACAAAATCATCCCCATGCATGACAATGCACCATCTCTTGGTACAGAGCATACCCCTGAGTAATTGGCTGCTATGGACATAAAAGTAGAGAAAACCGTGGTGTGGCCACCAGTCTCCCCTGATCTCAGCCCTATTGAGAAACTTGGAAGTACCTTTAAGCAAAAAAATCTAAGATGCTGTAAGACATTAAAAATCAAACCAGCAGCTCTGGGAGTCAATTATGACATCCTGCAAACAAATGCAATCAGAAAACATCCAAAACCTGACAAGTTCAATAAATGCAATATTTGTGAAGGTGATATCAAAGAAAGGCGATACACAATATGAGACATACTGGTAGGATATTTTCATTGTGAGCCCCAATGGGGACAGTGTTGATGATGTATATAAAGTGCTGTGGAGTTTATAGTGTAATATAAATGTAAAAAAATATTTCTTCATATGTTGTCACAATACCGGGATCTGAGGATCTTCTATTTCGAGGTCAGGGGCTTTCTGATGCCATGTTGCTGCCTGTCTCGCTGTCTTCCTCTTTTGACACTGCAGTGCAGTGGACAAGAGAGCATTAACTGGTTAATAACAAGAAGTATGGAGTGTGTACTAACTAAGCCATAAACCCTCCCCATACCATGAAGTATGGAGTATGTACTAACTAAGCCATAAACTCTCCCCATACCATGTCCAGCAGACATTGTAGGATTAATATATGGATTTTATTATTAGGGTAGGGACACACTGGCGTGAAACTCGGATGAGTGCAATGCGTGATTTTCTCACATTGCAGTCAGACCAATGTTAATCAATGCATGCGCACATGTGAAGGGGGGCCATAGAGGAACATTACTGTCTGGACCGTATGTTCGTGCTTCCGGCATGTGTCAGCATGGACTGCACACATGCCGGAGGCACGAAAGTGAAAGAGGACTTAATGTGTGAAAATGTGATTCTACACATGTACTATATTGTGGCACCTGTGAAGGGGCTGCAGGAGTGATTTAAAAACAGTACTTTCTTACTATCAGTGTTGGCAGTCATGTTTGATTTTGCCCGCAGAGCGGGACGTCTGCGCCACTTGTACACACAGAACTGATAGAATTGGCGTAGGAGCGTGATCTACACCGCATTTGACAGGTCAGTGCATAGAGAAGAGGCAGAGAAGTCTCACTCCGCTGGCAAAACCCAACAGGACTTCAAACAGCATGCTGCAGGTCTGTGTGAACCCCCCTGCAGTATATAGCATGCTGTAAACAGGGCTGTGGAGTTGGTAAGGATAGGATCAGACTAGCGTCAGCCTTTTCACTGACGGATCCGTGTAAAACTTAGAATTCTGCAGCCTGAGCGCAAGCGTTAATGTGCTGTAACTCTGGGTTCAGGCTGCCCATATATCCCTACGGTTACCGGTCTCCCATCGCAGCCAGCCACTTCACACAGAAGTCCCGGATATGTGCTATTTCTGAGCGCACACAGAAACGCGGTTTGCAGTAACGGATATATAGGCAGCCTGAACACACCATTACACCACGTTAACGCTTGCGCTCAGGCTGCAGAATTCTAAGTTTTACACGGATCCGTCAGCGAAAAGGCTGACGCTAGTGTGACTAGTGCAAGTCAAACCACTGACTCCAACTCCTGAATTTCCCAGACTCTGAATACAACTCCTTCAACTTCAACTTTGACTCCTCCAAACATGGCTGATGTTTAAGTGATATATTTATTGTAGAACAATGGTAATGATAACAAACGTTATTGCAATACAAGAATAAAGGTCTTTAGAAAGAACTTAAAAATAATTCATAACATTAATAAACTCAGCACATTTTACATTGAACCACTATACCCAATTTGTTGTTATATATTTTAGTAGTCGGAGTCAGTCCATTTTCTACTGACTCCACCAAAATGGGTTGCGACTCTGACTCCACAGCCCATGCTGCAGGTCTGTGGGCCACCCCACTCCTATTTGGTATTCTGCAGGTCTATGGGCCAGGGATGGCTTTCTCCCATATAGCATGCTACAGCAGGTCTGTGTGGGCTGCTCCCATCCCTCCCCCCCCTAGCTATGCAATGCTGCAGTGCCTGCAGGCTGCTGCAGCCCAGGTCTGTGTGGGCCACTCGCTCCCATCCCCACCATATGTATGCAATGCTGCAGTGCCTGCTGCAGCCAAGGTCTGTGTGTGGGCCGCTGTCATCCCGATACCCATACCCCTATATCATAAGGGGGGGTGATAGCGGCCCACACAGGCTTGGGCTGCAGCAGTCTGCAGGCACTGCAGCAATGCATAGATAGGGGGGATGGGAGCAGCCCACACAGACCCGGGGCTGTGGGCGCTGCAGCATTGCGTAGATACATAATGTGGGGGGTTTGAGCGGTCCACACATACCTGGGGCTGGGGGTGCTGCAGCATTTCATAGACATGTGGGGGATGCAAGCGGCCCACACACAACTGGGGCTGCTGCAGCAATGCGTAGATACATATGGGAGCGGCCCACACATAACTGGGGCTGGAGGTGCTGCAGGCATGCATAGATACATATGTGGGGCATGGGAGAGGCCCACACATACCTAGGGCTGCAGCATTGCATAGATACGTATGGGGGGGGGAAAGCCGGGGGCCTTGCCCAGAGGGTCCATTTCCTGCTGCTGCTGCCAGTATGCCATACTGCCTATGTCCTCCTGGCTGCTGATTCCCTTCCTCCTCCTGCTGGCTCAGCTGGGCTGGCTGGTTATAGACTGCTAGTACAGACTTGTGGGTTGTTGTTGTGCTGTGCACGTCACTGTACTTAATGCATGCCGCGGCGCCACCCCGCCTATCCACCATCGCCATCAATGATGATGCATCATGAATCTGATGCATGATGATTGATGCCCCCTGCCCTGGCCCATGCTGCACCTTCACACACGCCCGGCGGGTGGCGGCGGCGCTGACTCAAACATAGCTGAGCTCAGTCGCTGCCTGCCTGTCGGGAATGTGCTGCCGCCCGGGCAGTGGCATAGCAACTGTTTGTGGCGCCCGGGGAGGTCGAAAAATTTGCCGCGGCTGCCGCCCCTTTGGTCGTTGATAATCCGGAAGCAATGTCTATAATGTTTTAGGATTAAGTCTGTTAAGTTAAAAATTACAACATCCACATGACTACATCACCAAAACCACCGGCAATACAATAACACATTACTAGAACCCCTGTCAGTATATTGCCAGAACCATTGTCAATACAGTAATACATCACCAAAACCAGTCAATACATCATCAGAACCCCCATCAATTCAATAATACATAATCACTATAACCTGTCAGTACATGACCAAAACCACCATCAATACAATAATACATAATCAGAACCACCATCAATACATTATTATTATTATTTATTTATATATACATCAACAGGACAGTATGTTCCCTATATAAATGTTTATGCCATACTGCTCATCCTCCTTCCACATATCCCATAATGTTCACCCCCCATATGTCCCATGCAGTTCATACTCCCCCCCCCCATACCCCTCCAATGTTCCATGCAGCCTCTCCCCTCCTATGTTCCATGCAGCCTCTCCCTCATCCATGTAGCTTCTCCCCTACGTTGCATTTACCTTCTCCCCCATCCACCCATCCATCCATCTTCTGCCCCCTTTTCCATGCCCCCCTCCTCCATCCATCTTCTGCCCCCTTTACCAAGCCGCCTCGTCCATCCATTAATCCATCCCATTCTGCCCCCTCTTCCAGGCTGCCCCATCCTTCCATTCTGCCCCCTCTTCCAAGCTGCCCCATCTATGCATCCATCCATCCCATTCTGCCCCCTCTTCCAGGCCGCCCCATCCATCCATCTATTCCATTCTGTCCCCCCCAGGCTGCTATCTTCGGCTGTAACAGCGCCTTACCTGACTCCACGCTCCTGATTCCGGATCCCTCATCCCGGCAGCTTCTTCCTCTGTGGCTCCCAGTCTCCAGCTCGCTTGCACTCGGCACCAGGCACCCGGACCACCCCTGTGTACATCCATATCCCTGCACCCCTGTCCCATTCATATCCCAGCGCCCCTGTCCCATCCATATCCCTGCATCCCTGTGCCCCGTCCATATCCCTGCACCCCTGTGCCCCGTCCATATCCCTGCATCACTGTGCCCCGTCCATATCCCTGCATCACTGTGCCCCGTCCATATCCCTGCACCCCTGTGCCCCGTCCATATCCCTGCACCCCTGTGCCCCATCCCTGCACCCCTGTGCCTCCTCCATATCCCTGTGCCCCATCCCTGCGCCCCATCCCTGCACCCCTGTGCCCCATCCCTCCACCCCTCTGCCCCATCCCTGTACCCCTGTGCCCCATCCATATCCCAGCACCCCTGTGCCCCATCCCTGCACCCCATCCATATCCCAGCACCCCTGTGCCCCATCCCAGCACCCCTGTGCCCCATCCATATTCCAGCACCCCTGTGCCCCATCCCAGCACCCCTGTGCCCCATCCATATCCCAGCACCTAAGTGCCCCATCCCTGCACCCCTGTGCCCCATCCATATCCCTGTACCCCATCCCTGTACCCCATCCATATCCCGCACCCCTGTGCCCTATCCCTGCACCCCTGTGCCCCATCCATATCCTAGCTCCCCTGTGCCCCATCCCTGCACCCCTGTGCAACATCCATATCCCTGTGCCCCATCCATATCCCAGCACCACTTTGCCCCATCCCAGCACCCCTGTGCCCCATCCCCATCCCAGCACCCCTGTGCCCCATCCCAGCACCCCTGTGCCCCATCCCTTCACCCCCTGTGCCACATCCCTGCACCCCATCTTCAGCTGTTCCCAGCTACTGGAGCCCTACCGCCTGCTCCTCACACTTACCCGGCACAGCGCGGCCTGAGCTACCGCCGCCGTCAGATGTGCTGCCCGGCAGGGAACTTCAAGTCCCTGTCTCTGCTGTCGATGCGGCTGCCGCCACACACGTGCCATCTGGGGTGGACCGCCCCCCCCACACTCTCTGACACAGTCTCCTCCGCAGCGGGCCCCACCTTCTCTCTTCTGGCGGGTCTGGCTGCTGCAGGCTGGGTGAGTTGGGCGGGCAGCGGGCCTGATGACGACGGGGCGTGGGGGGAGGGGGTATGAGGGGGCGGGGCTTACCACCCGGCCTACACAGGGCAAGAGAAAAAATAGAAAAGAAAACGCGCTGAGACGCCACCCCCCTATGAATGGCGCCGCCCTAGGCACGTGCCTATGAGTGCCTAATTGCAAATACGGCCCTTGGGATACATATTCAATAGAAATCTACACTGACTGTTGATGACCGACTGATGGCCCTCTGAAAACTTGAATTGAGGACCACAACTACTACAGTAGTCCCTCGTAGATGTTTGTCAAGGGAGGTTCTTGTCATTGTATCTTTCTGCACCTATGAAACAGCCCGCAGAAGTCAATTTTGGAAATAAATGCACATTCTGCAATGGACCAAGTACTATAGTATCAAAAAATCTTCTCTTCCTGTATTATCTGGGGAATATTGTCAATCAAAAGCTTCTCCAACCCATCCTGGAAGGGGGAGCACCATATATCCTTTGTCCGTTGATTTGCACAAGAGAAATATTTGAGCTCGTCATCCAGTTGAGTAGTGTAACTTTATTTTCTGGTCATCATAATGGGAGACCCAGACAATGGAGACAATGGGGTTAAGGGCACTGCCCTCCGGAGGCCACACTAGGTACTACAAGTTTGTAGACACCGCCCCCTCCGCTTATAAACCCCCACCGCAGGGAATATCCTCAGTTTTTAACTTAGTGTGCTCGGAGGTATCACACGCATTGCTTGCACTTCACTGCATCCTCACAACTTTCGTGATGGCGTCTGAAGACAAGGTAATATGGTCCCGGTCGGGGACCTTCGGCAGTCTCCCTGCTCACCCTTAGGGAACACGCAGGTCGAGGTACCGGAGGGCCTAGAGCCTGGACACTGCGTGTCCTCCCGGTACGCTGTCGCGCTCCTTCCCATCCCTGTTTGGGGGCTCTGGGTGGTGGGAGTATGGAGCCTTGCACAGCTCCGCTCCGTCCGAGGCCTCCCTAAATGGTGCTTACAGACCGGACTGGAGCCAGCCCAGTCCGAGGCCTCCCTAAATGGTGCTTACAGACCGGACTGGTGCTGCACCCCCGTCCGAGGCCTCCCTAAAGGTGCTTACAGACCGGACCGGCACTGAGGCACCTTGTGTGTCTCCGGTGTGCCTGGGGGTAGTGTCGGCACTATATGTGCTGGGACACTCAGACCGTGCGTACCCTCGGGTCCGCGGTTCTGGCAGTGGACCCCGTGCTGGGGCCACTCTGGCTGACCGCCCTGTGTCTCACAGGGGCTGCGGCTGTCGGCTACAGACTTTTGTCTGCAGCCATTAGTATTGTGTTTTTTGTGTCACGGTACTTCCCGCGCTGCGGGACTCGGCGCCTTCATTACTGAGGCTGCCTGAGGAGATGGAAGCAGCCCAGGCGGTGACGTCAGTAATGGGCGTGCGTGTGCGCTCCCGCGTGTTTTCGGCTCCGCCCACAGTTAGTCTGTCGGCGGCCATTTTTCCCTTCACTTCCCGGCTGGGATCTGCTTGGAGTGCACGGCTGCACTCAATTCAGGGGAGACCGGAAAACCTCGCGGGGGCCACACTCGCACACACCGCTTCCTCCACCGCTTTACTGCGGTTGGTAAGCCGCCGGTTGTACCGGTTTTTTCTTTAAAGATCGGCTTCTTTCCCCCTGCTGTAGGGATGTCCTCAGCTGGGAGGAGCGCTGCTAAGGTGGCAAGTAACACCACTGCCTGTGCTACGTGCAACGGGACACTGGTTGAGGGGTCCTGCAATAACTGCGGACGCCCAGAGGCACGGGCTGAGACTGCAAAGGAGACAGCAGCTCCGGTGCTATATCCTGTGGTCCAGGTGGGCCCAGGGCCCTGGGAGACACAGAACAAGATAAATGAATCTATGTTATCCCAGCTGTCCTCCATGTCGCAATCCCTGGAGGTACTAACCAGGAGGCTGGAAAACCCAGCTGCTCCTTAATATTATCCCCGGGTGTCCCTGCCTCAACTGTGAGACCCCTTAAGCGGACTCGACGTGAGGATTCACCCGAGCCCCAGACACTCTCTGAGGAGGAAGGTCTCTCTGAGGGGGACGAGGATGATGGGGGTTCATTACTCGGGTCCGTGTCAGAACCACCAGAGGGGGTGGAGGATCTGGTGTCCTCCATCAACGAGACTTTACGTCTCGTGACACCCCCTGAGGAGGTGACCGTTCACCCGAAGGAGGCCTACCAATGGCTGCGGCCGGAGGCTAGACCAAGTGGCTCCTTTCTGGATCACACTAACTTCGGAAGGGTGATTAGAGCTCCCAGGATTCATCCTGGCCGGCGTTATGTCCGTAAATGTAAGGACAATCGCTTCCCCTTCCCTGAGGAGGTGCTTCAGGAGTGGTCGCAGTCCCCTAAGGTGGATGCTTCCATGACCAGGATTGCGGCACGCTCCCTCTTCTCTGCCTCTGATAGCTCCTCATTGAAGGACGCTACTGATAGACAGGTCAAGCAACTCGCCAAGTCTTCTTATGAGGCTGTGGGGTCTTCATTTGCCCCTAATTTTGCCGCGGTCTGGACTCTGCAGGCGATCACCTCCTGCTTGGACGGTATCGCTGACCTGGCAGGGTCCAGCTCAGAAGTCCTGGCACTCACTGATAGAGCAAGGGCCTATGCGGACTACGCCAGAACGGCAACACTGGAAACTGCGAATCGCTCTGCTGTGGCTTCGGCCAATGCGATAGCGATCCGCAGATTGTTGTGGCTGCGTCTATGGGACTCAGATGCCACGTCCAAGAAGATTTTGCAAAATCTTCCGTTCTCGGGCGACAGGCTTTTTGGTACCGAACTGGACAAGTTGATAAAGGATTCTGCGGAGTCAAAGATCCCACAGAATAAACCTAAGCCACGGTATACCGTAAAGAGGAACCCTAAACAGTGGTCCTTTCGGTCCAGTTCACAACCTTCAGCATCGTCTGCCCGAGCGGACAGAGGGAGCAAGCCCTCTACTCAGTGGCGCCCCAAGGGTCGCCAGAAGAAGCCGGCGGGGGCAGCGGCTGCCACCCCCAAACCCGCTTCCGCATGACTCGCTCTCTCATCCTACCTCCCCACAGGTGGGGGGCCGTCTGTCTCTTTTTCGGGACAGATGGCTGCTCCAAGTCCAAGATCAGTGGGTACGAGACATAGTCTCCAGAGGTTACAGGATAGAGCTGACGTCACAGCCGGCACACCGATTCCATCGGTCGGTCCCGTCCCCAGAAAAGGCTCAGGCTTTTCATCTGGTATTGGAGAATCTCCGCAAGGACGGAGTTGTGGTCCCAGTACCTTCGGGGGAGAGGTTCAGGGGTTTTTACTCCAACCTCTTTATCGTCCCAAAGAAGGATGGATCTTTTCGCCCGGTTCTGGACCTAAAGTTGTTCAACCGCCACGTGTTGGTTCGGAAGTTCCGCATGGAATCCCTGCGCTCCGTAATCGCGGCTGTGTCACAGGGGGACTTCCTAGCGTCCATAGATATTCGGGACGCTTACCTTCACGTGCCCATTGCGCCGGCTCATCAACGCTGGTTAAGATTCGCAGTGGGGGACGAACACTACCAGTTCGTGGCGCTGCCTTTCGGCCTGGCCTCGGCTCCACGGGTGTTCACGAAAGTGATGGCCTCTATGATGGCTCTCCTGCATGTGCAGGGACATGCCGTCATTCCCTATCTCGACGACCTGCTGGTCAGGGCGCCATCGGAACACCTTTGTCAAGAGAGCCTGAATGTGACCATGAGGTCTCTGGAACAATTCGGTTGGCTCCTCAATATTCAGAAGTCAACTCTGGTTCCGACCCAGTCATTGACATATCTGGGCATGGACTTCAACACGGCCTCAGCCCTGGTGTCTCTTCCACGGGCCAAACAACTGGCCATCCATTCAGGAGTGCAACAGATCCTCCTGTCACCACAATCATCCCTGCGGGTGTTGATGAAGCTGGTGGGGCGCATGGTGGCAGCAATAGAGGCGGTGCCTTTCGCACAATTTCGCCTCCGTCCTCTACAGCTGGAGATCCTCCACAGTTGGGACAAGAGGACGACATCTCTGAATCGGCTGGTGACCCTTTCCCAACCGACCAGGGATTCCCTGCAGTGGTGGCTACAACCACGTCACCTATCTCGGGGCCGGTCCTTCCTCAAACCGTCATGGTTAGTGGTGACCACCGACGCCAGTCTGAAGGGCTGGGGGGCGGTGTTCCTACACCACAGGGCCCAAGGCCTCTGGACTCAGTCGGAGTCGGCGTTGCAGATCAACGTGCTGGAGATCAGGGCGGTCTATCTGGCACTCCTGGCTTTTCAGAAATTCCTCTCCGGACGACCCATTCGGGTTCAGTCCGACATTGCGACGGCCGTCGCTTATATAAATCATCAAGGAGGAACCAGGAGTGCACAGGCTCTGGCCGAAGTCCACCGCATCCTATCCTGGGTGGAGGACAACAACTGCCTGATCTCTGCAGTTCACATCCCAGGGGTCGAAAACTGGGAGGCCGACTATCTGAGCCGGCAGGGGATGGACGCCGGAGAGTGGTCTCTTCATCCAGACGTCTTCCGGGACATCTGCAGCAGATGGGGCACTCCGGACGTGGATCTGATGGCCTCGCGGCTGAATCATCAGGTGCCGCAATACATGGCGAGGTCGTGGGATCCCCAGTCTCTGGGAGCAGACGCCCTGGTCCTGAGTTGGTCCAGATTCCATCTGCCGTATGTGTTCCCGCCTCTAGCTCTGATTCCCAAGGTGCTGTGGAAGATCAGGACGGAGTGCAGGGTAGCCATTCTAGTGGCTCCAGATTGGCCCAGGAGGTCCTGGTATCCGGACCTGTGGCAACTGTCAGGCGGACACAGGTGGGCCCTTCCAGAACGCGCAGATCTACTCGCGCAAGGCCCATTCTTCCACCTCAATTCCAGGGCCCTCAGATTGACTGCATGGCTCTTGAGGCCTGGCTGCTGACATCCAGGGGTTTTTCCCCTACAGTGGTTGCCACTATGAATCGGGCTAGGAAGCCTGTTTCGCGAAAGATATACCACAGGACGTGGAAAATCTTTTTCTCCTGGTGTGCCTCTGGTGGACGGTCTCCTTGGCCCTTGTCGGTTCCGACCTTGTTGGCTTTCTTACAGTCGGGCTTGGAGTTGGGGCTATCCCTCAGCTCCCTGAAGGGTCAAGTGTCAGCGCTGTCTGTGCTGTTTGACAGACGTTTAGCGCTCCTACCGAAGGTCCGACAATTCTTGCAGGGGGTGTCTCGGGTGGTTCCGCCATACAGGCGACCACTGGACCCTTGGGACCTTAACATGGTCCTGGCGGCACTGCAGAAACCGCCGTTTGAGCCGCTGAGAGACATTTCCCTCTCTCGTCTGTCCCAGAAAGTGGTATTTTTGGTGGCGATTACGTCTCTGAGAAGGGTCTCAGAATTGGCTGCACTTTCGTGCAAGTCACCCTTCCTGGTGGTTCACCAAGACAAGGTGGTGTTACGCCCACGGCCAGAATTCTTGCCTAAGGTGGTGTCCACTTTTCACCTGAACCAAGAGATTGTGCTTCCATCATTTTGTCCCGCTCCCGTTCATCAGGTTGAGCGCGACCTCCACACTCTGGATCTGGTGAGGGCTGTGCGCATTTATGTGTCCAGAACTGCCTCATTCCGGACGTCGGACTCCTTGTTCATCCTGGTCGCTGTAAGGGGTCCGCGGCATCAAAATCAACCTTGGCCAGATGGATCAAGGGGCCCATTCAGGAGGCCTACCGTTCTTCCGGTCTGCCTCTCCCGGTGGGATTGAAGGCGCACTCGACCAGAGCTGTCGGTGCCTCCTGGGCTTTGCGACATCGAGCTTCTGCTCTACAGGTGTGTCAGGCAGCCACATGGTCAAGCCTGCATACTTTTTCTAAGCACTATATGGTGCATGCCCATGCCTCTGCGGATGCAAGTTTGGGCAGGCGGGTCCTCCAGGCGGCGGTTGCCCACCTTTGAGGGGGACCATGTGTTATCCGTCTTTTGAGGAACTCTTCCCGCCCTGGGGTATTGCTTTAGGACATCCCCATTGTCTGGGTCTCCCATTATGATGACCAGAAAAAAGAGAATTTTGTTTACGTACCGTAAATTCTTTTTTCTTTAATCATCAATGGGAGACCCAGCACCCACCCAGTTGTTCCGTTGGATGTTGTCACATTTGACTTGTTCCCAGTTGGAACAGTTTATTCCGGGTTGTTGGACCGTTTTGTTCACGGTTTTTTATCCGAGGTTTCGGGTGTGGTTATTTTGTCTCCTCGCAGCTTATGGACCAAACTGAGGATATTCCCTGCGGTGGGGGTTTATAAGCGGAGGGGGCGGTGTCTACAAACTTGTAGTACCTAGTGTGGCCTCCGGAGGGCAGTGCCCTTAACCCCATTGTCTCCATTGTCTGGGTCTCCCATTGATGATTAAAGAAAAAAGAATTTACGGTACGTAAACAAAATTCTCTTTTTTTCCGGACCACAGAGTTCAGCCAAACCTGAGGATAGCAGGCCGCACTCACAGCTACCTTCTAATACTCCATGTCGCTTGCCCTTTTCCCATGTAGTCTCTTCCCTGTAATGAGTTAAATCAGGGGCCCCCAACCACTGGTCCGCGGACCGGTCCATGGGGGTCTCTGTGCCAGTCTGCACTGCCGCAGACCAGCACTAGACAGAAAGTGTGTTCTACGGCAGCTCAGAGTGGTGGATGCTGCCCGCTACCCTGCCCCAGTGACGCGTCCCCACTCACCGTGACTCACACCTGCAGCTAAGCCGCTCTGAGCTGATATCTGCCTCAGCTGCATGCGTAGATGTACGATCGGAGCCATTGGCCAACCACCGTGCAGCATCCAGTGGCTGCTGCACTGTTATTGGCCAATGGCTGCACCCATACAACTACGCAGCTGAGGAAGAGAGCAGAGTGGCGCCAACTGCACCGGTGGACCGGTGAGCAAAGTGTAAGTCTGTGTCTGTGTGTGTGTGTCTGTGTGTGTGTGGCTGTGTATCTGTGAGAGTGTGTGGATGCGTGTGTGTCTCTGTCTCTGTGGGTGTCTGTGTGGCTGTGGCTATGTGTGTGGCTGTGTGTGTGGTTCTGTGTCTGTATGTGTCTGTATTTGTGTGTGTGTCTGTGTGTGTGTGTCAGTGTGTTTGTGTGTCAATAGGGCTGCAAGGGGATGATGGTGATAATATGGGCTGCTGTAAGGGGATGAAGGGGATTATATGGGCTGCTGCAAGGGGATGATGGGGATATTGTGAAATGCAAGGGGATGATAGGGATGATTGGGGCTGCATGGGGATGATGGGGATATTGTGGGCTGCATGGGGATGATGGGGATATTGTGGGCTGCATGGGGATGATGGGGATATTGTGGGCTGCATGGGGATGATGGGGATATTGTGGGTTGCATGGGGATGATGGGGATATTGTCGGCTGCATGGGGATGATGGGGATATTGTTGCCAGCATAGGGATGACGGGGACATTATGGGCTGCAAGGGGATGATGGGGATATTGTGGGCTGCAAGGGGATGATGGGGATACCATATTAGGGGCTGCAAGGGAATTGAGCAATAAGACATCCCCTGAAAATAAGATGTGGTGCATCTAACGGCGAAACAGAGTACTGAACTCCACCCCTTCTCCATAGCTCCACCCCATATGATCAAAGCCCCACCATTGTGCCACCCTGCCCTGCCGGACCCCGGAAAAATGGTCCTGTAGGAAGCTGGTCTCTGGTTCAAAAAAATATGGTGGCCACTGAGTTAAAGAGGACCTGTAATCCCCTGGTGCATGGCAAGCTAAATGGAGCACTCAATGCAGCAAGTCTGCTGCATTCAGGGAAGGGGCCTCCCATGTCACTAGCCCCCCTGTAAGATTTAAAAAAGACTTTAGAAACCTTACAGTAAAAAAGTCATCTGGGTTGGATCTTATTAAGAGGTCCTTGCTGCTGGCACAGCCCTCTCTGCCTCTTCCTTGTGTGTTCTGCCCCCTCTATGTGTCTGCCCCCTATTCCGCTTGTTCTGGGTCTGCCCTCCTCTTCTACTCCTGACGTCAAAAGGAGCAGGGCAGAAGAGGAGAGCAGACCCAGAACAAGACGAGGCGGTGGCAGACACATAGAGGGGGTGGAACACACAAGGAGGCAGGGAGGACTGTGCCAGCAGCGAGAACGTCTTCATAAGATCCAACCCAGACAACCTCTTAACTGTAAGGTTTCTAAAGTCTTTTTTTAAAGCTTACAGGGGGGCTAGAGCCATGGGGGACCCCTTCCCCGAATGTAGCAGACATGCAGCATTCAGTGCTGCATTTAGTTTGCCATTTACCAGGGGGTTGACAGGTCCTCTTTAAATAATAGAGTGTGGGCCCTACAATATGAATAAGTGAGAGCAGTCTCAAATGTACACAAGAGGGACCTCCAAAATTTCTAGAGAAGGGCACTTCCAAATGTATGTTACAGGGCAACATGACGGCTCTCACTTAACTCAGGTTTCTTGCCTACTACAGGCCCTCTGAACATTTGAATGTAGAGCCACAAAATGTCATGTAGGTGGAGAAGGAGGGTGAAGGCCAATGCTAGAATGGGAACATTGTAAACTGCTATGGAATATGTATTCCACTATCACAGTGTCAATGAGGAAGGGCCACCCAAATCTCTAAGAGCAGTCCCTCCAAAACTTATGTTACAAGACCACCTGAGGCCTCTGAGGTCAAAGATCAACAATACCTACTGGTACATTCTAGCTGGCTTTGTAAAGTGCTGGAGAATAGATAACTAAAAATTATGTATGACAGAGGGACCGACAAAATGTATAAGTCAGGGCCCTCCCAATTGTAAAAGGCCAAAAAAAAGCCACACCACTACGTGTGAACAAACGCTAAAAGCGATTTTTTTTCCTCTGGTTTATTTAGCCTTGTATACAAGTGATTGTGTTGGAAAAACTGAACCTTTTTGACCTGTTAAATGCGATTGGTCGTTGTTCTTGAGGCGCTCCCAGGCAGTGGGGTACTCAGGAAACGGATCGCTGCTGCTGTCACTGGGGAGTCACGGGGGTTGTGTACAGTGGCCTGGGTGTCAGTTGAAAAAGGGGATATGTACAGGGGAGGTTGTTGTGACGACACCCGTGGTATGTGGTCAGTGGGGACCACCGCTGCTGCAAAACCTCTGGGGATGATGGATAGCAGCTAAGATGGAATGGCTTTCCACGGGTAAAGCCAATCCCTGTGGCAGGGTAAATAGTCTATGTGTAGGACGCAGGACTATGGGCACAAGTAACAATCTGGAACAGCCACAGGTGTTGACTGCCGGGATGTGTGACCCTGCACAAACTTGGACTCCGGTGTCTGTTCTCTGCACTTTCCCTCTGGGGAGAGCAAGCTGTTACTCAGCCTCACAGGTGTATTCTTGCTTCTCCTTTTGTCAGACCCTAGCCTTAGGCCTGGTGTTAGTAAGCGGACCTTGGGACGAGCTTAGCACAGGTCCTTTACACCCAGGTCTTCTTCACAGTCCTCCTAGGAACTGAACTAAACTGGCTCCTCGCAGACCAGAATATATGGGGGTGCTCACCCTGAACCCGGAATTGGTCACCCCCTTCTGGCCTGCAGGTGTTGGTGTTGTGTGTGTGTTGCCTGATGAGAATACCCTTTGTTGCCCTCTTGTAGCACCACCACCCGGGGGCAGTGACGACACTGTGGCACTTTGACCCAGGGGTGCCACATTCTTGCGTATCTGTAACAGTGGCGTAATACTGCGACAAAGTTATTCCCACAAACCATATGTGAGTCAGAAATGCCTGCAGGCATATTCTCCAAGCTCTTACCATTCTGTTTCATCACGTTCCAACCCATTTCAACCTTTTCCTCAGGCCCCCAGACCTTTTTGTGTGGTCTAGCAAAAAATTACTCGCGTTTCCCATTTAGTTACATTATACTCGCTATTCGGAATGAATACACGATTATTAGAAAGTACTCGTAACGAGTATAGCGATTAAAAATATTACGGGACTCACTCATCACTAGATATACTGTTGCCCTGGGTCCACACAAATGAAGAGGGCCACCTACTAGCAAGGCAAAGAGCCTATAGTGTGTGCTTTCCCACCAGTAAAGGTCAGACAAATAAAGATGTTGCAGAAAGATAGAGGAGTAGCTTCCCAAAAGCTGCCAAAACAGCTGAAATTAGAGGCCAACACCAGGAAAATTGCCATATATTCCCCAGAGTTAAAATGTTTATCATGTGCATTATGGATGCATGAGACAAGGCTTGGCTCAGCATTTCAAGCTTCAGCATTGATCAGGACCAGTGAGATAAGTGACAGGTATAGGCATAGTGCTTAGAGAGCCCTGCTAAATTCAGGGAACACACTAAAAGGAGATTCCAAGAACAGTCTCCACATTTAAAAAATTAGGGCCAGACGTTACTAAAATGGCATCAATTGACCCAGAATTAAAATTGTATAACAGTGCAGCCTGCAAGCATGGCACAGGGTCTGGAACAGGGCCAGGCCTACCATTTTAAGGTTAAATATTGATCAGGAACAGGGGGATGAGTGACACATGTAGGCCTTTAAGGCTGGGGGCCGTCATACCTCATGCAATAACAATAATACATTTTATGCTCCACCGCACTCAGGTGCCACAAATATAAGCTTCAGTGACCACTACTGAAAGAATTGCTCAGGTGGGTCAGTGACAGGTGTTGGCCTAGTGGGCTGGGGCCCCTCATACTATATGTAACAGCTCCAATAAATTGACAGACACTATGAAAGATCAACAGTATTCAAAAACACCCAAATAGTTTATAATTAAAAAGATTAACAAATTATTGATAAATATACAAGTACACCCAAAAACAATTACAAAAATACACAAGAAAACAGATAAAAAATCCTCGATAGCAACAATGTATAGATGGGTTACCAAGAATTCCCCTGCTATCCTACACAGGCCCTCATGATTGCCCCTTCCTGACAACGGAGAATTCACCCTACTTTGTACTGATGCCCACATACTACGGTGGCTGTCCCTCATGGAGTCCCTAATCAGGCCCCTAGGCTATTCCTCCTAAGGGGGTTCCTGGCTTGATGAAAAATAGGTGGTGCACACTTTCATGGGGACAGCTGGATGTGCTTATTCCATAGGCCGGCTTCACATTACGATTCTGAGGCATCCGAGTGTATCCGTGTTAAATCGGAAACACTCGGATGAGATTTTGCCTCCTATGTATCTCTATGGGGCTCGGATTGCGCATAAATTGGATGGCAAAAAGGACACATCCGAGCACAATCTGTGCCCCATAGCAATACATGGAAGGCAAAATCTGATCCGAGTGTATCCGCTTTGACAAGGATACGGTCAGAAACTCCGAAATCGAGGTGTGAAGCCGGCCTTAGGAGAACCATAGAGATTTAGCAATCATTATTATTAGGCCTCAAAAAAGGTTATTTGACAAGAGATTTTTCAATAAGTTTTTTGAAGTCAAGAAAAGCCTTCTAGGGCAGTGTTTCTCAACTCCAGTCCTCAGGACCCACCAACAGGTCATGTTTTCAGGATTTCCTTAGTATTGCACAGGTCATAGTTTAATCACCTGCACTGGGGATAATTCCAACCCCTGTGCAATACTAAGGAAATCCTGAAAACACGACGTGTTGGTGGGTCCTGAGGACTGGAGTTGAGAAACACTGTGCTAGGGGAATCACAAAATTTGACAATCATTAGTTTGACGCACCAAATAAGGTTATTTGACAACAGACACATTTGGAAATGAGTCTTTTAAGGCCAATAATAGCCCATTATGGGAATCTCAAGATTTAGGAAACACTTGTTTGAGGCCTAAAAAAGGTTATTTGACAGCAGCCACATAATTGACAATGACTTTCTTGAGGCCAATAGGAGCCTGTTGGGGAAACCACAGCATTTGGCAATCACCTGTTTGAGGCCCAAAAAAGTTTATTTGACAACAGACATCGATTTGCCAATAACATTTGAGGCCAATAAAAGTCTGTTGAGGAAACCAAAAGATTTGACATTGACTTGTTGAGGCCCAAATAAAGCCTTTTAGAGGAATCATGAAGATTTGGCAATCACTTCCTTGAGGCCAAAAAAAGTCTTTTAGGGAAACCACAAAGATTAAGCAATAACATATTTGATGCCAAGAAAAGCTTTTTAGAGGAACAACAAAGATTTGGCAATCACATTTTTGAGGCCAAAAAAGTATTTTCGGGGGAATCACAAATATTTGTCAATCACTTGTTTAAGGCCGAAAAAAGTCTTTTAGGGGAACCACAAAGATTCTGCAATGACTTGTTTGAGGCCAATAAAAGCCTGTTAGGGGAATCATCATATTTGAAAATCACTTGTTTGAGATCCCAAAAAGTTTTTTTTTGATACCAGACACATTTGGGGAACCAAAAGATTAGGCAATAATCACTTGTTTGAGGCCAAAAATTAGCCTTTTAGGCTAGGGTCACAATCGGGGGGACGTTTTTGGCAAGTCTGCGTTAATGCTAGGCTTTTTTTCTGTCGCCATTTTGTTGCCAAAAAATGCTAGCATTAACGCATGGTATATATATGTACCATGCGTTAATGCAGGGATCTCAAGCTCCAGGCCTCGAGGGCTGCACACAGTCCAGGTTTTCAGGATTTCCTTATAATTTGACAGTTGGTAATAATTTGATTACCAACTGTCAAATGCTATGGAAATCCTGAAAACCTGCACTGTGTGCGGCCCTCGAGGCCTGGAGTTTGAGACCCTGCATTAACGGATGTGTTTCCCATAGGGCCCCATGTTACAAAAACACTATGCGTTTTTTTACTGCACCCAAAAACACTGTTACCAGTTTTTTTTTTTTGCTGATGCAAAAATGCATGGCGTTTTTAGCAGTGCACTTTCACACTGCGTTTTTTGCATTGGAACCTATGGATCCATTAACGAATCCGTTTTTCAACATTTTAAACTTTCAAAAACTGATGGTTTTAGCGGATCCAAGGCTCAAGTGTGACCCAAGCCTTAGGCTAACCATCAAGATTTTTCAATCACTAGTTTGAGGCCCACAAAAAGGTTATTTGACATTAAACACAGATTTGGCAATGAGTTCTTTGAGGCCAATAAAAGCCTTTTGGGGGAACCAAAATATTTGACAATCACTTGCTGATGCCCAAAAAATCCTTTTAGGGGAACCACAAAGATTTAGCAATCACTAATTTAAGGCCCCAAAAAGGTTATTTGACAACAAAGATTTTTCAATGAGTTATTTGAGGCCAAAAAGAGCTTGTAAGGGGAACCACAAAATTTGACAATCATTTGTTTGAGGCACCAAAAAAGGTTTTTTGACAGCAGACAGATTTGGCAATGAGCCTTTTTAGGCCAATAAAAGCCCATTAGGGGAATCTCAAAATTTGGGAAACACTTGTTTGAGGCTTAGAAAAGGATATTTGATAACAGACACAAAATTGACAAACAGTTTTATGAGGCCAATAGAAGTCTGTTGGGGAAACCACAAAATTTGGCAATCTCTTGTTTGAGGCCCAAAGAAAGGTTATTTGATAACAGACACCGATTTGGCAATAACATTTGAGGCCAATTAAAGCCTGTTGGAGAAAACAAAATATTTGACAATAACTTGCTGAGGCCCCAAAAAAAGCCTTTTTAGGGGAACTACGCATATTTGTCAATCACTTGTTTAAGGCCAAAAAGCTTTTTAGGGGAACCATAAAGATTCTGCAATGACTTGTTTGAGGCCAATAAAAGCCTGTTAGGGTAACCACTAAATTTGACAATCATTTGTTTGAGGTCCAAAAAAGATTTTTTGATAACAGACATGTATTTGACATTACATTTCTATAGTCCAATAGGAGCCTGTAAGGGTACCTTTACACGCTGCAACCGCAGGAGACATTTTTGACGGCGACAGACACTGATTTTGCAATGATTTCTTTTAGGCCAATAAAAGCCTTTTAGAGTATGTACTGACACATAAGGTTTTGCTGCAGCAAAAGTGCAGCAAAACCCCATGAGTTTCTAGTAAGGCTATGTTTCCACAGGTAATGTTTTGCTGCATTTTTAGGGTCAGGTTTTGTCTTGGTTTTATGCTAATCCAATCCTGCACTTTTGGTTTCCATCAAAACCTATGTGATTTCAGACACAAATCAATACTTGTTATACTGTTTCCTTTTTAGCTCTTGCTTGCTTAATGGAAACACATCACACCTCTTGTGCCGTTTCTGTAGTGTAGTGGCTATCACGTTTGCCTAACGTGCAAAAAATCCCCTGTTTGAAACTGGGCAGTAGCATGGTCTTACTGTTTTGTAATGCAACATTTCAACTTTCACACCCTGATCTTGAATGCTTGCCGATTCATTAGCAATCCTACTTTTTCAGCTTCTGTAGGGTAGTGATTATCACATTGGCCTCACACGTGAAAGGTCCCCGGGCCAAAACATGTTAGCTCTATGATTTCAGACACAATTCAATACTTTTTTGGTAGCATTCTTTTTAACCATTTGGCTTCTGTGTAAGTTTACGATCTGTGAGAGTATATGTTGTTTACAGTGTATAGACCAGGGGTCTCAAACTCGCGGGCCGCATGCGGCCCCTGGGGCTTCCCTGTGCGGCCCCCGACACCTTGGACAATTGACCATGCTGGCGGCAGTCCAGTGCATGGGGCCGCCGCGGTCTCCTCTTTAATATTACTTCCGGCCGCTTCACTGTCTCTGCCGCTCGCTCTGCCGCTCTGTAAGCTCAATACAAGCCCTCAGCCAATGAGAGGCCCGCAAGTGACGTCATACGGCGACGTCACCTGCGGGCCTCTCATTGGCTGACGGCGGTTTGCATTGAACTAACACGGTGGCAGAGCGAGCAGCAGAGTGAAGCGGCCGGAAGTAATATTAAAGAGGAGACCGCGGCGGCCCCATGCACTGGACCGCTGCCAGCATGGTTAAAGTAATAAAAGTGTGTGTTAATGTGAGTGCCTATGAGTGTGTGTGAGTGCCTGTGAGTGTGTGTGAGTGCCTGTGAGTGTGAGTGCCTTTGAGTGTGAGTGCCTGTGCCTGTCTGTGCCTTTGAGTGTGAGTGCCTGTGCCTGTCTGTGCCTGTGAGTGTCTGTGCCTGTGAGTGTCTGTGCCTGTGAGTGTCTGTGCCTGTGAGTGCCTGTGAGTGTGAGTGCCTGTGAGTGTGAGTGCCTGTGAGTGCCTTTGAGTGTGAGTGCCTGTGCCTGTCTGTGCCTGTGAGTGTCTGTGAGTGCCTGTGTCTGTGAGTGCCTGTGTCTGTGAGTGCCTGTGAGTGTCTGTGCCTGTGAGAGTCTGTGCCTGTGCCTGTGAGTGTGAGTGCCTGTGAGTGTGATGTCTGTGAGTGTCTGTGCCTGTGAGTGAGTGCCTGTGACTGTCTGAGTGCCTGTGACTGTCTGAGTGCCTGTGTTTGTGAGTGCCTGTGTTTGTGAGTGCCTGTGTTTGTGAGTGCCTGTGTTTGTGAGTGCCTGTGTTTGTGAGTGCCTGTGTTTGTGAGCGTCTGTGAGGGTGTGTCTGTGAGTGTGAGTGCCTGTGAGCGTCTGTGAGGGTGTGTCTGTGAGCGTGAGTGCCTGTGAGCGTGTGAGTGCCTATGAGCGTGTGAGTGCCTGTGAGCGTGTGAGTGCCTGTGAGCGTGTGAGTGCCTGTGAGTGTGAGTGCCTGCGAGTGTGAGTGCCTGTGAGTGTCTGTTAGTGTCCGTTAGTGTGTGTGTCTGTGAGTGAGTGCCTGTGAGTGTGCCTGTGGGTGTCAGAGTGCTCAAGGGTGTCAGAGTGCGCAATTTTGTACAGAAGTGTGTGATTATAACAGAAGTGCTAGAGCACAGGAGGCACACGTTTAATTATCTTTAATATACCACAACGCGTTTCCTTGGCGGTCAGCCGTCTTCATCAGGTGGATTTACCTGATGAAGACGGCGGACCGCCATGGAAACACGTTGTGGTATATTAAAGGTAATTAAACGTGTGCCTCCTGTGCTCTAGCACTTCTGTTATAATCACACACTTCTGTACAAATATCATATCCCCATCCTAGGGTTGCAGCAGGAGCAGCTGTGAACCAGAGTCTCCGCTAACAGAATCCAAAGGACCTGCGGTGACGTAACCGAGAACGTCACAGGGTCTGGTGATCGGATTGCTCGAGTCAACTGACTGGAAGAAGGAGCAGCTCGTGGAGGAAACCCCGACCGCTGGAGTCTGGAGCCTTCCACTGTGATACGCCGAGGTTGTGCAGGGTTGCAGAACCTCCAAAGATGAGATGCGAACCCCCCACATCTGTTATTGACTACCCCACTAGACCACAAGGTACCGCTCATGGGTTGTGCTTCCCCCCCCTTTTGTTCCACACGAGTGAGTGTGAGTGAGTGTGTGTGTTAATGTGAGTTTGTGTGTGAGTGTGAGTGGGTGAGTTAATGTGTGAGTGGGTGTGATTGTGAGTGAATATATGTGTGTGTAAAAAGAAGGCGGATCAGGTTGGGGACATCATTAAAAAAGGGGTCAAGCATGGGGGACATTACTGCACTATGGGGGTGAGGATGGTGACATCACTACAAAAGGGGATCAGCATGGAGGACATTACTACACTATGGGGGCCAGGATGTGAACATTACTACACTATGGGGGCCAGGATGGGGACATCACTACAAAAGGGGATCAGCATGGGGGACATTACTACAGAAGGGGATCAGGTTGGGGATATTAATACAAGAGGGGGACCAAGATGGGGACATTACTACAAGAAGGGGATCAGGATTTGGACATTACTACATTGACCAAAAAAATCTGGTATTACTAAAAATGTCACTTAGGGTACCGTCACACCAGGTGACATCGCCGGCGATTTTGCAGGCGATGCAGGGGCGTGGCCTATCATCAGCGTCATCACTGGCGAGTCGCCCCGTGTAAAGTGGCGATTTTGCGCCAAAAAATCGGCTGAGAGTGGTCGCCTGGTTTCACAGCACTGCTGTGAAACCAGGCAACCACTCTCAGGCGATGTGTAAGCATCGCCCCGTGTAACATCGCGAATGGCTATGTTACAGGCGATGGGAGCCATAGGCTCCCATGTTACAGGATCCCTACTGGGGTTTCTAGACACCCCAACAGCGACGTCGCCTGAAACATCGCAAAAGCATCGCCGAAGGTATCGCCGCATGTAAACACGCGACTCTGGCGGGGTGCCAAAAATGTGTGCGCTCCCGTGCGTCGCCTGCGATATCTCCGGCGATGTCACCTGGTGTGACGGTATCCGTAGTCCTACAAGCAATGCGGCCCCCCGATAAAAAAATGTTTCTATGTGCGGCCCACCAACCCAGCCGAGTTTGAGACCCCTGGTATAGACTATCACATTCAAGTAACACCTAAGGTGCAAAAAAGGTGTGTAATAAAGCATGTACACGCTGTTACTTTTTCTTGTTGCTTTTTGATTATGGCAAGAGAATGCTTTGTTTTCAAAATGGCTTTGTTTTCATGCAAAGAAATCTCAGCTACTTTTGAGCCCAAATCAAGTTAACCTGAAAATGTAAGCTTTCTCTGAAGTATGCACACTCTTTTGTTTCAGAAACAGTTTTGATTTTTAGTTTTGCCACTGTTTTTTTTTCAGTTTTAGCTCTTCAGAACCATTTTTCTGTTGGTTAAGTTTTTGTAGTGTAGAGGTTTTGTGGTAGTACATATACAGTCATATGAAAACGTTTGGGAACCCCTCTTAATCTTACTTATTTTTTTAGTTTAAAATTGGGTTTTTGCAACAGCTATTTCAGTGTGATATATGTAATAACTGATGGACGCAGTAATATTTCAGGATTGAAATGAGGTTTATTGTACTAACCAAATATGTGAAATATGCATTATTTCAAAATTTGACAGGTGCAAAAGTATGGGCACCTCAACAGAAAAGTGACATTAATATTTAGTAGATCCACCTTTTGCAAAAATAACAGCCGCTAGTCACTTCCTGTAGCTGTTAATGAGTTCCTGGATCCTGGATAAAGGTATTTTTGACCATTCCTCTTTACAAAACAATTCCAGTTCAGTTAAGTTTGATGGTCGGCGAGCAGAGACAGCCCGCTTCAAAACATCCCACAGATGTTCAATGATATTTAGGTCTGGGGACTGGGATGGCCATTCAAGAACATTGTAATTGTTCCTCTGCATGAATGCCTGAGTAGATTTGGAGCGGTGTTTTGGATCATTGTCTTGCTGAAAGATCCATCCCCGGCGTAACTTCAACTTTGACACTGATTCTTGAACCTTATTCTCAAGAATCTGCTGATACTGAGTGGAATCCATGCGACCCTCAACTTTAACAAGATTCCCGGTGCCGTCAATGACCACACAGTCCCAAAGCATGATGGACCCTCCCCCAAATTTGACAGTGGGTAGCAAGTGTTTTTCTTGGAATGCTGTGTTTTTGTGGCTCCATGCATAACGCCTTGTTGTATAACCAAACAACTCAATCGTTGTTTCATCAGTCCACAGGACCTTCTTCCAAAATTAAACTGGCTTTGTCCAAATGTGCTTTTGCATACCTCAGGCGACTCTGTTTGTGGCATGCATGCAGAAACGGCTTCTTTCGCATCACTCTCCATACAGCTTCTCCTTGTGCAGTGTGCGCTGTATTGTTGACCGTGCACAGTGACACCATCTGCAGCAAGATGATGCTGTAGGTCTTTGGAGGTGGTCTGTGGATTGTTCTTGACAGTTCTCACCATTCTTTTTCTCTGCCTTTCTGATATTTTTGGTGGCCTGCCACTTCTGGCCTTTACAAGAACTGTCCCTGTGGTCTTCCATTTCCTTACTATGTTCCTCACAGTGGAAACTGACAGGTTAAATCTCTGAGACTACGTTTTGTATCCTTCCCCTGAACAACTATGTTGAACAATCTTTTTTTTAAGATCATTTGAGAGCTGTTTTGAGGAGCCCATGATGCCACTCCTCAGAGAAGATGCAACTAGGAGAACAACTTGTAAGTGGACACCTGAAATAGCTTTTCTCATGATTGGATACACCGGGCTATGAAGTGCAAAGCTCAATGAGGCTACCAAACCAATTTAGTGCTTCAGTAAGTCAGTAAAAAGTAGTTAGGAGTATTCAAATCATGAAAATCAGAAGGGTGCCCATACTTTTGCACCTGTCAAATCTATTATATAAATCCCGGAGGGATTTTTGACGTCACATCTGTCACTTTGTCCCAACGTCCGGTTACTCTGGCCAGAGGTACACCTGTTGGTGAGGCTGAGGGTAAGCCAAGATGGTGGCGAGCGGCGGCCGCTTTAGCCCGTCCTCTCCAGCCTCTGCCCGCTCCGCTCCAGTCTATGCCCGCTCCTCCGCTCCAGCCTCTGCCTGTCCTCTCCAGCCTCTGCCCGCTCCTCCGCTCCAGCCTCTGCCCGCTCCTCCGCTCCAGCCTCTGCCCTTCCTCTCCAGCCTCTGCCCGTCCTCTCCAGCCTCTGCCCGCTCCTCCGCTCCAGCCTCTGCCCGCTCCTCCGCTCCAGCCTCTGCCCGCTCCTCCGCTCCAGCCTCTGCCTGTCCTCTCCAGCCTCTGCCCATCCTCTCCAGCCTCTGCCCGTCCTCTCCAGCCTCTGCCCGCTCCTCCGCTCCAGCCTCTGCCTGCTCCTCCGCTCCAGACTCTGTCCGCTCCAGCCTCTGCCCGCTCCTCCTCTCCAGCCTCTGCCCGCTCCTCCGCTCCAGCCTCTGCCCGCTCTTCCGCTCCAGCCTCTGCCCGCTCTTCCGCTCCAGCCTCTGCCCGCTCTTCCGCTCCAGCCTCTGCCCGCTCCTCCACTCCAGCCTCTGCCCGCTCCTCCGCTCCAGCCTCTGCCCGCTGCTCTGCTCCAGCATCTGCCCACTCCTCCGCTCCAGCCTCTACCCGTCTTCTCCAGCCTCTGCCCGTCTTCTCCAGCCTCTGCCCGTCTTCTCCAGCCTCTGCCCGTCTTCTTCAGCCTCTGCCCGTCCTCTCCAGCCTCTGCCCGTCCTCTCCAGCCTCTGCCCGTCCCTCCAGCCTCTGCCCGTCCTCTCCAGCCTCTGCCCGTCCTCTCCAGCCTCTGCCCGTCCTCTCCAGCCTCTGCCCGTCTCAGCTCTGCCTCTCTGCCTCGCTCCTCGCTCCAGCCTCTGCCCACTCCCCGCTCCAGCCTCTGCCCGCTCCTCCGCTCCAGCCTCTGTACGTTCTCTCCAGCCTCTGCCCGTCCTCTCCAGCATCTGCCTGTCCTCTCCAGCCTCTGCCCGTCCTCTCCAGCCTCTGCCGTCCTCTCCTGCCTCTGCCCGTCCTCTCCAGCCTCTGCCCGTCCTCTCCTGCCTCTGCCCGTCCTCTCCAGCCTCCAGCCTCTGCCCGTCCCTCCAGCCTCTGCCCGTCCTCTTCCAGCCTCTGCCCGTCCTCTCCAGCCTCTGCCCGTTCCCGCTCCAGCCTCTGCCCGTCCTCTCCAGCCTCTGCCCGTCCTCTCCAGCCTCTGCCCGCTCCTCCGCGTCCAGCCTCTGCCCGTCCTCTCCAGCCTCTGCCCTCCTCTCCAGCCTCTGCCCGTTCTCCCAGCCTCTGCCCGCTCCTCGCTCCAGCCTCTGCCCACTCCCCGCTCCAGCCTCTGCCAGCTCCTCCGCTCCAGCCTCTGTACGTTCTCTCCAGCCTCTGCCCGTCCTCTCCAGCATCTGCCTGTCCTCTCCAGCCTCTGCCCGTCCTCTCCAGCCTCTGCCCGTCCTCCTCCTCCCTGCCCGTCCTCTCCAGCATCTGCCCGTCCTCTCCAGCCTCTGCCCGTCCTCTCCAGCCTCTGCCCGCTCCTCCTCTCCAGCCTCTGCCCGTCCTCTCCAGCCTTTGCCCGTCCTCTCCAGCCTCTGCCCTCCTCCGCTCCAGCCTCTGCCCCGTCCTCTCCAGCCTCTGCCCGTCCTCTCCAGCCTCTGCCCGCTCCTCGCTCCAGCCTCTGCCCGTCCTCTCCAGCCTCTGCCCGTCCTCTCCAGCCTCTGCCCGCTCCTCCCTCCAGCCTCTGCCCCTCCTCCACTCCAGCCTCTGCCCGCTCCTCCACTCCAGCCTCTGCCCGTCCTCACTCCAGCCTCTGCCCGTCCTCTCCAGCTCTGCCCGTCCTCTCCAGCCTCTGCCCGTCCTCTCCAGCCTCTGCCCGTCCTCTCCAGCCTCTGCCCGCTCCTCCGCTCCAGCCTCTGCCCGTCCTCTCCAGCCTCTGCCCGCTCCTCTGCTCCAGCCTCTGCCCGTCCTCTCCACTCTGCCCGCCTCCTCCTGCTCCAGCCTCTGCCCGTCCTCCCCTGCCCGCTCCTCTGCTCCAGCCTCTCCGTCCTCCAGCCTCTGCCCGTCCTCTCCAGCCTCTGCCGCTCTAGCTCAGCTCTGCCCGCTCTCTCGCTCCCTCCGCCTCCTCGCCCAGCTCTTATCTCCAGCCTCTGCCCGTCCTCCTCCAGCCTCTGCCCGTCCTCTCCAGCCTCTGCCCGTCCTCCTCCAGCCTCTGCCCGTCCTCTCCAGCCTCTGCCCGTCCTCTCACCGTCTGCCCGTCCTCTCCAGCCTCTGCCCGTCCTCTCCAGCCTCTGCCCGTCCCTCCTCTCCAGCCTCTGCCCGTCCTCTCATCTGCCGTCTCGCCTGTCCTCTCCAGCCTCTGCCCGTCCTCTCCAGCCTCTGCCCGCTCCTCTGCCTCCGCCCTGCCGCCCTGCCCTCCCTCCAGCCTTCCCTCCTCCGCTCAGCCTCTGCCCGCTCCTCCGCTCCAGCCTCTGCCCGCTCCTCCGCTCCAGCCTCTGCCCGCTCCTCCGCTCCAGCCTCTGCCCGCTCCTCTGCTCCAGCTCTGCCCGTCCTCTCCAGCCTCTGCCCGTCCTCTCCAGCCGCGTTCCCAGCCTCTCCGCTCCAGCCTGCCGTCTCCAGCCTGCCCGTCTCTCCAGCCTCTGCCGCCGCTCTGCCTCCGCTCCAGCCTCTGCCCGTCCTCTCCAGCCTCTGCCCGCTCTCCAGCTTGCCCTCTCTGCCCTCCTGCTCAGCCTGCCTCTGCCTCCGTCCTCTCCGCCTCCAGCCTCTCCCCTCTCCTCTCCCAGCCTCTGCCCGTCTCTCGCCTGCCCCCCTCCGCTCCAGCCTCTCCTCTCCCTCCCTCGCCACCTCTCCAGCCTCTGTCTTCCCAGCCTCCCCTCCCTCCGCTCTGCCTCCTCCGCCTCCAGCTCCGCTCTCTTCACCTCTGCCCGTCCTCTCTCCTCACCGCCTCCATTGCAGTTACAGTCTGATTGCCCTCCTCTCAGCTTGCACTTCCCGTCATCTCCTGTCCTCCTGCCCCTCACTCTATTCCACACTACACCACCACCAGCCTCTTGCCACTTACTCCGGCCCCTCGCCGCCTATCCTCGTCCACTCTGCCCAGACACTACTGGTCTTCCGCTCTGCCGCCTCTCCGGCACTATTGCCCGTCCTCTCCAGCCTCTGCCCGTCCTCCTCCAGCCTCTGTCCGTCCTCTCCAGCGTCTGCTGTCCTCTCCAGCCTCTGCCCGTCCTCTCCAGCCTCTACCGTCCTCTCCAGCCTCTGCCCGTCCTCTCTAGCCTCTGCCTGTCCTCTCCAGCCTCTGCCCGCTCCTCATCTTCAGCCTCTGCCCGCTCCTCATCTCCAGCCTCTGCCCGCTCCTCCGCTGCAGCCTTTGCCCGCTCCTCCGCTGCAGCCTCTGCCCGCTCCTCCGCTCCAGCCTCTGCCCGCTCCTCCGCTCCAGCCTCTGCCCGCTCCTCCGCTCCAGCCTCTGCCCGCCTCTCCGCTCCAGCGTCTGCCCGTCCTCTCCAGCCTCTGCCCGTCCTCTCCAGCGTCTGCCCGCTCCTCCGCTCCAGCCTCTGCCGTCCTCTCCAGCCTCTGCCCGCTCCTCCGCTCCAGCCTCTGCCCGTCCTCTCCAGCCTCTGCCCGCTCCTCCACTCCAGCCTCTTGCCCATCCTCTCCAGCCCCTGCCCCGCTCCTCCGCTCCAGCCTCTCCCCTTCCTCTCCAGCCTCTGCCCGTCCTCTGCCCCCCCCAGCCTCCCCTGTCCTCTGCCCTCCTCACCCTCCAGCCTCTTCCCTCCTCACCCCTCCAGCCTCTGCCCTCCTCACCCCTCCAGCCTCCGCTCTCTTCACCCCTACAGCCTCCACTCTCCTCACGCCTCCATATGCAGTGTACAGTATGTGTATATATGTGTGTATGTAAGCACTTCCGTCACTTTGTCCCCACTTCCCTCAACTTTGTACACACACATACACACACACACACACACACTCTGCTATACTTACCACAGGCCCTGCGTCCGCTGCCTGGATCCTCTGTCGACATGTCGCCGCCCCAGAACTACTGGATACAATATAGCGTCCAAGATGTCTCGCCAAACTACCCGGACGACATATTGGATCCAGTCGTCCGAGGGCAGCGACATGTCGACTCAGGATCCAGGCGGTGGGGAACACGCAGGGTCGGTGGTAAGTATAGCGGAGTGTGTGTGTGTATGTGTGTGCTGACCACTCTGCCCACGGCGCTGCGCTGACCACTCTGCCCACAGCGCTGCGCTGACCACTGTGCCCATGGCGCTGCGCTGACCACTGTGCCCACGGCGCTGCGCTGACCACTCTGCCCACGGCGCTGCGCTGACCACTCTGCCCACAGCGCTGCGCTGAGCAATCTCACTGCACTCGCTGCTAACCACTGAGCCACCGCACTCGCTGCTAACCACTGAGCCACCGCACTCGCTGCTAACCACTGAGCCACCGCACTCGCTGCTAACCACTGAGCCACCGCACTCGCTGCTAACCACTGAGCCACCGCACTCGCTGCTAACCACTGAGCCACCGCACTCGCTGCTAACCACTGAGCCACCGCACTCGCTGCTAACCACTGAGCCACCGCACTCGCTGCTAACCACTGAGCCACCGCACTCGCTGCTAACCACTGAGCCACCGCACTCGCTGCTAACCACTGAGCCACCGCACTCGCTGCTAACCACTGAGCCAACGCACTCGCTGCTAACCACGGAGCCAACGCACTCGCTGCTAACCACTGAGCCACCGCACTCGCTGCTAACCACTGAGCCACCGCACTTGCTGCTAACCACTGAGCCACCGCACTCGCTGCTAACCACTGAGCCACCGCACTCGCTGCTAACCACTGAGACACCGCGCAGTGCTAAACACTGAGCCACTGCGCAGTGCTAACCACTGAGCCATCGCGCAGTGCTAACCACTGAGCCACCGTATACTCTGCTACCCACTGAGCCACCTGTATACACACAATTAATTTCAACGCACTCCCCTAACTATTAGTAAATAAACTATATATGGATTCTAGACTACCTGATTCTTTAGAATCGGGCCGCCATCTAGTTTTGAAATAATGCATATTTCACATTTTTGGTTAGTGCAATAAGCCTCATTTCAAACCTGAAATATTACTGTGTCCATCAGTTATTACATATATCACACTGAAATAGCTGTTGCAAAAACCCAATTTAAAAAAAAAAAAAAAAAAAAGAGTAAGATTAAGAGGGGTGCCCAAACTTTTTCATATGACTGTACACTATGGGCAGCTATATGGGGGTATGGTAATGATGTCACAATTTGGACGATACAGAAATAGTTGTGGAGGAGGCCCATGGGTGTAGTGATAACAGGTGATGTTGTGAGGCAGTGTAATGTTGTTTGTGACTGTTCAATGGTGCAAAATATCTATGTGGGTGGCCATATGAGCAGAGTCTGCTAGGATGTGGGTAACTGGCTAGGAGATGTGTAGGGAAGGAGGTAGTGGTTATTTTTTATGCCTGATAACGTGTTCTTTTGATGATAGGCTTTTTTTGTTCCTTTTGCAGGGGTTGGTATGTGAAATCATCATGGACCCTGATGGAGATTTTATTGTGGCTCTTGCCTTGTTGGAAAAGGACTTGTGGTTGGAGGAGAGAGCTGAGAGGTTGCAGACCACGGCGTGTGTGAGTTCGGGATTGGCTTCGGCAACAGGACAACCTGAGTCACATGCGCCTGCTGCATCAGCTGGAGGATAGTAGTCCGCATGATTTCAGGAACTAGCTCCGTATGTTCGAGGACTCTTTCACATTCCTCTTGTAACGCATAAAGCCATTGATAGCCCAAGAGGACACCTTGATGCTTCGAGCTGTGCCACCTAAGGATCGTTGGGCTGTAACTTTGAGGTTCCTGGCAACAGGTCGTTTGAGGACAGAAGCTCAGTAGAGGAGTCTGCAAGATGTAGGGTGCCTTAAAAATGTACGCACACAACTTGTAGACAAACGCTTGACGCATATGCTGAGCCCAGAGTGGTGCCACGTTCAGACGAGGAGTATTTGGTGAGTTTTACTTCAGTATCTGTAAGGCCATGCTCAGACGAGGAGAACTTGGTAAGTTTTACTTCAGTATCTGTAAGGCCATGTTCAGATGAGGAGTATTTGGTGATGTTTTTCCTCACTATAAGTAAGGCCACGTTCAGACGAGGAGTACTTGATGAGTTTTACTTCAGTATCTGTAAGGCCATGCTCAGACGAGGAGAACTTGGTGAGTTTTACTTCAGTATCTGTAAGGCCATGCTCAGACGAGGAGAACTTGGTGAGTTTTACTTCATTATCTGTAAGGACATGCTCAGACGAGGGGTATTTGGTGATGTTTTTCCTCACTATATGTAAGGCCTCATGCAGACTATGAGTATTGTGTCACATTTAGGGGACTACAAGAAGAGTTTCCATTTTTAAAAAAAATTTGGGCACAGACACCACTTAAGTGGCATCAATTGCTCCTCAGTTACAAAAATTTAAATGGTTACTTTTAGGCCAAAAACCACAAGGCTTCATTCTCCCCAGGGTGACACAGGAGTAGAAAAGTCCTTGCGGATCCATGCCTTGTTCATCTTTATGAACGTTAGTCTGTCCACATTCTGGGTGGACAGACGCATGCGCTTTTCTGTCAGCACACCACCAGCAGCGCTGAAGACACTTTCCGAGAGAACGCTGGCTGCAGGGCATGACAAGATCTCCAAGGCTTGAGTGGCGAGCTCAGGCCATTTTTCCATTTTGGAAGCCCAAAATAAGCAAGGCTCCAGTTCCCCAGTCATAGCATCGATGTTAAGTTGGAAATACTCGTGTACCATCCGCTCCAGACGTTGACTATGTGTCAGACTTCTCGTTTCTTCAGGCCTTGCAAACGATGGTCTGAAAAAATTGTGGAACGAGGCACAGAAATTGGTGTTAACACCACCACCTATGGTGTTACTGGTATGGTGTGAGTGATGATGACTCGACAGTCCCATCGTTGACACCTCCACCTCCTCTTGTCCCACCACCTGACTCCGAATATTGTTTAGTGTCTGCTCCAGCATGTAGATCACCGGAATAGTCATGCTGATAATGGCATCGTCAGCACTAAACATCTTCATCGCCATCTCAAAACTGTGCAGAAGGGTGCATAGGTCCTTGATCTGAGACCACTCTTGAAGTGTGTATATAAGATAATTGGTCACAGCACATGGGGTTTGTATGCTAGGCCATATGTTCCTCTAGCGTGCACCTGGATGCATGTCCAAAACCGGAGAGTCCAAATCCGGATCATAACTAGATATCAAAACAAGAAACAGACAGCGCCACAGACCTTTGGATGGTGCAAATTTTCTTTGTTTCCTTTATTCCATGGTCATATACAAGCGACGTTTCGACCACTCCTGTGGTCTTTATCAAGCTTGATAAAGATCACAGGAGTGGTCGAAACATCACTCTTGAAGTGTGATCTGCCCCACCTCTGGATCTCGTTGGCCCAGGCTATACGTCATAACGTATTGCACCAGGGCTCGGCGGTGCTGCCACAGTTGCTGCAACATGTGCAGAGTAGAATTCCAGCGTGTCTGCACATCGCATTTCAGCCGGAGAACGGGCAAGCCGAAAGACTTCTGGAGCGAAGCAAGTCGTTGAGCCCATCTAGGCCGGGATAGTGTGTCAAAAATTGTTTGGCAACCAGATTCAATACGTGAGCCATACAAGGCACGTGTGTGATATTGCCCCGGCGAAGGGCCGCAGCCAGTTTTGCAGCATTGTCACACATGGCCTTCCCTGGCTGCAGGTTGAGTGGAGACAACCATTGCTGAAACTCGGTCACCAGAGCTGACCACAACTCCTCAGCTGTGTGACTTACATTTGCAAGACATTTGAGGGTAAACACCGCCTGATGGCGTTCAGCCTTTCTGCCAGCATAGTTGGGAGGTGTGCAGGATTCCTTCTCTGCAGTTACAGCGCGGGTGGCATTATCATACAGGCTTTGGGGGGAGGTGGAGGACCGAGACGAGGTTGAGGAGGCAGAAGCAGTGGAGGAACTCCTACCTGCAGAGGATTGATGCACAACTCGTGGGGACGGCAAAAATTGGACAGCAGACCCTTCTCCAGCTCTCACCATAGTTACCCAGTGCCCAGTCAGCGACATGTAACGCCCCTGTGCATGCTTACTGGTCCAAGTGTCTGTGGTGAAATGCACCCTGTCACACACAGAGTTTCTCAAGGAAGCAGTGATGTTGTCTGCGACATGCTGGTGTAGCGCAGGCACACCTTTCTTGGAGAAGTAGTGGCGACTGGGCATCTAGTACTGGGGCACTGCAACGGACATAAGGTCTTGAAAATCCTCTGTGTCCACCAGGCAGAAAGGTAGCATTTCTGAAGCCAAGAGCTTGCAGATGGTGAAATTCAAGTGCTTAGCTTTCTCATGACTTGGAGGAAATGGCCTTTTACTTGTCCACATCTGAGGGACGGAGGGCTGGCTGCTGTGTTGAGATGGGTTGAGTAGGGTGTCACTGGCAAACTGCAGGTCTGGGAAGAAGGTGCAGGTGAACATGTACTGTTGCCTTCATCCAAAGGTGGTGCTCTCGATGTCTGAGAGAGCTCAACACCAGCAGCATTGTCCACTTGAAAACCAAGAGACGACCTGCCAATCACACTGCCTGTTACGAGTAAAGAGGTGGAAGGTCTACATCCAAAAGCATGTGTGACAGCTGTCCCCACAGTCACAGATGATGAAGAGCACACGGATGCACTTGATGGGGCAGATGGTGGTAGGCCCGCCCCTAGCCCGCATTCTAGCACGGTGAGCTTCCCACTGCGACTTGTGCTTCATGTCCATGTGGCGGTTGATACATGAAGTACCCAAGCTACTGAGCTTTTGGCCTCTACTCAGAGATTGGTGACAAATCTTGCAGATGACATGATTTGGGAGATCCTTGGCGATGTCAAAGAAGGCCCAGGCTAGGCAAGGCTTAGAGCCCATGCGAGCTGCAGAGGCATCACGACTTGTGCTCAGAGTCAGAGTTGTGGCTGCGGATGCAGTTGTTGACGTGCTTCCAGTACTACGTCTATGTCCAGGAAGGCGCAACCTAACGTCATCGTCAGTAGCATCCTCCTCCACCTCCTGTGCTGACCTCATCAACTGGCTTACGCTGGGTTGACAGTAAGTGGGATTTCCAACCTCATCATTATCCTCTGTGTTCTCACACCCCTCGTCCTCCTCAGAGACAACCACTTCCTGCCTTGACCGAAGACTTAGTTTGTCAATCCAATCCGGTATCTGAGTCTCATAAGCATCATCCTCCTTGTGTCCAGCAAGAGTAGTAACTTTTAGGGAATGAGAGTCTACATGAACGTCAGAAGCTACTTCATCTGGGCCTGGATCAGACTCAAAAAGCTTCTGGGCATCAGGGCAGATTATTAACTCGTCTGGACTCACTGCAGCTTTGGAGCTGACTTCTGATTCCCAGGCTATTGTGTGACTGAACAGCTCTGCAGACTCAACCATGTGTGTTACCCCAGACTCAGTAGGGCGGCTGGAGACTTGGAAGCTTGGAGGAATGAAATGCGATTGGGCTGACACCTCAGATGACTGGAGGCTTTGTGATGTAGTAGTTGAGGTGGAGGAGAGACCACTTGATGGAGCAGTTGCGATCCATTCAAGCACCTGCTGTTTTTGTTCCTCATTTACAAGTGGTACCGATGCTCGTGTCTGTAAGAAAGGGATCATATCCGATTGGCCACGTAAAGAAGTTGACATCTTACTTTGCCTGGAAGATTGTCTTTCTTCAGTAGATGTTAATGTAGATTTAGCATCTACCCCACGGACACAAACTTTTTTTTCCCTTTCCACCATGCCTACTCCCATTTCCACCAGCAACAGGCCTTTTGCCACTCATTTTGTATGGAACAAAATTTGCAACTGTACAGTTGTTGGACAACAAAAAGCTGGATGTAAATCAAGCAGAGGTGACTGAACCAACACTGTTACTTGACCCAAAGTGAGACCTGGGCAAGGTCTAGTTAAAAATTAGAAGTAAGTGACTATACAGGCGGTGTAGTTGTTTGTATTAGAAGTGGCCTACACTGGCTTCTTTTTTAGTGGCACTGCTACTTGACCCAAAGTGAGACCTGGGCAAGGTCTAGTTAAAAATTAGAAGTAAGTGACTATACAGGCGGTGTAGTTGTTTGTATTAGAAGTGGCCTACACTGGCTTCTTTTTTAGTGGCACTGCTACTTGACCCAAAGTGAGACCTGGGCAAGGTCCAGTTAAAAATTAGAAGTAACTAATTGTGCTAGGACATGACTTAGGCTGGGGTTCCACATAAGCCCTCAGTCCGTTTTTGGCTTCAGTTTTCTCATTTTTTTTTCTAAGTCCAAAAACTGACAGAAAAACGGATTGGGTGTAATAAACACCCTGTCCGTTTTTCTATGGAGCTCCAAACATTGCCCTGTCCGTTTTTGAGTCAAAAACGTTGCATGCAACGTTTTTGGCATCAGTTAAAAAACGCATGCGTTTTCATGCGTTTTTTTTAACATGGGGCCCTATGGGAAACGCATGCGCGAACGCATGCAAATGCGCACTTGCGTTTGCGCATGCGTTCGCGCATGCGTTTTTTTAATGAAAATTCCAAAAACGTTCAGGAGTGCAGGAGGCTCAAAAAGCACCCAGAAAAAAACGGATTGGTGATGAAAATCACTTCCAAAAACGGATTTCTATGTGTGACCACAGCCTTACACAGCCAATGATGCCTGACCTTGCTTGTGTGCAAAAAATGCACTTTGCTGTGTGTATGTGTGATTGGATGACAGCCTGCACCGCCCCACTGTATCTGCAGTTTGGAGAAAAAAGAATGGAGATCGCTATCATTTCTGCAGCACTGGTACAACCCCCCCCCACATTATACCCAGAAACTGGATATACACTGTCATTAACACGGTTAGGGTTAAATTTTGGTGATCGAAGCGTTATCGAACATAACCGCGAACTGCCGAATTTCAAAATAATTGTTCTAGATCGACGAATGCCTCGAACACCGCCCAAAACAGCTCGAATTTGAGATTGGCGAACAAATCGAATCGAGCAACGATCATCTCTAAAAGGGAGCTTTCGCGTGTGAGGTCAATGTGATCGTCACTACCCTACAGAAACTGTAAGAGACTGCTGCTTACTTGGCAAGTACTCAAGATCAAGGTGTGATGAAACTTGTAATGCTGCATTACAAAACAATGAAGTCTTGTGTCTGTCCAGTTTCGAACGGAGGGACCTTTCGCGTGTTAGGCGAATGTGATAACCACTACACTACAGAAACAGCTCGAGAGACATTGTGTGTTCCCATTAAGCAAGCAAGAGCTAGAAAGGAAACAAAGCAATGAAAATCTGCAAATAAAAACTGAGTCTGAAATTAATAAATCACGCGTACATCAACAAGGGAAAGTTTAAAATTTTAGGTTACCTTTATTCTGGTTCAAAAGTAGCTGAGATATCTTT
>JARQOC010000004.1:238845431-238860693 GCA_033576535.1 Allobates femoralis
CACTCTTCACCACTCTGGGCTCAGCATATGCGTCAAGCATTTGTCTGCAATATGTGTGTGTACATTTTTAGGCACCCTACACCTTGCAGACGCCACCACTGAGCTTCTGTTATAAGGAAAAAGAATCCACACTTAAAAAAAAAAAAAAAAAACAAATTAGATCATCCCTACCCTACAGAAACTGTAAGAGTAGGATAGCTACTGATTCGGCAAGCATTCAAGATCAGTGTGTGAAAGTTGAAATGCTGCATTACAAAATGGTAAGACCATGTTTCTGCCCAGTTTCGAACAGGGGACCTTTTGCGTGTTAGGCAAACGTGATAACCACTACACTACAGAAACGGTGCGAGAAAGGTGATGTGTTGCCATTAAGTAAACAAGAGCTACGAATGAAACAGTATAACAAGTATTGATTTGTGTCTGAAATCATAGAACTAACAGGTATTGGTAAAGGGAGCTTTCGCGTGTGAGGTCAATGTGATCATCCCTACCCTACAGAAACCGTAAGAGTAGGACTGCTGCTTACTTGGCAAGTACTCAAGATCAAGGTGTGATGAAAGTTGTATTGCTGCATTACAAAACAATGAAGTCATGTTTCTGCCCAGTTTCGAACGGGGGACCTTTCGCGTGTTAGGCGAATGTGATAACCACTACACTACAGAAACAGCTCGAAAGACATTGTGTGTTCCCATTAAGCAAGCAAGAGCTAGAAAGGAAACAAAGCAATGAAAATTTGCAAATAAAAACTGAGTCTGAAAACAATAAATCGCGCATACATCAACAAGGGAAAGTTTAAAATTTTAGGTTACCTTTATTCTGGTTCAAAAGTAGCTGAGATATCTTTGCTTGGAAACAAAACCATTTTGAAAAGAAATCATTTTCTTGCCATAGCTAAAAGCCAACAAGAAAGAGTAGCAGCATGTAAATGTCTGGTTTCGCATCTTTTCGCACCTCAGGTGTTACGTGAATGTGATAACCTACACACTGTCAAGAGCTGTTGCACACCGTAAACATGCACAGAAGCTAAATGGGTAAAAGCATTGCTGCCGAAACCTAAAGTATTGTCTTGCATCCCAAAATAAGCATGTGTTTCTGCCCGGTTTCGAACCAGGGACCTTTCGCGTGTGAGGCGAACGTGATAACCACTACACTACAGAAACTGCTTATGCCAAATCTAATTTTTTTTTTTTTTTTTTTTTTTTTTTTTTTAAGTGTGGATTCTTTTTCCTTATAACAGAAGCTCAGTGGTGGCGTCTGCAAGGTGTAGGGTGCCTAAAAATGTACACACACATATTGCAGACAAATGCTTGACGCATATGCTGAGCCCAGAGTGGTGAAGAGTGAAAAAAACCTTCATTGTTTGAAGAAGAAAGTTGCTATGTTGCACAATCCCGTGCAAAACCATTGCTTTTTTTTTAGTGTGGAACTGATAAAAAACACGGGTTGAAAGAAATGTTTGGACATGGGGAATTGAAAGTTAAAAAGCTTTATTATGCAAAAGTAACACCTTGTTTCTGCCCAGTACCGAACTGGGGACCTTTCGCGTGTAAAGCAAACGTGATAACCTCTACACTACAGAAACTCAACGTACACAGGAAAGGTGCTCAAGAGCTAAAACGGAAACAAAACAGTGGCAAAAACTAAAAATCAAAACTGTCTCTGAAAACAAAAGTGTGTGCATACTTCAGAGAAAGCTTACATTTTCAGGTTAACTTGATTTGGGCTCAAAAGTAGCTGAGATTTCTTTGCATGAAAGCAAAGCCATTTTGAATTCATAGAGCTAACATGTTTTGGCCTGGGGACCTTTCACGTGTGAGGCCAATGTGATAATCACTACTCTACAGAAACTGAAAGAGTAGGATAGCTACTGATTCGGCAAGCATTCAAGATCAGTGTGTGAAAGTTGAAATGCTGCATTACAAAACGGTAAGACCATGTTTCTGCCCAGTTTCGAACAGGGGACCTTTTGCGTGTTAGGCAAACGTGATAACCACTACACTACAGAAACGGTACGAGAAAGGTGATGTGTTGCCATTAAGTAAACAAGAGCTACGAATGAAACAGTATAACAAGTATTGATTTGTGTCTGAAATCATAGAACTAACAGGTATTGGTAAAGGGAGCTTTCGCGTGTGAGGTCAATGTGATCATCCCTACCCTACAGAAACTGTAAGAGTAGGACTGCTGCTTACTTGGCAAGTACTCAAGATCAAGGTGTGATGAAAGTTGTATTGCTGCATTACAAAACAATGAAGTCATGTTTCTGCCCAGTTTCGAACGGGGGACCTTTCGCGTGTTAGGCGAATGTGATAACCACTACACTACAGAAACAGCTCGAAAGACATTGTGTGTTCCCATTAAGCAAGCAAGAGCTAGAAAGGAAACAAAGCAATGAAAATTTGCAAATAAAAACTGAGTCTGAAAACAATAAATCGCGCATACATCAACAAGGGAAAGTTTAAAATTTTAGGTTACCTTTATTCTGGTTCAAAAGTAGCTGAGATATCTTTGCTTGGAAACAAAACCATTTTGAAAAGAAATCATTTTCTTGCCATAGCTAAAAGCCAACAAGAAAGAGTAGCAGCATGTAAATGTCTGGTTTCGCATCTTTTCGCACCTCAGGTGTTACGTGAATGTGATAACCTACACACTGTCAAGAGCTGTTGCACACCGTAAACATGCACAGAAGCTAAATGGGTAAAAGCATTGCTGCCGAAACCTAAAGTATTGTCTTGCATCCCAAAATAAGCATGTGTTTCTGCCCGGTTTCGAACCAGGGACCTTTCGCGTGTGAGGCGAACGTGATAACCACTACACTACAGAAACTGCTTATGCCAAATCTAATTTGTTTTTTTTTTTTTTTTTTTTTAAGTGTGGATTCTTTTTCCTTATAACAGAAGCTCAGTGGTGGCGTCTGCAAGGTGTAGGGTGCCTAAAAATGTACACACACATATTGCAGACAAATGCTTGACGCATATGCTGAGCCCAGAGTGGTGAAGAGTGAAAAAAACCTTCATTGTTTGAAGAAGAAAGTTGCTATGTTGCACAATCCCGTGCAAAACCATTGGCTTTTTTTTTAGTGTGGAACTGATAAAAAACACGGGTTGAAAGAAATGTTTGGACATGGGGAATTGAAAGTTAAAAAGCTTTATTATGCAAAAGTAACACCTTGTTTCTGCCCAGTATCGAACTGGGGACCTTTCGCGTGTAAAGCGAACGTGATAACCTCTACACTACAGAAACTCAACGTACACAGGAAAGGTGCTCAAGAGCTAAAACGGAAACAAAACAGTGGCAAAAACTAAAAATCAAAACTGTCTCTGAAAACAAAAGTGTGTGCATACTTCAGAGAAAGCTTACATTTTCAGGTTAACTTGATTTGGGCTCAAAAGTAGCTGAGATTTCTTTGCATGAAAGCAAAGCCATTTTGAATTCATAGAGCTAACATGTTTTGGCCTGGGGACCTTTCACGTGTGAGGCCAATGTGATAATCACTACTCTACAGAAACTGAAAGAGTAGGATAGCTACTGATTCGGCAAGCATTCAAGATCAGTGTGTGAAAGTTGAAATGCTGCATTACAAAACGGTAAGACCATGTTTCTGCCCAGTTTCGAACAGGGGACCTTTTGCGTGTTAGGCAAACGTGATAACCACTACACTACAGAAACGGTACGAGAAAGGTGATGTGTTGCCATTAAGTAAACAAGAGCTACGAATGAAACAGTATAACAAGTATTGATTTGTGTCTGAAATCATAGAACTAACAGGTATTGGTAAAGGGAGCTTTCGCGTGTGAGGTCAATGTGATCATCCCTACCCTACAGAAACTGTAAGAGTAGGACTGCTGCTTACTTGGCAAGTACTCAAGATCAAGGTGTGATGAAAGTTGTATTGCTGCATTACAAAACAATGAAGTCATGTTTCTGCCCAGTTTCGAACGGGGGACCTTTCGCGTGTTAGGCGAATGTGATAACCACTACACTACAGAAACAGCTCGAAAGACATTGTGTGTTCCCATTAAGCAAGCAAGAGCTAGAAAGGAAACAAAGCAATGAAAATTTGCAAATAAAAACTGAGTCTGAAAACAATAAATCGCGCATACATCAACAAGGGAAAGTTTAAAATTTTAGGTTACCTTTATTCTGGTTCAAAAGTAGCTGAGATATTTTGCTTGGAAACAAAACCATTTTGAAAAGAAATCATTTTCTTGCCATAGCTAAAAGCCAACAAGAAAGAGTAGCAGCATGTAAATGTCTGGTTTTTGCATCTTTTCGCACCTCAGGTGTTACGTGAATGTGATAACCTACACACTGTCAAGAGCTGTTGCACACCGTAAACATGCACAGAAGCTAAATGGGTAAAAGCATTGCTGCCGAAACCTAAAGTATTGTCTTGCATCCCAAAATAAGCATGTGTTTCTGCCCGGTTTCGAACCAGGGACCTTTCGCGTGTGAGGCGAACGTGATAACCACTACACTACAGAAACTGCTTATGCCAAATCTAATTTGTTTTTTTTTTTTTTTTTTTAAGTGTGGATTCTTTTTCCTTATAACAGAAGCTCAGTGGTAGCGTCTGCAAGGTGTAGGGTGCCTAAAAATGTACACACACATATTGCAGACAAATGCTTGACGCATATGCTGAGCCCAGAGTGGTGAAGAGTGAAAAAAACCTTCATTGTTTGAAGAAGAAAGTTGCTATGTTGCACAATCCCGTGCAAAACCATTGGCTTTTTTTTTAGTGTGGAACTGATAAAAAACACGGGTTGAAAGAAATGTTTGGACATGGGGAATTGAAAGTTAAAAAGCTTTATTATAGCAAAAGTAACACCTTGTTTCTGCCCAGTATCGAACTGGGGACCTTTCGCGTGTAAAGCGAACGTGATAACCTCTACACTACAGAAACTCAACGTACACAGGAAAGGTGCTCAAGAGCTAAAACGGAAACAAAACAGTGGCAAAAACTAAAAATCAAAACTGTCTCTGAAAACAAAAGTGTGTGCATACTTCAGAGAAAGCTTACATTTTCAGGTTAACTTGATTTGGGCTCAAAAGTAGCTGAGATTTCTTTGCATGAAAGCAAAACCATTTGAATTCATAGAGCTAACATGTTTTGGCCTGGGGACCTTTCACGTGTGAGGCCAATGTGATAATCACTACTCTACAGAAACTGAAGAGTAGGATAGCTACTGATTCGGCAAGCATTCAAGATCAGTGTGTGAAAGTTGAAATGCTGCATTACAAAACGGTAAGACCATGTTTCTGCCCAGTTTCAAACAGGGGACCTTTTGCGTGTTAGGCAAACGTGATAACCACTACACTACAGAAACGGTACGAGAAAAGTGATGTGTTGCCATTAAGTAAACAAGAGCTACGAATGAAACAGTATAACAAGTATTGATTTGTGTCTGAAATCATAGAACTAACAGGTATTGGTAAAGGGAGCTTTCGCGTGTGGAGGTCAATGTGATCATCCCTACCCTACAGAAACTGTAAGATAGGACTGCTGCTTACTTGGCAAGTACTCAAGATCAAGGTGTGATGAAAGTTGTATTGCTGCATTACAAAACAATGAAGTCATGTTTCTGCCCAGTTTCGAACGGGGGACCTTTCGGTGTTAGGCGAATGTGATAACCACTACACTACAGAAACAGCTCGAAAGACATTGTGTGTTCCATTAAGCAAGCAAGAGCTAGAAAGGAAACAAAGCAATGAAAATTTGCAAATAAAAACTGAGTCTGAAAACAATAAATCGCGCATACATCAACAAGGGAAAGTTTAAAATTTTAGGTTACCTTTATTCTGGTTCAAAAGTAGCTGAGATATCTTTGCTTGGAAACAAAACCATTTTGAAAAGAAATCATTTTCTTGCCATAGCTAAAAGCCAACAAGAAAGAGTAGCAGCATGTAAATGTCTGGTTTCGCATCTTTTCGCACCTCAGGTGTTACGTGAATGTGATAACCTACACACTGTCAAGAGCTGTTGCACACCGTAAACATGCACAGAAGCTAAATGGGTAAAAGCATTGCTGCCGAAACCTAAAGTATTGTCTTGCATCCCAAAATAAGCATGTGTTTCTGCCGGTTTCGAACCAGGGACCTTTCGCGTGTGAGGCGAACGTGATAACCACTACACTACAGAAACTGCTTATGCCAAATCTAATTTTTTTTTTTTTTTTTTTTTTTTAAGTGTGGATTCTTTTTCCTTATAACAGAAGCTCAGTGGTAGCGTCTGCAAGGTGTAGGGTGCCTAAAAATGTACACACACATATTGCAGACAAATGCTTGACGCATATGCTGAGCCCAGAGTGGTGAAGAGTGAAAAAAACCTTCATTGTTTGAAGAAGAAAGTTGCTATGTTGCACAATCCCGTGCAAAACCATTGGCTTTTTTTTTAGTGTGGAACTGATAAAAAACACGGGTTGAAAGAAATGTTTGGACATGGGGAATTGAAGTTAAAAAGCTTTATTATGCAAAAGTAACACTTGTTTCTGCCCAGTATCGACTGGGGACCTTTCGCGTGTAAAGCGAACGTGATAACCTCTACACTACAGAAACTCAACGTACACAGGAAAGGTGCTCAAGACTAAAACGGAAACAAAACAGTGGCAAAAACTAAAAATCAAAACTGTCTCTGAAAACAAAAGTGTGTGCATACTTCAGAGAAAGCTTACATTTTCAGGTTAACTTGATTTGGGCTCAAAAGTAGCTGAGATTTCTTTGCATGAAAGCAAAACCATTTTGAATTCATAGAGCTAACATGTTTTGGCCTGGGGACCTTTCACGTGTGAGGCCAATGTGATAATCACTACTCTACAGAAACTGAAAGAGTAGGATAGCTACTGATTCGGCAAGCATTCAAGATCAGTGTGTGAAAGTTGAAATGCTGCATTACAAAACGGTAAGACCATGTTTCTGCCAGTTTCGAACAGGGGACCTTTTGCGTGTTAGGCAAACGTGATAACCACTACACTACAGAAACGTACGAGAAAGGTGATGTGTTGCCATTAAGTAAACAAGAGCTACGAATGAAACAGTATAACAAGTATTGATTTGTGTCTGAAATCATAGAACTAACAGGTATTGGTAAAGGGAGCTTTCGCGTGTGAGGTCAATGTGACATCCCTACCCTACAGAAACTGTAAGATAGGACTGCTGCTTACTTGGCAAGTACTCAAGATCAAGGTGTGATGAAAGTTGTATTGCTGCATTACAAAACAATGAAGTCATGTTTCTGCCCAGTTTCGAACGGGGGACCTTTCGCGTGTTAGGCGAATGTGATAACCACTACACTACAGAAACAGCTCGAAAGACATTGTGTGTTCCCATTAAGCAACAAGAGCTAGAAAGGAAACAAAGCAATGAAAATTTGCAAATAAAAACTGAGTCTGAAAACAATAAATCGCGCATACATCAACAAGGGAAAGTTTAAAATTTTAGGTTACCTTTATTTGGTTCAAAAGTAGCTGAGATATCTTTGCTTGGAAACAAAACCATTTGAAAAGAAATCATTTTCTTGCCATAGCTAAAAGCCAACAAGAAAAGATAGCAGCATGTAAATGCTGGTTTCGCATCTTTTCGCACCTCAGGTGTTAGTGAATGTGATAACCTACACACGTCAAGAGCTGTTGCACACGTTTTTTTTTTTTTTTTTTTTTTTTTTTTTTTTTTTTTTTTTTTTTTTTTTTTTTTTTTTTTTTTTTTTTTTTTTTTTTTTTTTTTTTTTTTTTTTTTTTTTTTTCCCCCCCCCCCCCCCCCCCCCCCCCCCCCCCCCCCCCCCCCCCCCCCCCCCCCCCCCCCCCCCCCCCCGTATCGAACTGGGGACCTTTCGCGTGTAAAGCGAATGTGATAACCTCTACACTACAGAAACTCAACGTACACAGGAAAGGTGCTCAAGAGCTAAAACGGAAACAAAACAGTGGCAAAAACTAAAAATCAAAACTGTCTCTGAAAACAAAAGTGTGTGCATACTTCAGAGAAAGCTTACATTTTCAGGTTAACTTGATTTGGGCTCAAAAGTAGCTGAGATTTCTTTGCATGAAAGCAAAACCATTTTGAATTCATAGAGCTAACATGTTTTGGCCTGGGACCTTTCGCGTGTGAGGCGAACGTGATAACCACTACACTACAGAAATGCTTATGCCAAACTAATTTGTTTTTTTTTTTTTTAAGTGTGGATTCTTTTTCCTTATACAAGAGCTCAGTGGTAGCGTCTGCAAGGTGATAGGGTGCCTAAAAATGTAACACACATATTGCAGACAAATGCTTGACGCATATGCCCGAGCCCAGAGGGGGGGGGGGGGGGGGGGGGGGGGGGGGGGGGGGGGCCCCCCCCCCCCCCCCCCCCCCTGTTTGCCAGTATCGAACTGGGGACCTTTCGCGTGTAAAGCGAACGTGATAACCTCTACACTACAGAAACTCAACGTACACAGGAAAGGTGCTCAAGAGCTAAAACGGAAACAAAACAGTGGCAAAAACTAAAAATCAAAACTGTCTCTGAAAACAAAAGTGTGTGCATACTTCAGAGAAAGCTTACATTTTCAGGTTAACTTGATTTGGGCTCAAAAGTAGCTGAGATTTCTTTGCATGAAAGCAAAACCATTTTGAATTCATAGAGCTAACATGTTTTGGCCTGGGGACCTTTCACGTGTGAGGCCAATGTGATAATCACTACTCTACAGAAACTGAAAGAGTAGGATAGCTACTGATTCGGCAAGCATTCAAGATCAGTGTGTGAAAGTTGAAATGCTGCATTACAAAACGGTAAGACCATGTTTCTGCCCAGTTTCAAACAGGGGACCTTTTGCGTGTTAGGCAAACGTGATAACCACTACACTACAGAAACGGTACGAGAAAGTGATGTGTTGCCATTAAGTAAACAAGAGCTACGAATGAAACAGTATAACAAGTATTGATTTGTGTCTGAAATCATAGAACTAACAGGTATTGGTAAAGGGAGCTTTCGCGTGTGAGGTCAATGTGATCATCCCTACCCTACAGAAACTGTAAGAATAGGACTGCTGCTTACTTTGGCAAGTACTCAAGATCAAGGTGTGATGAAAGTTGTATTGCTGCATTACAAAACAATGAAGTCATGTTTCTGCCCAGTTTCGAACGGGGGACCTTTCGGGTGTTAGGCGAATGTGATAACCACTACACTACAGAAACAGCTCGAAAGACATTGTGTGTTCCCATTAAGCAAGCAAGAGCTAGAAAGGAAACAAAGCAATGAAAATTTGCAAATAAAAACTGAGTCTGAAAACAATAAATCGCGCATACATCAACAAGGGAAAGTTTAAAATTTTAGGTTACCTTTATTCTGGTTCAAAAGTAGCTGAGATATCTTTGCTTGGAAACAAAACCATTTTGAAAAGAAATCATTTTCTTGCCATAGCTAAAAGCCAACAAGAAAGAGTAGCAGCATGTAAATGTCTGGTTTCGCATCTTTTCGCACCTCAGTGTTACGTGAATGTGATAACCTACACACTGTCAAGAGCTGTTGCACACCGTAAACATGCACAGAAGCTAAATGGGTAAAAGCATTGCTGCCGAAACCTAAAGTATTGTCTTGCATCCCAAAATAAGCATGTGTTTCTGCCCGGTTTCGAACCAGGGGACCTTTCGCGTGTGAGGCGAACGTGATAACCACTACACTACAGAAACTGCTTATGCCAAATCTAATTTGTTTTTTTTTTTTTTTTTTTAAGTGTGGATTCTTTTTCCTTATAACAGAAGCTCAGTGGTAGCGTCTGCAAGGTGTAGGGTGCCTAAAAATGTACACACACATATTGCAGACAAATGCTTGACGCATATGCTGAGCCCAGAGTGGTGAAGAGTGAAAAAAACCTTCATTGTTTGAAGAAGAAAGTTGCTATGTTGCACAATCCCTGCAAAACCATTGGCTTTTTTTTAGTGTGGAACTGATAAAAAACACGGGTTGAAAGAAATGTTTGGACATGGGGAATTGAAAGTTAAAAAGCTTTATTATGCAAAAGTAACACCTTGTTTCTGCCCAGTATCAACTGGGACCTTTCGCGTGTAAAGCGAACGATACCTCTACACTACAGAACCAACGTACACAGAAGTGTCAAGAGCTAAACGAAAAAAACAGTGCAAAACTAAATCAAAACTGCTCTGAAAACAAAGTGTGTGCATACTTCAGAAAGCTTACATTTCAGGTTAACTGATTTGGCTCAAAAGTAGCTGAGATTTCTTTGCATGAAAGCAAACCATTTGAATTCATAGCTAACTGTTTTGCCTGGGACCTTCACTTGAGGCCAATGTGAAATCACACTCTACAGAAACTGAAGAGTAGGATAGCTACTGATTCGGCAAGCATTCAAGATCAGTGTGTGAAAGTTGAAATGCTGCATTACAAAACGGTAAGACCATGTTTCTGCCCAGTTTCAACAGGGGACCTTTTGCGTGTTAGGCAAACGTGATAACCACTACACTACAGAAACGGTACGAGAAAAGTGATGTGTTGCCATTAAGTAAACAAGAGCACGAATGAAACAGTATAACAAGTATTGTTGTGTCTGAAATCATAGAACTAACAGGTATTGGTAAAGGGAGTTTCGCTGTGAGGTCAATGTGATCATCCCACCTACAGAAACTGTAAAGTAGGACTGCTGCTTACTTGGCAAGTACTCAAGATCAAGGTGTGATGAAAGTTGTATTGCTGCATAAAAACAATGAAGTCATGTTTCTGCCCAGTTTCGAACGGGGACCTTTCGCGTGTTAGGCGAATGTGATAACCACTACACTACAGAACAGCTCAAAGACATTGTGTTCCATTAAGCAAGCAAGAGCTAGAAGGAAACCAAAGAATGAAAATTTGCAAATAAAACGTCTTAAACAATAAATCCGTCGTTGCATACATCAAACAAGGAAAGATTTAACAAGTTTTATCTGAGTTCCTTTCGACCTGGACTTTCAGTGTGAGGCAACGTGATACTCACTAAACAAAACGCTATGCCAAATCAATTTTTTTTTTTTTTTTTTTTTTAAGTGTGGATTCTTTTTCCTTATAACAGAAGCTCAGTGGTAGCGTCTGCAAGGTGTAGGGTGCCTAAAAATGTACACACACATATTGCAGACAAATGCTTGACGCATATGCTGAGCCCAGAGTGGTGAAGAGTGAAAAAAACCTTCATTGTTTGAAGAAGAAAGTTGCTATGTTGCACAATCCCGTGCAAAACCATTGGCTTTTTTTTTAGTGTGGAACTGATAAAAAACACGGGTTGAAAGAAATGTTTGGACATGGGGAATTGAAAGTTAAAAAGCTTTATTATGCAAAAGTAACACCTTGTTTCTGCCCAGTATCGAACTGGGGACCTTTCGCGTGTAAAGCGAACGTGATAACCTCTACACTACAGAAACTCAACGTACACAGGAAAGGTGCTCAAGAGCTAAAACGGAAACAAAACAGTGGCAAAAACTAAAAATCAAAACTGTCTCTGAAAACAAAAGTGTGTGCATACTTCAGAGAAAGCTTACATTTTCAGGTTAACTTGATTTGGGCTCAAAAGTAGCTGAGATTTCTTTGCATGAAAGCAAAGCCATTTTGAATTCATAGAGCTAACATGTTTTGGCCTGGGGACCTTTCACGTGTGAGGCCAATGTGATAATCACTACTCTACAGAAACTGAAAGAGTAGGATAGCTACTGATTCGGCAAGCATTCAAGATCAGTGTGTGAAAGTTGAAATGCTGCATTACAAAACGGTAAGACCATGTTTCTGCCCAGTTTCGAACAGGGGACCTTTTGCGTGTTAGGCAAACGTGATAACCACTACACTACAGAAACGGTACGAGAAAGGTGATGTGTTGCCATTAAGTAAACAAGAGCTACGAATGAAACAGTATAACAAGTATTGATTTGTGTCTGAAATCATAGAACTAACAGGTATTGGTAAAGGGAGCTTTCGCGTGTGAGGTCAATGTGATCATCCTACCCTACAGAAACTGTAAGAGTAGGACTGCTGCTTACTTGGCAAGTACTCAAGATCAAGGTGTGATGAAAGTTGTATTGCTGCATTACAAAACAATGAAGTCATGTTTCTGCCCAGTTTCGAACGGGGGACCTTTCGCGTGTTAGGCGAATGTGATAACCACTACACTACAGAAACAGCTCGAAAGACATTGTGTGTTCCCATTAAGCAAGCAAGAGCTAGAAAGGAAACAAAGCAATGAAAATTTGCAAATAAAAACTGAGTCTGAAAACAATAAATCGCGCATACATCAACAAGGGAAAGTTTAAAATTTTAGGTTACCTTTATTCTGGTTCAAAAGTAGCTGAGATATCTTTGCTTGGAAACAAAACCATTTTGAAAAGAAATCATTTTCTTGCCATAGCTAAAAGCCAACAAGAAAGAGTAGCAGCATGTAAATGTCTGGTTTCGCATCTTTTCGCACCTCAGGTGTTACGTGAATGTGATAACCTACACACTGTCAAGAGCTGTTGCACACCGTAAACATGCACAGAAGCTAAATGGGTAAAAGCATTGCTGCCGAAACCTAAAGTATTGTCTTGCATCCCAAAATAAGCATGTGTTTCTGCCCGGTTTCGAACCGGGACCTTTCGCGTTGAGGCGAACGTGATAACCACTACACTACAGAAACTGCTTATGCCAAATCTAATTTGTTTTTTTTTTTTTTTTTTTTAAGTGTGGATTCTTTTTCCTTATAACAGAAGCTCAGTGGTAGCGTCTGCAAGGTGTAGGGTGCCTAAAAATGTACACACACATATTGCAGACAAATGCTTGACGCATATGCTGAGCCCAGAGTGGTGAAGAGTGAAAAAAACCTTCATTGTTTGAAGAAGAAAGTTGCTATGTTGCACAATCCCGTGCAAAACCATTGGCTTTTTTTTTAGTGTGGAACTGATAAAAAACACGGGTTGAAAGAAATGTTTGGACATGGGGAATTGAAAGTTAAAAAGCTTTATTATGCAAAAGTAACACCTTGTTTCTGCCCAGTATCAAACTGGGGACCTTTCGCGTGTAAAGCGAACGTGATAACCTCTACACTACAGAAACTCAACGTACACAGGAAAGGTGCTCAAGAGCTAAAACGGAAACAAAACAGTGGCAAAAACTAAAAATCAAAACTGTCTCTGAAAACAAAAGTGTGTGCATACTTCAGAGAAAGCTTACATTTTCAGGTTAACTTGATTTGGGCTCAAAAGTAGCTGAGATTTCTTTGCATGAAAGCAAAACCATTTTGAATTCATAGAGCTAACATGTTTTGGCCTGGGGACCTTTCACGTGTGAGGCCAATGTGATAATCACTACTCTACAGAAACTGAAAGAGTAGGATAGCTACTGATTCGGCAAGCATTCAAGATCAGTGTGTGAAAGTTGAAATGCTGCATTACAAAACGGTAAGACCATGTTTCTGCCCAGTTTCGAACAGGGGACCTTTTGCGTGTTAGGCAAACGTGATAACCACTACACTACAGAAACGGTACGAGAAAGTGATGTGTTGCCATTAAGTAAACAAGAGCTACGAATGAAACAGTATAACAAGTATTGATTTGTGTCTGAAATCATAGAACTAACAGGTATTGGTAAAGGGAGCTTTCGCGTGTGAGGTCAATGTGATCATCCCTACCCTACAGAAACTGTAAGAGTAGGACTGCTGCTTACTTGGCAAGTACTCAAGATCAAGGTGTGATGAAAGTTGTATTGCTGCATTACAAAACAATGAAGTCATGTTTCTGCCCAGTTTCGAACGGGGGACCTTTCGCGTGTTAGGCGAATGTGATAACCACTACACTACAGAAACAGCTCGAAAGACATTGTGTGTTCCCATTAAGCAAGCAAGAGCTAGAAAGGAAACAAAGCAATGAAAATTTGCAAATAAAAACTGAGTCTGAAAACAATAAATCGCGCATACATCAACAAGGGAAAGTTTAAAATTTTAGGTTACCTTTATTCTGGTTCAAAAGTAGCTGAGATATCTTTGCTTGGAAACAAAACCATTTGAAAAGAAATCATTTTCTTGCCATAGCTAAAAGCCAACAAGAAAGAGTAGCAGCATGTAAATGTCTGTTTCGCATCTTTTCGCACCTCAGTGTTACGTGAATGTGATAACCTACACACTGTCAAGAGCTGTTGCACACCGTAAACATGCACAGAAGCTAAATGGGTAAAAGCATTGCTGCCGAAACCTAAAGTATTGTCTTGCATCCCAAAATAAGCATGTGTTTCTGCCCGGTTTCGAACCAGGACCTTTCGCGTGTGAGGCGAACGTGATAACCACTACACTACAGAAACTGCTTATGCCAAATCTAATTTGTTTTTTTTTTTTTTTTTTTTTTTTTTTTAAGTGTGGATTCTTTTTCCTTATAACAGAAGCTCAGTGGTGGCGTCTGCAAGGTGTAGGTGCCTAAAAATGTACACACACATATTGCAGACAAATGCTTGACGCATATGCTGAGCCCAGAGTGGTGAAGAGTGAAAAAAACCTTCATTGTTTGAAGAAGAAAGTTGCTATGTTGCACAATCCCGTGCAAAACCATTGGCTTTTTTTTTAGTGTGGAACTGATAAAAAACACGGTTGAAAGAAATGTTTGGACATGGGGAATTGAAAGTTAAAAAGCTTTATTATGCAAAAGTAACACCTTGTTTCTGCCCAGTATCGAACTGGGGACCTTTCGCGTGTAAAGCGAACGTGATAACCTCTACACTACAGAAACTCAACGTACACAGGAAAGGTGCTCAAGAGCTAAAACGGAAACAAAACAGTGGCAAAAACTAAAAATCAAAACTGTCTCTGAAAACAAAAGTGTGTGCATACTTCAGAGAAAGCTTACATTTTCAGGTTAACTTGATTTGGGCTCAAAAGTAGCTGAGATTTCTTTGCATGAAAGCAAAGCCATTTTGAATTCATAGAGCTAACATGTTTTGGCCTGGGGACCTTCACGTGTGAGGCCAATGTGATAATCACTACTCTACAGAAACTGAAAGAGTAGGATAGCTACTGATTCGCATGCATTCAATATCAGTGTGTGAAAGTGAAATGCTGCATTACACAAACGTAAGACTCATGTTTCTGCCCAGTTTCGAACAAGGGGACCTTATGCTTGTTAGGCACAACGAGATAACCACTACACTACAGAAACGGTACGAGAAAGGTGATGTGTTGCCATTAAGTAACACAAGCATCAACGATGAAACAGTATAACAAGTATTGATTTGTTTCTGATATCATAGAACTAACAGGTATATGGAAAGGAGCTTTCGCGTGTGAGGTCAATGTGA